>CM057008.1:51158501-51581001 GCA_029891345.1 Dryococelus australis
CAATAGTATTAATTCACATTAAATGTTACGAAACAGCATGTAAAACACACGTGTGTTGTAGGTTAGGTATTAGGCCAAGCGAAGAAAAACAATATATTTTTAATGTATTTCAATAGCATACACACGTGTATAAAAATGACAAACAAATCATGTTTAATTACGGTGTGTTCCAGATCTTCAAATGCGTCCCGAACATTACAAGATAAATGTTACAGCAATTATTATAAGGATTGCAGAGTTCACATATTATTCGAGATTTTCGGCTTAAATAACACCTTTTTTAGAAATAAAAACTACTATACACGCATTAAGACACCCGTACTACAATATAAGATAAAAAGAAAAATGTTCCATACAAAATACTTTGTAGGAATACTGCATTTCGTGCACAAATGCACTCGTTATGTCCACTGTGCGTATATGCAGATTCAAAGTTCGCGGTGTTTGCCAACTTAAGCCGCTAGGTTCGCTGCTGGTGCTTCTGCACGCTCGCCCGTGTTTTTCGTATACAGCTGTCCGGTATTAGTCTCTATTGTATTCGATGTAATCTCTTCAACAGCTAAACTTGTTTGAGTGATGCAGTTCTGCATCCACTCCATCTTCGAATTTTCTTACAAATCTTCGTAATGAAAATGTAAAACCAAAAATAAAAAATCAAAGCTAGACATGACATAGACGACTACTTAACGAATTTTTTTAATTTGTAGGGTTTCAAATATCTCTGTATTTTCTCACGTGAGACTGAAATTATTTCATAATTAGATAATGTTGTGGGATTTATAAATAACTGTTAAAATGTTCCCTATGTCATGACTAGCTTGGTTTTTTAAATATTGACTACGAAAATTAAGTTAATGAGGAAAATACGTAAATCCAAGACAGCAAGGATAATTCCCCCTCAAGCAGTGAACAGCCTACCTACTTAACTTAGGCCGACAGCCAGACCCGCCGACCTTGATTTCCTCCGGCCGACGTCTCGCTCTTCCTGTAGTGTTGTTCCCTGGCGCTTCCTTCCCGACCCTCGCCGACGGCCCGTCGTCGTGGAGCGCCAGGAAATTGAATGCGCGGGAGACGTCCTTCTGAGGATAGGGAGGGGCGCGAAGATGTCCCATGCCTCGGGAGGACCCACGCACGTCGACGGAGGAGGCTGATGGGTGAAACATCGCCAAGACACGCTGTCTATAAAGGCTGTCCACGATAAAGTGAGCACTTTCGGAAACAACCTTAGAAAATACTCACTGCCTCTGGCTGCATAAATTTAAACAGGCACACTGAGTGACATGCGCCCAGTAAAGTTGGTAACGATGGTTGGAAAATAGCTCCATATCCTAACGTCGAATAAAAAGTGACAGGTAACCATTTGTGATAACTTAAATTATTTCTTTCGTTTTATATTTTTTAATGCATCGAAGTGACCATGTGACTATTACCAAAAAAAGCGAGCCGGAGTGATAATCGTTTTGCGGCGCGCGCTGCCGACCTCTGTTTTGTTGAGTTTCTGTGATCATCTGAATAATTTTCTAGTAGTCTGCTGCTCTAGTTTCTTTAAGCGTTACTCGGGGTGCGTAGAATTTTCCAGGTCAAGGGCAGCAGAGTGTAAATTATGTGACGAGTGGCTGAGTTTCAGCGATAAACG
Source organism: Dryococelus australis (assembly GCA_029891345.1). Lineage (NCBI taxonomy): Eukaryota > Metazoa > Arthropoda > Insecta > Phasmatodea > Phasmatidae > Dryococelus > Dryococelus australis. The sequence continues at coordinate 51,160,138 of CM057008.1, forward strand.
ACGAGCGACGAGAGAAGTGACCAGCGGAAGGGAAGTCTAGGACTACGAGTATATAACAGTGAAGGGTGCGGCTGACAGGCTGGACTACTGGACTAGATTACAAATTACGGCAACAGACAGACTGGCAGTGTGTTAATCATGAGTTCATTGACTATAACCAAACAGAGACATTTAGAAGGATGCTTACTGGAGCAAAAATGTACATTAAATATTGCGTTCATTGAAAAACAAAAAGCGTTATAGTGGAAATAGATAGATTAATGCTGTAAATAGTTGCTGCGTGAATAAATTAAGACCTCCATCCCTCACGAACGCAGATACTCCCCCCCCCCCCCAACAGGCGTCCATTTACAGTTTGAATTATTAACGCATATTGATGCAACAATTAAGTTAATACAACATTTTACATTTTAATTAATTCTCACCGTTTGATTACATCCAAGGAACACCCATTTACAATCAGGTACAAAAATGTCCGCAGAACCATGCAATGTGATGTTTTTATGATGAAATATTCTCAGTACTACCCTGCCTCTGCTGTTATGACACTAAGACGAATAATTTCGGCATAAGGGGTGATACAGACTCTTAAGCGGCGCCCAAGCATGAAAGAAAAACCGCAGTCAAAAGGAGGAGCCAAGCGGCGCGTTTGACGGCGACCCCTGCTCCAGCTCCAGGCGGGGCTGACTGTCGCTGGAGGACGGGTCCAGCGCCTGGAAGGAAAAACGGGAAGGCGGCGAGACTGCTTAAAGGCGCCGACGCAGTCTCAGACGCTAAACGCTTCTTCATCAATCTGCGCCGCCACCCTTCTCCCTCCACACAAACACCCTTGTAGGCCGCGCACACACGCACGCACACACACACACCCGCGCACCAGAACTAGTCGCCTGAGAAATGGGCCGGCTCCTCGGAGGGGCCCCGAATGCGTTGGGCAAACTGCCAAAATTTCCTCCCCGGATACTGCTCCCTGCCATTCTCACCCTGCTATCCTCTTTTTCTTTTCTTTTTTACTGGCTGCTTCCTCCCTTGTTCTTACTTCCTGTGTCGGAGCCCGGAGAAGAACGGGTTAAGGGAGAAGTTTCCTTGCTATCTTTGATTTACGTCTTTTCCTCTATAACTTAATTTTCGAAGTCAATATTTAAAAATCAACCTAGTGAAGGCATAGGGTACACCTAACAGTTATTTAGAAACCCGACTTCCATGATTGGTTTCATCTATGCAACCATAATCAAATATTACCTAATTATTTAATGATTCCGATCCCACATGGGAAAATACACGTATAATTAAAACCGTACAGATTTCGGAACATTCGTAAAGTAGTCTTCTATGTCATGTCCAGCTTCGATTTTTATCTCTTGTCATAAATTTTCGTTACGAAGATTTGTTAGAAAAATCGAAGATGAAATGGATAAATGAGGTATAATCCATTCGACGTTACTGCCCACTTTTCTGAAGACATGCTTAAAGTTATACTTCCAGGACATTCCTCCGCCTCGTGCAAACAAAGCTTAACCGAATCTCGAAAACTGCAGCAAAGGGCGAATTCGTGCGCACTCTGTGTAATCATACTTCCCATAACAACTATTTCTTACAAGGGATTGCCAGCACACCTATTTCCTCCCTGTTTTTGTTCATATTAACTATAAATAAAATATAATAATTTATATATAATGTAAGTAGAAGTTAATTTTTTCATAAATCATTAGTTTTCTCATGTTAACACAAGTATAAAATGATTGTGATACATGACAAAAGTACGAAACAGCAAAGCATGTCATACACGGGATGATTTTTCAAAAGGTTTGATTAATTAAATGTGAAGAATCAGTGAATAGACTACAGACAAATTTTATTTTTCTGTGCAGTTCACATTCAAGTGTTTCTAAAACTATGTGACATTTGTATAAATTTGGTTCGAACCTCAAAAACGCTCTTTTACAAAAATAATAATAAAAGTGAAACTAAAGAAGTTTTGCGTTTCTCGATTATAGGCTATTCACGGTCAAATGAGCACTTTTGAAAGCCCTGCCCAAGATCTACTTGTACGAACGTTGTGTATTCTTCCACCATGTGAAACATTAACATTGCAATCAGCCTGATCACTTTATGTATGCGTCGGTCAAGTGAAACTGCGAAATTATTAGAAAAGTACATATTGTACAAATCTGCTCATTTTTACTCTACGATGCAATAAACAATAAACGGAAATAAATAATTTAATTTATCGCTAATGGTTACTTAACACTTATTATTTCACGTTAAGATACGGAACTACTTCACATCCATCGTTACCAACTTTACTGGGAGCACGTCACTCAGTGCGCTCGTTAAAATATATAATAAATTTGTACTATTTCGCCATATTGCAATTTAATACAGCAATTGACCTGAGAACTTAATTCATGCGCCACTGAAATAAAATCGTGTAACTGGTGGAAATGTAAATCTGTTGATAATATGCAACTTGCCAGGAATTTGATCACACTTGCAATAAAACACTGTGACTTATGATTATTTTTTATTATTTCGCTGTTGACTTAGTTGTAAGCTTGTATACACGTATTGTCATGTATAGGCTGTTCACGGTAAAGTGAGCACTTATTAAGGCCCTCTCAAAGAGCATTAACCACTAATAAATATATATTATTGCAGCCACGGGCATTAAATTCCTAGGGTGGTGAAATGTACACACTGTGTTTATTGGTCATATTGCAAAACGTATATTAAAAAGTAGCAGGGAGATGTAAACTGGATGAAAGGAAAAAATAGAAGGGCCTTAAAAAGTGCTCACTTTACCGGGAACAGCCGACAGCTTATAGGATGTTCAGACACCCAGTGCCCGAACTCCACGCACAAGTTTTTTTTTTTTGGCCAACAGTAAAACAAAAGTCCTACGCACTTATATCCGGAAACGCATTTTTATAATTAATTGCATTCTAAGTTGCGGAGTACGACCCCTGGAGAGCATGGCTGCTTGATCATGCGTGTAGGACAAGTTGCATAGGAAGTACGTGCGCGACGCTGCGTATGTAATAATTTCCTATGCAACTTGTCCTACACGCATGATACGACATCATTGTTCTCCGAGCGTTGTACGCCGCAACTTTGAATGCAATTACATGATACAAAAATACTCTTCCGGATATAAGTGTATGAGGCTTTTGTGTTATGATTGATCCAAAACAAACTAAGCTTGGAGTTGGGGCATTGAGTTTCGGAACCCGTTAAACAAAACATGGTACAAAAAATCACCGACAAACTCCGGGGGCTAATATTTAAAAACAAAAAATTGTATGTGTGTATATATATACACACACACACAAACAACCTATAGCATTATGCATTTTCTCAGGGGTGGTGTACACACCCTTAAAGAGTGCAGGTAAACTCCATGGATATTGCAAATAAAACATGCAATATCTGGGCCCAATCACAGAGTTTGGGTACAACGTATTATCAAACAAAGATGTGTAATCCATGATAAACTGGTTTGCCAATATCGACTCCGTCCATGAGAAAATAAGGGTTGGCACCCCACTTGGGCATGGAAAAAAAAAAAGGTGAGCCTCCAGAATATGTGGGGATTTATCTGCTGACGTAAGCAGTGTGGTTAATTTAGCGCAAGGACGTTGCCTTGTGTTATTACGCTACACCTCAGGGTGTTCTAAACAGTGGGTGTGTTATGCCTGCGATATATGCAACACTCAAACTCCGAACGTGATACAATGGTAGCACTCGTGTATTTTTTTTCTTCTGAGGAATCACCACCTACCAGTATTGTCGGTGATTCTGAGTAACACGTTGTATAGTTACGGACTGTGATTTTTTTTTTTCAAAGGTTGCAATTTCATGTGCTTAGTTCGCCGTTATTCAGAGCCTTGAGAGAGGATAGACGTTCAGTCAGTGTCAGAACATGGAGACATTTACCAACGCAGTTCGCGGGGCCGCGGGGGTTTGGTAGGTAGACTACTCTCCTCCCACCTAGGCTAACGATCGATCTACCTCATCTTTAGTATATGGCTGACTCAGCGAGTTGGCAGTTTTTGCACCACACCGAGATAGCATAAGGCTTTGTTTTCTTGACACAAGTCAATGACTCAAGGGTCACGAAACCTGTTTCTCATAAACAGTTATTCAGTTGTAAAAGTAACACAAATGCTCCCTTTCTTTTTTTTTTTTTTTTTTTTCCGCTTGTACTCAGATTAATTCACAAGAATTTTTCGTCCCTTACCTACAGATATAACTATAGGGATCAATGCCTGCGGCAATTTTCACATTTACGTGTGAGATCCCGAAAATGAACAGTAAACCGTCTGTCTTAATTTAAAAAAAAAATTGCGACTAAATGCAAGGGAAACAACTAACATATTATACGGGAGACATATTACTGAACATGTACAAAATAATATACCGAAGATACGTCCTGCTAGTATTTTCAAATGACACGCTGGCCGTTGTTTATTCGTTGCATACTTTATCAACCTGCGAGCCATTTTGCATAGGGTCACGTTTTGCCAATATTCCGGGAAATCACACAGTCCATTGTTTCAAAAAGAAAGGGAAAATTTGCTGCACGGGAATGTGACGCTGCATTCCGCTCTGATTGGGCTCAAACGGTTCCACGGTATTTTGATATCCGGTATTGTATTCAAAATTCACCGGGCCCAACGCATAGGGAATGAAGGGGGGTGGGGGTGGGAAATTCGTTTGCGATGGGTTGGCAGACGTGTGGCGGGGTAGGAAGGGACACGTGGTCGATTTTATTTCAACAGACCAGGAAACAGTAACCACATATCATGGAGGGGGGGAAATACACTGAATTTTCTGACTCAAAGCGGAAATGAAGTACGCTACAAAATAAAGAGCGAAATATACACTAATATTTTTTGTATTTGTGCGATTTATTTGGAAGCTAGTTGTCCAAAATATTTTTGTAACACTGCAAATGAATTACAGTTAGAGACCTGAAGAATTCGTGGATGCCTTTTAGGACAAGCTAGAAATCAAAACACGTGCGTTTATATAACTTTAGCCATTGGTTCACACGGTTTTCGATACCTCCTGAAGAATGCTGATCCAATCGTTTCCTTCCACTGTGACAGTAGACAACCTATGAGCAGTTGAGATCGGCAAATTTGTATGTACATAAGACTGTAGAGCCTAGCCTACAGGTCATTGAACTCGCGAATTTACAAGTATCTAATTATAGTACATTTCATACAAACCTTAACGTGGAATATGTAAAACTAATATCGAATTATAAGAAGCAGGTTAGTTATAATGTGATCTTCCCTTAGGTGGACGGCCTGCCTGATCGCACCTTCAAACATTGAACCAGGGCACGAGCGTGATTACAGTAATCGCCTCACGACGGCATTTGCATAATCCCCCTCCACTGGCCAGTAATCGGGGCAGAATAAGTTAAACAACGCGCCCCATATAGACCAACGTAACACTGGGCGAGGCGTCTTTCCTCATAGGGCCATCTCAACGAGAATACATGGAGATGGGTATGTCCGGCCGTCGCTAACCGCCTCACAGAAAAACCCTTCATCATCATGCATACGGTGGAGACTTTCCAATTAGAATCACAATAGTAGTGAATTGTGGTAATTATTCATAACAGAGTTAATTAACATAATGAAATTACTTTTAAGATACCCCGATTAATAATCACGTAATTCGATATTGTATAATCATCATGTTCAATAAACCCCGTCATTTACTGTTGAGCTCTACCTAAAAAATTGACTCACTATTCAGCCCCTTTCATTTATGAATTTGACCATAAGTAGAATTCATAATAAGCAGGTGTTGGAACATTAAATTTATTATAAAACATTGTGCTAAGTACACAATTTGGTATGTTTTCGAAAATAATGTATTGTTAATGTACAATATTTCCTCTGTGAAGTTACAAGAAAATACCTGGCAACCAGTTGACGAAAAACTGCCCGTAACAATTTTTTTAAAAGTGTGTATGACACTACTTTATTCGCGCTGAATGGACAGACCACAGCAATAAGCTATTTTCATTTAATTAACTTTGTGATTAACGGAGAAGTTGCCATAACGGATGATTACGTTGGTAAGTTAACTCAAAGGATTCCTAATTTGTTCATACATATTTATATCAGATACATTTGATTTGTAAACAAACAAAAAATTACTACATATAAAGATACGGTACGGATTAGTGATTAAGGCTACTCAACCAATTACATTTCGAAACATTCGTGTTTTTAAAAAGCCTCATGAAGTTCAAAAGCTTATCATCGTAGTTTCTTTTTAAACACTGATTACGTTGAAAAATACGATAAAATTAATATTTTATATCACAGAAAATCTCAATTTTTCTACTAGGCCTACGTGAAAAGGTGATTAGGATAGTGTAACCGTATTAGACGCATTACAATGCTGGCAAACGAGTTGAGTTGAAATATTTACGCTATTCTTAACAGCGAGGACTTGAGAGCTGATGACGGTGAAATATGAGGTGAAAATGGAGCAACGGTGAAATATAAGGTGAAAATGGAGCAACGGTGAAATATGAGGTGAAAATAGAGCAACGGGAAATACGAGGTGACAATGGAGCAACGCCGAAAAGAAAGGACTGGGGGAAAGGAGAGATCTCCGAGAAAACGCGCCGACCAGCGGCATCGTCCGCCACGATTCCCACTTGCGAATAACCGGGAATGGCCCGGACCGAGGACTGAACCCAGTTCGCTTTGGCGGGAATCTGACGAACGAGAGCCTTCGATTAAATGACTGTAAAATTTGCGGCAACCAAGAACTTATTAAACCAATTTGAAAAAAAAAAAGTCTGCCGTGGTGCATACATATAATACAGGTAGTTCACAATAAAATGAACACCCTTGAAAGCCCTGCCTAAGCTCTACTTATATGCACGTTGTGTAGTCTTCCGCCTTACGTAAAATTAACATTGTCACGGGCCTAATCGCTTTATTGATGCTTCGGGCAAGTGAAACTGTAAAATTATTATAAAAGTAAATATTTTACAAATCCACTCATTTTTTCCACTCCGATGCATTAAAAAAACAGACAGCGAAAGAAATAACTTAAATAGTCACAAATGATTACCTAACACAAAATATTTCGTTCCTGCTATTTTTTAGCGCAACACAACTTTTGGTTCCGGCAGCATTATTTAAAGGCTTTAGTAACATTAACAGTTGAACAGTATATTTGCACTATGGTAATATAAGACTTTGCAAACGGCTAACATTATTAATATTGTCATAACATTATTAATTTTACTACAGCATAAACATTTAAAGAAATGTCTGAATAGTAGGGGCAGATGTTTTTCGCGAAAAGATTTCACGACCAGTTGTACTCCAAAACACTTCGCGATTGGATGATTTTAAATTTCACGTGCTTCAAGTGCCTATCCGCGAATCATGGACGTTCAGTATCGGAATACTTTAATCTGATTGGCCCAGTCAAATAAGAACATGTCTTCTCACGTAGACACGCGGCCAATAACTAGGGATAGGAAAATTTCGCGAGTTCATTTCAGGACAAGATAGACGTCAAACACGTGTACACTGAAGTTGACTTCGCAATTGGATTGCAGTTTATTAGACACGCCCTGGACGACTCTGAGCCAATAGCAGACTTGCAAGGAAACAAGTAGCAAGTGACATACTGCCAGGTGTGGAGTAACACTGGCTACCCTATGGGGTAGCAGCCAATGTATGAACATCTGAGGCTCGAGTATATACATGACTGTGGAGTCTAGCCTACAAGTCATTGAACTCGCAAATTTTTCCTATCCCTACCAATAACCAAAGGAAGCTGTAATTGTGAACGTAGGATATTGAATTCTAGCATGGCCATAAATATTTTCGCGAAAAACACCTGCCCGTACTCTAAAATAATTGTTTTATTGCAAGAACATTACTGTTTCAGTGCAGTCAACGGGCAGTTACATTTCCCAAAGGTTGATTTCGAAAAGTTCTTATTGAACACTCTGTAGCTTGTGGTATGCACATCCTAGAGAGCAAGTTGGGTACGGCCATGGGTCGCCCGCCCCAGAATGCAAATAGATCGGAATTGGCGCAGCGTAACCCTCGCTGTGCTTCGTCCCGAGGGAGTTGGGGAAGAAGAAGAGAAGGCGTAGAAGGGAGAGGGGGGATGGGCGGCATCTGCATGAAACTCAATTAAAGAAGTCGACGGCCCGCGACCCCGTTTGGGGTAAAGATGAAGCGTTCCGCCCGCATGGCGAAACGATGTCTCCAGCAACTTACTTGTTCGCTGTAAACTGACCCATTTTGGAAGCCCTGCTCACGATCTAATTGTATGCACGTTGTGTATTCTTACACCACGTGTAAAATAACACTTAAAGTTCGGCACACTTGTACAAGATTTAGGGACAAGCTGTACGTGAGCTGCCTATACCCAGTACTGCAACGACACCAAGTTATGTTAGTCTCTGATCTCACCTAACGCCGTCTTATTACTAGAGTCTAGGGATACGAAAAATTCGCGGCCTCAATAACATGTAGGCTAGACTCCACAGTCATGTGTATACTCGAGCCCAGATGTTTGTTCATTGGCTGCTGCCAGTTTTACTTCACACCTGGCAGTATGGCACTCGCTATTTGTTCCCTTGCACGTCTGCTATTGGTTCAGAATCGTCCAGGGTGTGTCTAATAAACTGCAATCCAATTGCAAAGTCAACTTAAGTGTACACGTGTTTGACGTCTATCTTGTCCTGAAATGAACTCGGGGTAAAATTCCTATCCCTACTAGAGACATGCAAAATTCGCGTAATAATTTCAAGACATACTAGACTTCAAAGACATGTGCTTCTGTAATGCATTTGTCATTGGACTACAGTTTGTCCAGACACGCCCCGGACGGCTTTGGACCAATAGCGAGCAACTAGCAAAAAGTTGGTCCAGTCAAGTCATGTCAAGTGAAAAAGGCAAGATGTGTCCTCACTGCTGCAGAATCCAATAAACAATTGGCACAGACACGAATATGTATAGGAAGATGAATCACAGCATGTCACCAGAAAATAACGCGAATTTTGCACGTCCCTGGCTATTACTGACACGGCGTCGTTTTTTAATTGGCCGGCTGTGGACCAATGCAGTGCGAGTTTTCCGTGTCCCATTAAAATGTTCTTTCGTATGTAGACCTACCACGAAACACAGTCCATCGTGTTGATTACAATAACTGTGCAGAAATTGGACTTTGGTTACGAAAGATGTTGGTAGTATTACGTTGTCCCTCAGTAGAATCCTGCCAAAAATAGGGGATCGATATAGCTATATGTAGTCTGAATTTCGTTCTCACGGGCAGAGAAATGTCCAAACACGTATCGCCCGAACTCGGGCATAGTCCACAAAGTGTTAAACGTTGCCGAATACACAGACACACGCGGGCGGGTGGCTTTGTTCTATACTACGTTTGGATATTTATCTTTAACAGGAACGCCGGAAAACACGAATTTCACTGACATGTGTTTTCCTAGGCCAAATTCTCTCCGAGGCGACAGCCTTCAGACAGACGCAGCCAAGCGCACGATCTCTTCTAACAGGTCTCCGCACACGCTCCGTCGAGCAGGTAAGATACACACACATGCGCATCTCCAGAGGGCGCGCCCCGTCCCAAATAAAACCCTTTCTACGTCGTGCCACGTCGCGGGGAGACGATGCGCGAACCTTCGCAAGGGGCTGGGGGGGGGGGTGCGCGTCATAAACCCCGCGGAAGAATAAGGTCGACGACGCTATCAACGGGAAAACACAAGCAATGGCGACTTCTAGCCCCCCCCCCCACCCCACCCACCCACAAAGGCAGTGGATGGCAGCGAACTATGCAAGTTGCAGGCGTTTGTCTACCGCGAGAACTGCGCCAGAAGACGGGAGGTAGGTACTCTGAGAGAGTCAAGAGCTACTGACCCAAACAAAATTTCCTTTATCGTATAAATAGATTTACAATCAACCATGCACCTTTGGGTAGCTATAGCAAAATATACGTTCTGTAGTTGGCAATATCATAGTTACTGCGCTGTCGTGTTAAACACCGGCCGAACAAAGACTGCACATCCGCGCGAGTTTTGTTCTGAACAACAAAGTAATTTTCAAATTAGCTTTGCTCGAGCTACACTCGAGCATAGTCTGCAAAGTGTTACATCCTTTCGCGAAAATCGAGTGTTCCTAATTATTAGGAAAAGTGTAGCGATAATGAAGGGGCTTCCTTAAAGAAACGTTCAGCTCTGCAGAATGTCGAGGTTACACCACAGACGAAGATGGCACCTTCCCATGAAATATTTACAGAAAAATGTGACATTCAAATCAAAAATCAGTAAAAAAAGATGACGCTTTTGTTAAGCAAGATACTCCACTCTAAATTCGAATCAGTGGGAAACCACCGATTCGCGGTAAAATTCAACTACTCTAATCAGTGAAAGTGGCTCCACTTAGAATCAGTGCAAAACCCCTGATTGTTTCAGTGATGAAATTGCACTGATTGAATAAGTGACGGCCGACTGCAGTGGTGAATTAAATATTGCTTTTATTGAATGTAGGCAAATAATTACGAGAAATAAACATGTTTACGATAGTTTACTATTTATATTGTGCACTTTACCGTAATTTAAAAAAAAAGTAAATAAAAATCGTAGGTGATCGGGATTGAACTTACACTCTAAATCGGAATCAGTTATTTTTTGCCTGATTGTCAGTTGAAACTGCTCCATCCGGAATCAGTAGAAAAAGAAAACTACTAACATCTTCAGTTACATGAAATCCACTAATACAAACAGTAGAAAATCAGTTATTTATAGTCGATTAATAAACAGCACAAGGATTTAAAACTGTGCATTACGGTTTGAAATAACTTAGGTAATGTTACCGAATCAATCAGTGAAGGGGATAATGGAATTTTTTTACTGGTTCGTCAGCTAAATTCACTGAAGTGACTGTTGTATCAGTCAGATACGTCTGACTGATTGAAACAGTGAAAATCTCACTGATTCAGATTTAGATTGTTAGTGTCAAGAAAGCCGCGTTCTTGTGAATTATATCTGTAAATACCGGAACATGAGATAAGTCTTAAATGCCTGGGGTAAAAAAAAAAAAAAAAATCCCAGGGTAAATCGTTGGCAGCGCAAATTAAATACAGGAATCAAAGCCAGGCAGGCCGCTGCGCAACTGTAAACCCAGTTCTCTTTATGGCCGCTAACCCGGCTACCAACGGAAACCAGCTTCGCAATTCCGGTGGTCACAACTGCACCCCGCAATAAAACCACTGTGTAACAGGTCCACTTCAGCGGAAAAGGAAAAACCGCAAAAAAATGGCGCCGATGGAGGTAGAAGGAGGGGGGGAGGAGTAATTACAGCTGATGACTGCATTTACAACGCCATTGCTGTTTTTTTTTAAGTGCAATAGGATGTTCGCCATAAACAAGGCACTTTTGAAAGCCCTCTCTGAGATCTACTCGTACACACATTGCGTATACTTCCGCCATATGTGGGGCAACGGACGGCTCGCTTCCCAACCAAGGCTATCCGGGTTCAATCCCCTGCCGGGTCACTCCGGATCTTCGCATGTTGGGAATCGTGGCCGGACGATGCCGTTGGTCTCGGCGGGTTTTCTCGGGGATATCCCGTTTCCCACGCCCTTTCATTCCGGCGCTGCTCCAAGCTCACCTCAATCTCCCTCGTCGGTTGTCAAGACCTAGATGTTACGAGCCTTCCAAATCTCTTCACTCTTCCGCCATATGTAAAATTATACTGTCATTATTCACACTCCGGTCAAGTGAAACTGTAGAATAACTTTAAAAGGTTCATTTAAATGACGTCTAAAACTTAAAATTCACGTAAATTTTAGTTTGGCATGACCAACGCACATACAGGATGATTCTCAATTAGATCGACAAAATTCGGGAGGTTATTCTTCATGAAAAAGTAAAAGAAAATCATATGTGACATTTTATACCTAAACCGGATATTAAGGGAGGTATGACCCCTTAAAATAAACCAGATTTAGAGCCGCATTTGTGCCAAATATCGGTGCTTACGTTGAAGGCCTCGATAACATAAAATATTGTTTCGACAGTTGCCATTGTATTTTACTTCGTTACCGATATTTTGCACAAATACGGTTTTAAACCTCGTTTTTTAAGGGCTCATGCCTCCCTTAATATTCGGCTTAGGTTTAAAATGTCACATATGTCTTCCTTTTAATTTTTCATGAAGAATCACCTCTCGAAGTTTGTCGGTCTATTTGGGTTATATTAAGAAAGAAAAAAAAACTCTGCCGCATCAGATCGTGTGTTGCAGTAACGCAAGTATACAGTGCGTGAAGGCCCATTTTGCAGCGGCACCAGACTGTCCAGACGCGGGAAGTGTTCCAGAATGTTCGGGATCCCGCCAGACGCGGGGCGGATGGGCTTCCACGCCTGCACAAGCGACACAGCACCGGAAATGGAGACGCGCACATATATATACACACACACACACACACACACGCAAGGGGACCAAACATACGAGCGCGCGTGTCCTGATCCTGTGCGGGGAGGGGAGGGGAAGGGGGGTAGAAAAGCCGTCGAGGGATGACGTCCTTTATAAAGGAAGCTCCCCGCGTCCTGAAATAACACGGCTACACCTTATCCCGTCTGCCAACCCTCGTTGGGGCGCCGCTATGATGGTGGGAGGTTTTAAGGGGGTGGAGGGGGTGAGTTACTCGGGACAATCGAGTTCCGAGCGCCGACGCTTCTCATCCTCCTCACTAAACCCAAAACCCTCCCCCGCCAAGCCAACATCGCGAGTCACGCCCGTCCAGTCTGCCGTTCTGTTCGTTTTATTTTTGCGTCCTTTTAAGCGAGTACGCACGTCCTGCTGGCGCAGGTAGAATGTTTCCTTAACATTAAAATTTTCCCTGACAGAACCTCATGGAAATTCCGGCGGCGTACGCCGGGCCTGTCCCGCTATGAAGACGTGTGTCCCCTGGCTCAGATTACATAGACAGTGGCGTCCACACCCCTTTTCGCAGAAGAACGGTTTTTTTTTCTTCTAAACTACCTTATTGCAAGTGTTATGTGAAGTAAAGGCCCGAAGGTAGGACTGTTATTGGGTCTCAGGGCTAACTTCTTACGCCTACTAGGAAGAAAAATCATGCAAGGAGACATGCATCGCGACAAAGAGGGATTGGGCAGCCACGGCCTGCACTTTGGGGCCATGACTACCTCCCTAAGTGTACTTAGAGCTGGTCTTAACTATGAAGAGCAAGGGGAAAACCGTCAGGAGAGACGTAAAAACCCTTGCGACAGAGAAGTAAACATTTCAAAAACTATTGCATGCATTAAATTAAATAGCATGCTACAGGAGACACAGTGTTTGGAAAACATGCTGTTAGTTAATAGAGTTGAAAATACTAGTAGAGAGGGGGCGGGAGCTTTGTTTATTCTTAACTTGATGCCGGCAGTAACCAGAGAGGTGTTTTGGCGCCTCTCTGGTGGGAGAAGTGACGCTATTGGGCCTCTTCCCCCCGATCTATTCTGTGAACCTGAGAACTAAAGGAGAGAAAGTGAGCTGCCAGTAAGTGTCAGCAGGTCTGGCTCTTACTGGTTTTTACTGGAATGTTATAAGAAGGTGAGGACCTGTGGATGAAAGGGCAAATTAATCTAGCTTAATTGACGTATAATACAATTCTAAATATAACCAATAGTAGCATATGTCCTCGGGGACATATGTATCTAAAATAATGTTGTACTACCTCATAGCGGCCAGCATCTGTAGTCATAGCCTGTGACAAAGCATATCTACGGCCGTATGCTGTATGTGCGCGGAGCTTCGCTTCTAAAGGTAATGCTGTGCTCGCAGCGAGCATATCTCTGTAGCCATAGGTTGTAACAGAGCCTATTCCCACTCACAGTGCTACGAGTGCACGGAACTTCGCAATTTGGGGGGGGGGGGAGAGAGAGAATTTTCTTCCAATTAAGGGGGGGTCTCTCACCAAGTGTAGCATCGGACCACACGACGCTGCAAACCTCTACCTCTCGGCAGAGGCGGCCTTGGAATCACCTGCAGCGCAGGGCCAAGACTGGTAACAGCTAACGCACTCCCGAGGATTGCGCCCCAGTCCCAGAACACTGCTAGGGGCGTTGGTCACCAAAATATTTAATATTTTAATTCTGTACGAAATGCTTTTCGGCTTGTAAAAAAAATATCCACAACATTTTTTTTACACAATGGCCTGTCAAAATACAATTTTAATATTTATGGAGCGCACATATAATAAAAAAAACTAACTCACCTACCGAAATGAGATAATTCACTTTGAAAAGCGATAACATAATCACGCAATGAAATGTTTTCACAGTTTTCAAAAATTACTTAAATAGAAAAAAAAAAAAAATAATACATTTTTTTTTTTTTTAATTTTTAGAACTCAATTTTTTAAAAAGAAAGTATTGCTAAGCATTCCTTAAAATGAATTAGCAAATGACCTCCCAGTCGCCCTCGTTTAAATTTCTGTAAATGATTTCGGTTATTTTATTTTCAAGTGCCAAAAACACTAAAATTGTTGTTTTGACATGCCATGATGAAAAACCTGTGTTATGTAAATTTTTTTCGTTCGAGCAAAGAGTAGGGTCTACTTATAAGTAGAGCCATAAAATATTTGCATTTTGAACGACCTGTAGGCTGGATTCCACGGGCCTATGTATTGTTTCCTTGCAGAGTTCACCTGGGCGTGTTTAATAAACTGCGGTCTAATTGCAAACACGGAACGACGTAGACGTGTTTGAAGTCTAGCTCGTCATAAACATGAATTCGCGATATTTCACCCCCAACGCCCTAAATATAATAAACCATGTCGACAGTGTTGAAAATTCTTTCAAAAGAGTATGACAAGCAGAAAGCAAAAAATTGGCTCCGGTAACACGAGTGTTCGAAACGTGTTTGTTGCGAATTCATCCAGCGCGGACATGTTTCAGCGTGTTTCTGAATATTTATCACATTTCCGTGGTTACGCCGCTTTTAACGGAATGTAAACAAAACGCGCTCCCATAATTACGAAAAATCGCATCCAACACGCATTAAGGTAGAGTACTTTATTAATGTTAACAAAACATGCGTCATTTTTATTGTAACAGTATAGAGATTACAGGGTTACTATTTATTTCGAATTGCCGACAAAATTCAGGCCATGTTTCAATTGCGATTCTGTTTACTTCGAAGCAGGTAAAACAAATCGGGCCGCAGTGGCTGAGCGGTTGGACTGCTCGAGACCCATCACCACGAGCCCGGGTTCAATCCCAAGGCCGGGTGTGAATCGTGCCGAACAATACCCTCTGATCAGCGAGTTTCCTCGGGATTCCTTCCCCCCCCCCCCCTTCGCCGACCATCGGCTCTCAAGACCCCGGTGTTACAAGCCGCCCGAAGAGCTCTCTCTACTCCGCCACATTAAAGGAATCGCTAAGCCATTTCACTTCTTCATACGTAGGCAAAGGCTGTTCACAATAAAGTGAGCACTTTTCAAAATTAACCTTAGAAAAAAGACACTGTTCCTACCTGCATTTATTTTAACGGGCGCACTGAGTGACTTGCGCCCAGTAAAGTTGGTAACGGTGGAGGGAATGTAGTTCCAAATCTTAACGTCGAATAAAAAATGTTGGATAACCATTCGTGGTGACTTAAATATTTCTGTCGCTTTTTTTTTTTAATGCATTGAAGTGCAAAACTTATCAGATTAGTAAAATATTTACTTTCCTAATAATTTCACAGTTTCACTCTTGAACGACGCATGAATAAAGTGAAGAGGCCCATGGCAATATTGATTTTACATAAGGCGGAAGAATTCAGTGCATACAAGTAGATCTTATAAACAGGACTTTCAAAAATGCTCATTTTACCGCGAATAGCCTTTAAGCCTCAGCTGCCTCGCCGATAATCCCATGTGGGACGTATAATTTGCGTCGTAGAATAATTAAATATGATATACGATATTTCAAGACCGTCACGACCTCCCCAGTATAAAAAAAAAAAAAAAAGAAAAAGTAAACGTTTCAAGCTGAAGTCTAGCCGTAGTCTAAGTAAAGGTTTACGATGTCGTGGATGGAGAATAGTGCCAACATACTTCGCGTCTGTTTTCTCAGGATATTAGGTTGTGAATATAGAGTTTTAATACAGTAATCCATTCAAAAAATATACAGCATTGTCGCTATAGTTTAACACTTTGAACTCTGGGCACATTTGCAGACATTCGATACACGCTAGAAGCTAGCCACGTATATCCACCACTGCAGGGGCAGAATTTCTGCTGGTATCTATTTTCCCACTGATCGCTATCCTGTTGGTCCAAACTACACTGCACGGCTGCCTTTGTGTACTACGTGACGTTTGTTACTGGCCTGGTGTCTGCCAATGGAGTGTCGAGTTCACTGTGTTCCAATAAAATTTTATTTTATACTTGACAGTACTATACAGTTCATCGTGTTCATTTCCGTAGCCGTAAATGAATTTCGTATTGTATTCACAACGTTGACTGTTGGTGAGAAGAAATGTTCTTGTGAAATAAAAGTAAAAACTTCATATGACGTCACACGCAGCCTGCCCAATGGCTTACAGCCGTCGAAGAAGAAAGGTCTTTTGTTTTTATCATATAGGAAGGAGGAGTGGCCAGAGGCCGCCTATCCGCCTTTGTTACCGCCCTTGGCTCTCTGGGCCGTTGAGTGTGCCTCAGGGATCCTGTCGAGAAGGTTATTTATAAGGTGCCAGCCAGCCAGCCAGCCTCCGCGGTGCATCGGGCTAGAAATAAAAGTCACGAAAATAAAATTTCTGAACGCACTCACGATCTATTTCGGTGCGAAGAAAGAACGCGCACTAGCGTGTAGAGAATCCTTTGATAATTCTGAAAGCGATGCTCTGCAGAGAAAATATTGTTATGGCGCCCTAAATGTGCGGACAAAAAATTTGGTTAGGCTTGTGTTGGGGACACGGCCGTTTGTTTTGCGTGAATACGTCTACGTTGATGCGCTCGGACGCCTTGAGGTTTTTTTTTTTTTTTTGACGTTCCCGGCACCGCTTCACTCGATCACATGGGGGTTTTATGGGTATCACTGGATCGCTTTTCAGATGCTCTTTCCAACCGCATACGATTTCTGTATTTCGACTTGGATTTTTGACGAGTATAGGCCGAAATTGTGTTACGTTTTCTTAATTTTTTTTACATCAAACACTACACAACAGTTTTTAAAGACGCGATCGATTGATCTTGATGAGAGCTGTCGATTGAAACCTAAACGAGCGTCGTAGCTTCTCCTAGTCAAAAGTTCCACTACGCGGAAGTTATGAGACGCGGCGAAACGAACTCAAAATTGCCCCCCCCCCCCTTTTTAAAGCACAAAGTTTCGCAGTCATCACCCAACGTAACATATTCTTTGATCCTTTGGCAATCGAGTGGTGTAATTGAATTTTGAATGTAGACGATAGATTCGGAGCTGCAATGCCAAACAATATCCCCCGATTTTGTTATCATCGGATTTTCTAGATTGCCTATCACTATGGCGGCAAATTTAAAGACCTATTCACGTCCAAATCCTACAAAAACCTGGGTAAGATCACTCTTTTTACAATGTGTATACTCCCGCGTCCAGCGTGCAAAATGCTTGCTGCAGTATTGCAGCTTCTGCTAAATACACCTCTACTAGTGCTCGAACTGCGTTGAAGAGTATTTGAAGCACTCGCATTTTTTTCCCACAGCACTGTTAAACGTACCTCCAATGTACTGGGAGGCCGCGGTGACTGAGCAGTTAGACTCCTCGTCTCCCACCGAGGCGGAACTTGGTTCAATCCCGATCGGGTTCACTACGGATTTTCGCAAGTGGGAATCGTTCCGGGCGATGCCGCTGGCCGGTGGGTTTTCTCGGGGATCTCCCCCCCCCCCCCCCCCCCGTTTCATTCTGGCGCTGCTCCATACACGCCTCGCGCTTCGCCGGAATCACAAGCTCGATGTTAAAGAGCCGCCCAGACATATTTACTCTCTCACTCTTCGAAAGAGTTCGCGAAATCAAATCTTACGTCGCGAAGTCGTAAACGCACTATCCGGAAAGCGGCATACAGCTCCCACACTGTAGAAAATTTTAACGTAAAGTTCTCTTACATGTAAGGGAAGCTAATTACCTCTACGTGTGAGGTAAAATTACCTCTTGAATGTAGAGTAAATTTACATAACGAGTGAAGTACTATTCCCTAATCACACGGGAAAAGTAGCACACAAAAGTGGGAGGGGAAATCCCATACAAGGGAAAATTAACTATATTGAATAATAAAAACATATTAAAAAATACCACGGAGTATTATTGCTGTTAATTTTTTTATTACCTGTATCCTCAGACGAATATAAACTGAAACCTCAACACTAAAATCCTCGACACTTGCTGGCGGGTGGGCGCGGACCATGGACCTCTAACACGACAACACGACGACATCATGATATCATCAGTGAATATTGACTGTTAAAGGATTGTTTCTTCCGCCCATCCTCCACTTAGTTGTTGAGAATGCTGAAGAGATCCACACGTCGTAAGGTAATTTTCCCATCCATGTCTGGGATTTTTCACTACCATGTACGTGAATTTTACTCCAGAGTGTAGTAATTTTACCTTACCTGTAAGGAAAACTGGCTTTCCCCCACAAGTTTGTGAATATTACCTTACACTTGTCGGGTAATTTTCCCATTATTTTTACAGTACACAGACAGAAAAAAATTTGAGTGGTCGTTGGCGAGTGCTGTTGCTACTGATACGAGTAAATAAACACAGCGCCGACGGAGTTAACACATTCAGGACTGCACATATTTACTATAATTGAAGACAAGCTAGAAGTTAATCACCTGTATACACCACTGCAGGAATGGTCCACTCCACGAAACGTTCATAATTGGCTATACATCAGCCACTGTGGTCGGAGAACTGATATGCTCCAATCAAATGTCACTTACTGTGTAAAAGGTTTACTGTCAATCGTGTCCTTTTACAAGGGCATAGCTAGGTCCACCTGTTTTTCGCGAAAATATTTCATGACTACTTGTACTCCAAAACACTAGAGCTCAGATCCAGTTTCGTGATTGGATGATTTTAAATGTCACTTTTTGCATGTGTCTTCAAGCGAATCACGGACTCTCCGTGTCGGAGTTACCTAGTTCTGATTGGGCCAGCCAGGTAAGGAACTGTCTCCCCGGCAAAGACACGTGGCCAATAACCAAAGGAAAACTGCGCGTACGCCATAGGACATTGGAATCTAGCTTTCGCATTAATATTTTCACGAAAAACAAGTGGCCCAAGGCATAGCAAAAATATTCATACATTAAAAAAAAAAACTATAGCTGCTGGGTTATATTGTTCTCGTAAGAGACTGTTAAATACTAGCGGAGCAATGGCTCTATAACCATGCGAGCGTTATTTTCAAGGACGTAGAAATTTGTTAACTGGCGTTGCTCGAACTTAGCTCGAGCGTAGTCCAGACACCCCAGGAACAAGTGTATTATACTTGTGCTAACGTAGAAATATCTTATATTTGGTTAAATCGGAATTTTAGTTACATTTTGTTGGTAAAATAATATTTTATCTGTAATTAATTTGAATAAAAACTGGGAAACTATTGACGTGTTGGTAATACCTAGTAATAAATAGTTCTTAAGCAAAATATCAGCACACTGAGTGCGCACAAATGCAGCGCGTTGTAGCTTTGGTGTAATTTCCTAGGTTCGGTTAGGCTTTGTTTGCATGAAGCGGAGGACTACCTTGAAAGTAGAACTTCAGCAGGGCTGCAGGAAAGTTGTGAGTAACTGTTAATGGACTATACCCGTGCCACACGCTTCGTCGAGTCTCGAACCAGGCGAGCTCCACAGCGCAGGAAGGTAACGCGCTACCCCGGCCGACGCACGAGAAACTACCTGGTGGCCAGCGAAGCGTTACTGGGCGCAAGGCTCTCCTCCCCCTTCAAACAGGATCCCCCCCTTCACAAACCCCCCCCCCCCCCCCCAATCAACGACAGGATTAATTTTCATTAAACTTTACGAGGGGAAAGGGCGGATGGACCAGCTCTGTCCTCCGATAATTTCGCCTACGGTCGCGTACAGCGTGTTCTTAATTAAAATGGAACATTCATCAGAGTAACAACCAGACGCGTGACACGGTAATATCACAGAGCACTTAAAAATACAGAAGCGAAACAGTCGCTTCACCGGCGAGATATAGCCGCACGCGCCAGCAAAATGGGCGAGTGAAGAGATTTGGGCGGCTCTTAACAGCGAGGTATTGAGAGCCGACGGCGGTGACCGAGCAGCGCAAGAATGAATGGTTGATGGAGGGGGGGTGGGGGGAGGAGGATCCCCGAGAAAAACCCCCGCGACCAGCGGCATCGTCCGTCACGTTCCCCAGCCAATATGGCGTCGCTGGCCGGCAACAATTCGCAACGACGTTCGTCAGTAATCGGCTGGTGACTTAAGCGCTTTTCACAATACTGCGACGCGATGCGCTTCACGCCGACCGATTCCATTTGTGGTATCACAATGGTGCAACAGTTTTTGCAGGCGATGGGTGCTATGCTGCCAACCGTTTTCACGAAATAAATGTATGTTTTTGGCCAGAATGATGAACAAAAGACATACGAAAAATTGGTCTGTTGGAACAAAAACAGGAAAATTAAGAAAGATTAATAATAATAATAATAATAATAATAATAAGGCAATACTACGAAATAATACACAGATAGTTTGCTTTGCCCCAAATGCGTATTTGTTTTCAAAACACAACACTACTTTTTTTTTAGTCGTCAGTTCTCAAAGTAAACAACATTTCTTCTTATCTGTCGCAGTCCGCCGCCCGCAACGCATATGCACGAACTGCGGCTTTATTCTGATTGGCTACAGCTCAACGCATCGCATCGCAGTATTGTTAAAAGCGCTTTACTCCACCAGTCAGAAGCCCAGCCAATAGGGGAACTTCCCGCGGCACGCAGTAGCCAATCAGTGAAAGGGTATGCCCGTGGGAGTGGAAATCCCTTTGATGTGCACTTCAAACGAACCGCCATGCCACCTCGTCACTGTTTATAGGCAATTCACGGTAAAGTGAGCACTTTTTAAGGCCCTCCCAACAAGCATTAACCACTAATAAATATATCTTATTGCAGTCTCATGCATTAAATTTTAAGGGTCGTGAAATGTATACGCTGTATTTATTGGTCACATTGAAATATTTATATTAAAAGCAGCAGGAAGATGGAAATCGTATGAAAGGAAACATCTCCAAGGGCCTTAAAAAGTGCTCACTTTACCGTGAACAGCCTGTACTTATCTACTCTGCGGCAGCATCGAAATATACAATATGATAAGTTTTAGGTAGGGATAGGACAATTTCGCGAGTTCAATGACCTGTAGGCTAGACTCCTCAGTCCTCTGCATACCGGAACCTCAGCTGTTTGTTCATTGGCTGTTGTCCCACACATGGCAGTTATGGGATTCGCGAGGTGTTTCCTTGCAAGTCTGCTGTTGGTGGAGAGGCGTGCAGGGTGGCTCTAATAAACTGTGATCCAATTGCGAAGGTGACTTCTTCACTGTATATATGTTTGACGTCTATCTTGTCTCGAAATGAATTCGCGAAATCTTCCTATCGCTAGTTATAGGCTCAGAGACCAGCGGCATCTGTCGTTGGCGGGAAACTATATTTACATCTTGGATTTAGGTTATGTCGTATCATGAACTCGTATGGAAGGAATTATATACATCTTTATTTAAACAAGCGTTCGAGGCGATGTTTTAATTCTTGGAAGAGGTTATTGAATTATTTTTATTTAACCTTCTGCGCATTTATTGGCGCAAATCCCTAATGTTGGCATCGGCATTTCTGTCCACAAGATTAAGTATTTCTCTTTTAATGGATTACAAAAGCAGTAATAATCACAAATAATTAAATATATGTAAATAATATTCAGTCTTGCCCATATTCCCAGGTTTCCTAGGCTGCTTTGGTATCCGACAATTCTGATTGGCTGGACTTAAAGAGTTGCTAGATCAACCATAAAGTGCAAAACTTATTTTACGTGTACTTAACGAGTCATAAGTACAATTCTCAATTCTTCAGTATTTAACCGTACACCCACCTTTACTCTGACAGCTGACTGATCACGACTAGGGGCACCAGTTTTTCGCGAAAAGATTCACGCGAAGGCTAGACTCAAATGTCCTATGGCTAGCGACCCCGCGAAATTTCGCGAGTTCAATTACCTGTATGCTAGACTTCACAGTATTATATACTCTCACACAGATATCAACTGTTTATTGGTTGATTGTTGTGGTAGTAAAAGGCGGTGATTGTGCGCACGATTTCTTGCATGTTTGTTATTGGCAGAGCTAGTGATTTTTCGCGGAAAAATAATGAGTACACGGTATACTTCAATACTATAAGCACCCAACATAAAATTGTCCACTGCCATTCGTCGCTGTCTGCAAGAGAAGGTGTTTTCATATTTGACCGGGCCACTCAGAATTCGGCAACATCGACTCGGCTCCTACGTGATTCGTGTGCAGACAGTTAACACTCGTCTAAAAGTAATTCAGCTAATCAAGACAGGTAACTCACCCTACAACGTTTTGGAATATAACTTGTCTTGAAATCTTTTCGCGAAATTTCACTACCCCAAGTTATTGGTTTATTAATATACAGGAGGTGTAAAAAAATACGTCGACCAATTACAAACGTAACATGAGCGTACATGTGTGTGAATTCCAACTTGTGTAGAAGCGAACCAGCGAAATTCTCGGATCTCTAAACGTGCAGTTTTCCTTTGGTTATTGGCCACGTGTCTTTGTCAGGAGGCAGTTCCTTACCTGGCTGGGCCAATCAGAATCAGGTAACTCCAACACTGAGTGTCTGTGATTCGCGGGAAGACACCTGCAATGCCTGACATTTAAAATCACCGAATCACGATAGTGGATCTCAGCTATAGTGTTTTGTGAGTACAAGTAGTCTTGAAATCTTTTCGCGAGAAACAGGTGGCCTTAAGGGGACTATATACCGGCCGCGTCCAAAGTCAAGAAGCGAGGGAGCGATACGGGGGACACCAACACACACGCCTAGCGTCTCATCGCCCCTACGCGCAAGGAGTGCAGTGTTTCCGTCGTAACGCCTTACTGTGTTAACTACATATGTAACTGTGGGGTTTTATTACACGCGATGAAAGTACACAGATCAAACTTCCTGCGTATAGTCGTACTTTTCTCTTACCGCTTAGAGAAACTCCATAGGCAAGCTTTGACAATGCGATATTCGACCACTTTCATGGTTTTTTCCCGATTAATACACTTAATATGACAAAAAATTAAAAAATAGTGATACAGGTAATAGTTTTTTCTGGCCTTTCTGGCAAAACTTCGTATTTCCAGAACATTTATCTACCGAGACACGCGTTTACGCGCAAACAACGAATTCGCATAAAACGTTTCAGCAACTAGGACCCTCGATCATGACTTGAGATCGAGAAATTTCGTGGATTCTTTCGGCATCAAGCTAGAATCCGCAGTCCTCTGTACACTCGACCATAAGTTATTAGCTCATTGGTTGTTGCTCCACTTTAACACCAGGCCAGGTAGCAGTAGATTTGGTAATTTTTTTTCCCCCTTGCAAGCTTATTATTGGCTCGGAGTCCCCCGGGGCGTGTGATGCAATAGAAGAAGAAACACAAATGCACACGTGGTTGAAGTCTAACTTGTTCTGTAATGAACTCGCGATATTTCCGAGTCTCTAATCATGACGCATGCGCACATACAGGCGGACAAGTACAAGCCGCCACATAGGGAATGGATAAAGTACGTGTCCGAACCCAGGTATATACTTGCGTACTTGCAGCCTTGCATAATTCACTTACCCCTTGGCCCCAAACTTGATGAATTCGGACAGGCAGGATTGTTGACTTCGGAGCTAGTTATTAGCCAGCTAACCATTTTAAATGTTCAGGTAGGCTATTCCGACTAAGAATTTGATATTTGCCGAAGGTTTTAGGTGTTAAATAAAGCATTAAATAATATTTAAATTCGATTAACACCAAACTTTACTGCTTTGCATTATTGTATGTAAGTGCAGTTTGGATATATATATATATATATAAACACTTTAAGGACTATACTCGAGTGTACTTGTTGCAATATTTCATTCCACATGAAAAACATAACTGGTCCGGATATACTTACATCAATTCCCTACTTCATAAGACTTTTAAATAGGAACTAATACAACATCAACAACGAACTCCGTAAATGAACGACAAATTTTTGTATAGTTACGGAAATCAACACGATGGGATGTACATCGTGTTGCATACGAAAGAACATTTGGTTGGAAAACGGTAAACTCGGCACTCCATTGGTTGGTAGCGGGCCCATACGGAAATACTGGTGTCGTTTTGTCCAATAGAATGGCGTTAAGTGACAATATGGACCGATAGAACACGGTGTCCCTGCAGCAGTATGGATATGGGTGACCGACGTCTAGCTTGACTTTAAAGCTGGTAAAAGTGTGCCGACCTCAAAGTGTTAATGGCCACCTCAGATTGGCTGTTGGTCACGTGATTGTAAATCCCGCCATGCGCGGAAATTTTTGGCAATGTGTGCGAGTGTGGAAAGACGCGTGACACCTGATGGCGAGGCAGTCTTTGGCTTCTGGGCGGGTGTGTTACGCAGAATGGTCGTTGTGGCCCTTGGGGGGGGGGGGGGGGCTGCGAACGACCGAGCAGGGAGTCGTGTAGTCGTCGTTGAAGGGTCGTGAAACACGATTGTGGAGTAGAGGAGGGCAGCGACACCAGACACGTCGCTGGGAAACAAACACACTCCAGAGTCTACTAAACGCGGACGTGCTCTGCGCAGGCTGTGGGGAGGTCGCGCCCCTGGTTCCGCATACTGGACTCGCACACGCCATCGAGGAGCCGTGGGGGTTTTTACTCGACACTTCGGCTGTGTCCGAATTCGCCTGAAGTACATACTTCTTGCAACTCAAGTGTCGTCTCAAGTGCTGTCCAAACTGCAAGTGAAGTATACAAGTAAACGAAGTTGTACACTTCTCGCATACTTGCGGAATACGTGCCGCCATTTTGAAAAGCAATTTGTTGGTTACAATTGATTTCCGACATAATGATTTGATTTATAGTTCATTAGGGCAACATTACTACTTCGTAGGCATAGAATTTTGAACTGAATAAGTAATAATTGCAAGTTTCACCTTAAAAAAAGGTCTAAGCATTAAATTCGAATTAGGCCTATGTTCCTATCCTACAGAAGCTAAGATTAACACTTTGAGGTCGGCACACTTTTACCAGCTCTAAAGTCAAGCTAGACGTTAGTCACCTGTATCCATACAGCTGCAGGGACACCGTGTTCTATTGGTCCCTATTGCCACTTAACGTCATTCTACTGGTCAAAACGACACCAGTCTTTCCGTATTGGCCAGGCTGCCAACCAATGGAGTACCGAGTTTACCGTTTTACAACCAAATGTTATTTCGTAACTAACAGGATGCACATCCCATCGTGTTGATTTCCGTAACTATGCAAATATTTGCCGTTCAGTTACGAAGTCAGCTGTCGATGTTGCATTAGTTGTTAATTAAAATCCTTATGAAATAGGGAATAGATGCAAGTTAACCCGGACCAGTTCTGTTTTATATGTAGAATGAAATATTCAAACAAGTTTTGCCCGAACTACACTCGAGTATAGTCATCAAAGTGTTAATTCTATCCGTCTGTCAAAACCTTGACAAGCTTGGTGAACTTTTGACGGGCGAACGGATGAAATTACAGCCTTCTAAACCAGCAAGTTTTGTTACTCGTTCATCCCGAGTTCTTTGTAAGGTTGTGTAGTGTGTGCAGTGTTTTGTTTTCATATGTTTGTTTTTGTAACTGAGAAATAGAATTAAGTTACATTTTTCCTGAAGATCAATCGATAATTACGTTTGGAAACACGAGCTCATTTTGTGCAATAGTAAAATTAATAAAATCATGCTTTATATGTAGAGATAAGAAAATTTCGCGAGTTCATTTGAGGACAAGATAGACGTCAAACATGTGTACACTAAAGTCACATTTGTAATTGGATAACAGTTTTTAGACACGCCCTGGACGACTCTGAGCCAATATCAGACTTGCAATGAAACAAGTAGTGAGTGCCATACTGGCAGGTGTGGAGTATCATTGGCTACTCTATGTGTCAGCAGCCAATGAACAAAGATCTGAGGACCGAGCACACACAAGACTGTGGAGTATAGCCGACTCGCTAATTTTTCCCTTCCCTATTTATATGCAATAATTATTTTACGTCGAATACGTACGTGTATGATTGTTTTGGGTACTTAGAAACACAATACTGCAAAAGTAATTCCCTTTTTATGGAGAATTTTTATCCTATTTGTAAACAGTTTTGTTTTTATTAGTTTGCAGCAATGAACTTACGACGGACGGACGGAAGTTTGGTTGAGAGATGGACGAACATATGACGGACGGACGGATGTCGGACGGACGCGACGGGTTGTTGTAAATTCTGCTTACGGTCCACTCACGGTAAGTTCACACTTTTATGAAGCCCTGCTAAAGTTCTACTTTCACGATATTCTTCCGCCTCGTGTAAACAAAGCTTAACACTTTGAGGACCACTCTCGAGTATAGGTTGGATAAAATTGTATGAACATTTCTCTGATCATAAAAAAACTGGTCGAAATATAGCAACGTTTTTCGGCTTTTTTTTTTGTCAGAATTTGGTATTAAGAAACGCCATAATATTAATAACAACAACAACAATTCTCGCAAATATAACTCACAACTTTGTGCAAGTACACAAATTAACGCGATGGACAGAACATCCTGTTATATACGAAAGAACAAAAAAAAAAATTCACTGGGACGTAGTTATCTTTGGCGTTTCATTGGCTGCTAGCCAGTCAATAATAAAAGCCAGAATAGTTGCTGGCCAATAGAACGGCTGTAAATGAGAATAGAGATCAACAGAACATTGTGCTCACTAATTGCAATTATATTTTGCGTAAGAATTAATTACTACACGTGTTTACTCCCTGTTTTATTCATATTAATTTTAGATCAATAATTTATTTATAGATAACATATGTGTAAAATATAAATTTAACCAAAAATAAGGTACGTCTATGTTAACAGGATTACAAAACGCTTGTGATACATGCCGTATTTAGGAAGCAACAGAGACAGTCACACATGGGGTAGTTCTTCAAAGGTTTGATTCAGAACGCGTGAAACAACCGCGAATAGACAATAGTCTATTCACGGTTTTGCATGCTTTTTGAATCAGACCTTTGAAAAATCACCCCGTCTATTGCGTACGTTATTAGCTGCTTCCTAAATAACTCTAGGGTCACAATACTTTCATATTCGTGTTACGACAAAAGTACGCCTAATTTTTGGTTGAATTAAACTTTAAATGATATTTAATCGATAAATTATAATAAGAGCCCCGGAGTATTTCACGAATTCATTCGCTGGCGATCGGACAGCAGTTTTTTTTTTAGACACGCCGCCTTTAACAGTAAGTCAGTAGTAAGCACTACGCAGTAACCAATAAGTAGAGACCCGCAAAATTCCCGTTATTATTTGGAGACATTTCAAACTTTAAACACGCGTTTCTTTGTAATGCGTCTGTCATTGGACCATACTGTATCTGAAACGCCCTGGGTAACACTGCGCCAATCATTGAACACGTCTTCATAGTTTTGTGCCCCAATCACGCGCGGTTCATTTGGAAAGAGCGTGGCTTGACATCTACGCAGCAGCCAATGAGAAAACGACACCGACTCGGGTACATACAGTACTGTGAAGTCCAACCTGATGCCAACTAATAAAACTAATTTTGCATGTCTCTACCAATAAACAAACGATAGTGCCTCGAACGTACGGGGGAGTGTAAAGTCTAGCCTGATGTCGAAGGAATCCACAAAAAAGACTCGCGGCTCTAATTATAATACTACATTTATTTTTAATAATAATAAAACACGGAGGAAATATATGTGTTTATAATGCCTAGTAATAAATAGTTTTTATGCAAAAATACTATAACAGCGTGTACACGCAAATTCTGTGCGTCGTCCACGTTGGTTTAGTTTTCTAAAGACTCGGTTATGCTTTGTTTGCACGAGGCGGAGGGATATCGTGGAAGATACCGCAAGTAGGATATTCAAACTGAAACTCTTATTAAGAAACATGCAGCTAATTTACGGTCGGGGGGGGGGGGTGGCAGAACTGTTCTACATCGCACGTGGAAATCGTGCTGGACGACGGCCCTCGTCGGAAGGGTTTTCTCGGGGATCTCCCGTTTCCCCTACCCTGGCGATAGAATTGTTAGGTATAGGCTGTTCACTGTAAAATGAGCACTTTTGAATGCCCTGCTTAAGATCTGCTTGTATGCACGTTGTGTGTTTTTTGCGGCTTATGTAAAATCAACATTGCCATGGGCCACATCACTTTATTCACGCGTCGGTCAAGCGAAACTATAAAATTATTGGAAAATTAAATATTTTACAAATTTCGTCATTTTATACTTCAATGCATTAAAAAACACCGGAAAGCGAAGTAAATAATTTAAGTTACTACAAATGGTTACCTAACACTTTTTATTCGACGTTAAGATAGGGAACCACTTCACATCAATCGTAACTGGGCGCATGCCACTCAGTGAGCCTGGCTCACTTTATCGTGAACAGCCTTTAGACATTTGCGAATACCAAAATGTTTTCTTATGCTTTATTATTATTTTTTTAATGCAAACAAGTGTAAGAATAAGAACCGACGCATGAGTAAAGTGATCCGGGCCTTTAGCAAATTTTCAAGATACATACAGCGGAAGAATGCACAATGCCCATAGACGTAGAGTACAAGAAGGGCTTTCAAAAGTTCTCAGTCCATCGTGTGTGTGTGTGTGTGTGTGTGTGTGTGTGTTAGAATGGGGATGGTTAAAATGGTTTGATTCCACCACAATAATTTGTAGATGCGATAATATTTTTATGACTGAAGTACTACAGGGAAAGGAAGCGCATCCTTATCTTCAGTATTGTGTCGTTAAGAAAGACACGTTGCTGAAAGCGCCTTAAGGACTCGATGAAACTGAAATACTACGCGGGTAGTAAAGTGCCTTGAGAGGCCAGGCGGTGAGGCATCTGATAAACGTGCTCGTGTTTCAAGATTATACACTGCCAGTACAAAAAAAAAAAAAAAAGTATCGCGAAGTTATAGGTTGCTCACAGTAAAGTGAGCACTTTAGAGAGCTTAGTTACTTTTTTTTTGCTTTTAGTCATTTTTTTAAAATCATTTAACCACCTTTTCAAATTATTAAATACTGCTATGTCCGTAATAAACACAGTGCGTATATTTTCCACCGCACTCAGAAGTTACCGTCTAAGGCTAAAATAAAATACAGATGAGAGCGTTTTCAAAAGTGCTCACTTTACCGTCAATAGCCTATACTAAAAATTACACTTCAATCTTCGTATAGTTACGGACACTCCGTCATTCCAGTGAAGGCATTTACTTACACTTCAAACACCTTTATGTCAATTCACGTAACTTCCCCTAATAAAGTGTTTTATTTTCGTTATGTATGTGTTTAACTCTGTACGTACAAAAATATTACGATTTAAATATATATATATATATATATATATATATATATATATATATATATATATATATATATATATATATATAATATTATATAAAGCGTTAGCAACACACGTGACAATTCAGTTTCTTGTGACGTTGGAGTGTGTTAAGTGTCAATGTCTGTTAAAAATTGTATGTGCGATTTTTCACCGTTTGAAAATACAAGTATGATAAGTGCGAAATCTGACACTACAGCAGGAATGATAATTTTTAGTTATAGGCTGTTCACAATAAAGGGAGAACTTTAGAAATGAATCTTAGAAAAAAGTCACTGCTCCTACATGCATATATTTAACGAGCACAATGAGTGATATTCCGCCAGTGAAGTTGGCAACGATGGAGGGGAAAGTAATTCCATATCTTAAGGTCGAATAAAAAGTTTTAGGTAAACATTTGTGATAATATTTCTATCACTTTCTGTTTCTTTTAATGCCTCGAAGTGTAAAAATTAGCATTTTTTAAAAATCATTACTTTTCTAATAATTTTACATTTTCACTTGACCGGCGCATGAAAAAAGCGACGAGGAATTGGAAAAAGATAATTTTACATAAAGCGGAAGAATGCACCAACATTCATACAAATAGATCATAAGCAGGACTTCAAGAAGTTCTCATTTTACCGTGAACAGACTATACAGGGAAGTACGCTTCGTATAACGTCAGCATTGTTCGTTCACGAAACACGAAAATATTGAAAACACGGCAAGGCCATTTATTGTACACGTATACAATATTGCCAACTCAAGGGTTATCCCCCTAGAATCAGGGATTTTAACACTTTGTAGACTATGCTCGTGTGTAGCTCGAGCGAAGCTAATTTGAAGATTTCTTAGTTGTCCAGTACAAAACTCGCGTGGATTTGCAGTCTTTGTTCGGCTAGTGTTTAACACGACCTCACAAGAACACCACAGCGCAGTAACAATGATACTGCTAACGACAGAATGTATATTTTGCATAGCCACTCAAAGGGACATGATCAATTGTAAATCTGTTTACACGATAATGGACGTTTCGATTGGACCAATATCAGCTCGGCTCTCGATTGGTTGATGATAGGGGAATAATGAACGCTGTGAAGTACAGGATAGTATCCGGTGCGATTTGGACCAATAGGACGATGGTGAGTTCTAAAACAAACACCAACAGAACCGGTGTTCTCGCAGTAATGGATATAGGTGACTCGCTTATAATGTGTCTTAAGTGCCAGTAAATGTGTGCAGACTATGGGAATAAAACAAAGACAGAAAATTCATGGGCTTGACCTTAATTACCTAATTGCCTTTACCTAATGCTTTACCTAATGGCTTTATCTAATTGCCTAATGCGCAATCAGTCGTCGGCATCGGAAACGGATCCTCGTGACATTTTTTTTACTAACTAGAGAAGGATTGACAACCAATCGATATTTGTCACTATCACTTTTACGCACTGGAAATCCCGGAGAACCATAGCTAGAATTCGACGGGGCGGTAACGCCAGCCTCCAAATACTTATATCAATAACTTACCTAAACACTTGTAACTTAGGCGGAGGCATTTAAGGAGAATGGTGCACGCAAACCGTATATTTATATAATTCTTATGTCATTACTGGTTTCACAGCGGATTTTTTCGCTATTCCTGGCTCGACAAGATGTAAATAAAATTTTTGAGCGCTTTCTTACACTGTTGCAAATTCACTGTGTTCGTTACTCTCGGGGCTTTGATTGAGGATAACAAAACAAAAACTATTTATTTTCGTCGGTCAGTGCACATCACACGGCAGTGAACATCTAACAACGTAAAAAGGCGTCGAAAATTGTTATTTGGGTCTTGTCGAGCCAAAAATTTCGACAAAAAATCCTTGTAAAACGACTTATATCGGAAATCGAGTACATGTACTGCTTTCATACACAATTCCCTTTAAAGTGCCGCTCATGTGATTCTGATTGAATAAATGATGGCTGGCTGCAGTGGCGAAATAAATATTGCCTTACATGTATGTAGGCAAATAATAACGTTAAATAAGCATATTTACGATAATTTACTATTTCTATAGTGCAATTTAACGTAATTTAAAAATTAAAAAGACATCTGCAGTTGGCCGGAAATGAACCCGCACACCCTTCACCACTAGACTATCAAATCTACCACGCCGAGTTGTAATTGTTAGAGGAAGATATATCTTATAATTGCGCTGCGAAATCGTATAGTTTGAAATTCTTTGCTCATACTTTTCGTTTTTTGTTTGATTGGTACAGTTAGGTTTGTTAAAACGAATAGTATATATGAGTGCACTCTCTTCGCCGCATTAAATGCATTTGCAGTCAAACAGTGTGCTGTGACGATTACATGCAAACGAAATGAAAGATGTAAAAACAGAATGGAAGTATGTGTGTTCATATTACCTCGTGAAATGGTGCTATGAAAGACGAGACGCATTTTTAGAAAGTATTTTGTGTTAGTTTTATTCGTTTATTCGTTGTTATGATACTTCACTGAGAAACACGTCGTTTAACGGCCATTTTTAAACGATGTTCGACGGCGATTTTCACACGCAGTTCCACTGATACACCAGTAAAAAATAATTAGAGACGGAGCAAGTTGCTCAGATGTTTCACTGGTCCATCAGTCAAAAAATAAACCACTTAGAAAACAGTGGTAAAAATGACTGACAAATCAGTGGGAAATGTCACTTAAACAATCAGTGAAAGAAATGATGGAATTTTTTCACTGGTTCGCCAGTTAAATTCACTGGAGTGACTGTTATATCAGTCAGATAAGTTTGACTGATTGAATCAGTGAAATTCCCACTGATTCAGATTAAGAGTGCAATGATGTCACTGAATTACTTACGCGATTGATCCAGGCGACTTTGAAAGTCCTCGGAAATACCAGTTGTGTCGTGAAAAAATTACAATATTTCAGAAGTAACTTCAACCTGGTGGACGAACGGGGAGAGTAAAAGAAGAAGTGGAGGGGGGCGGAGGAGCACAGAGTACACCAGAAACCGCAGATACAGTGAACAGTGAAGAGATTCGGGCGGCTCTTAACAGCGAGGTCTTGAGAGCCGTTGAGGGTGGTTGAAGTGAATATGGAGCTGCGCCGGAATGAAGGGGGAAACGGGAGATCCCCGAGAAAACCCGCCGTCCGGCACGATTCCCACTTGCGAAAATAAGGTGACACGACCGGGTATCGGACCCGGTTCGTCTTGGTGGGAGGCGAGCATGCAAACAGCTCAGTCACCGTGGGACTCCCCCCCCCCCCCTTGGAGTTATAGATGGGATTAACGAACATAACGCGACGGCGCGGGGGAACGTCATCAGCAGAGACATGTAAAATTCTCCCCTATTATTTGGCGCCAGGCTGGACTTCACAGTACTGTATGTACCGGAACCGGCGTCGTTTTCCCATTGGCTGCTGCGTAGATGTCAAGCCACGCCCTTTCCAAATGAACCGCGCGTGATTGGAGCACACTACTGTGAGGTGTTAAATGATTGGTGCAGCGTTACCCAGGGCGTGTCAGATACAGCATGGTCCAATGGCAGACGTATTACAAAGGAGTGCGTGTTTAAAGTTTAACGTCTCCCCAAATAATAACACGAATTTTGCAGGTTTCTAGTCCACAGTATTTGCAGCGATTCAAACCATAATAGTTTTCTGAGAAAAAGCTGAAGGGCTGTATTCAGGTAGTTGCGCGAGAGTCAAGCCGGGCTAAATGTGCTTTTTGAATGCTCACACAAATAGGTGCGCGTCCATTTAAAAAAAAAAAAAGCAGAACAGTTTTATACTTCCGCCAGCCACTGAATAAACACCGAACCAGACAGTCCGGACACACTGGACTGGACTCGTGGGTTTGAAGTTCTGAATAACTCTACCTGTCACGTTTGATTTACGGATGACAAAAAAAAAAAAAAACCAGTTGATTTTGGAAATGAAAATATGCCTACATTATACACACCCTAAGAAATTATTTGTAAATTTTCCATATCGGTGTATACGTACAGTAACAAATTGCGAATGGTAAAATATTTTCCTATACCTCCATGGTAACATTCCTACAGTTACTCAGGCAGGGTTCAAATGCTTAGGGAAGGTTCCAACTTTGCAAAGTAGCGATGCTAAACATTTCTGTATTTTCAGCCTGATACGTCGTACTATTACCATAATCTGCATAGGTTAGAAATTTCCATTACAGTTTAGGAAGTTTATCAGAAATTCTTTTACAGTGTAGATAACTGTCCAATAAGCATGGACAAGTGTATTTGCCCTTGTCGATTTTACATAGAAAATTCGTTTTGCATCAAATTTTTTTTACATTTAAAATTATATATCTTTTTTTTTGTTTCATCCGTGGGGATTTAAAGTAATTTAAAGTAGGGATTTAAAGCCACAAATACAAAGGTTGTCCATTGAAATTCAATAGTAAAATTCCCCGACATTTCCCTGTTTTCCAGGCAAAACCTTACCATTTCCCCCGGACTATTTTCAGGACGGAAACCTTTCGATGCCACTTTTTTTTTCCCACCGCTGACAGAATAATGCTATCGGTGAAGTTGAATTAAATTACACTGCAACAGACCAAGAAAGCAGGTCCAGCATTTTATTCAGCCCATCGATATTTTTCGCGATACACACTGTTAGCTTCACACGAGTGCCCATTACAAACACACGAATACTTTGTTTTGTACAATAGGCCCTGTGTCACTTGGAAGAGACGTATTTTCGCTAGTTCACAAACCTAAAAATTGAAATGTAAACATACATATGCTCACAACTACAATATCCAGTATTCACACAACTAACAACTTTTGCAGAGTAGCAATTTTTTTTTTTTTCCACTGACCCAGGTGAAAATTTCCCTGACTTTTCCTTCTTACATGAAATTCCCTGACATTTCCTTGTTACATGAAATACCCTGACTTTTCCCTATTTTCCCTGTGGGCGGTCCCCCTTTAACATAAATGGAAGTGGCTAATTCTTTAACTGAGAAGACGTGGGTTCCCACAGTCCCACACAATATCGTTACCAACGGGTAGAGACCTGCAAAATTCGCGTTATTATTTGGGGACACGTTTAACTTCAAACACGTGTACCTCTGCATTACGTTTGCCATTGGACCAGACTTTATTTGATACGCCCTGCGTAACTCTGCGCCAATAAATGAACACTTCACAATTGTGTGCTCCAATCACACGCAGTTTATTCAGAAAGGGTGTTTTCTTCACATCTACGCAGAAGCCAATGAGGAAACGATGCCTGCTCTAACAGACAGGACTGCGAAGTTTATATTGATGCCAAATAATAACGCGAATTTCGCAGGTCCCTACCAATGGGACACCATGGTGTTAAACATAATGACCTATACAGACTCAAGTATGACGGAGTGTGACGGTATGTAAAGATAAAATGAGTTTGAACAAAGCTTAAACGAGACTAGGAAATTACACCATAGGGACAACGCTACGCCTCCTCCCGCGCAATCAAATTTTTTTCATAAGAACTACACTATCTACCAAAAAGTAATTCGGCACCCATGCAGATAGGTTAATCAATACGTCAGTTGACTTGTATTTCACGGCCTTCGGCGTAGGACCGCTGGTGTTTGTCCGTGGTAGCATGAACACAGAGGCCTATTGAAACATTCTGGATAATGAAATGCTCCCAACATAGTGGCGTTGTTACGGAATGGACCCGTGTTACTTCCAGGATGACAATGCCAGGTGCCACGTTTCAAGGGCTACCATGCAGTGGTACGCCGACAACAATGTGCGCCGATTGGACTGGCCCGCCCAGAGCCCCAACCTCAACCCTATAGAACATCTTTGGGACGAATTGGATCGCCGGGTGAGGGCTTGTCAGGCACGGCCAAAATCCATTGCTCAACTCATGGAATGGTTGCAAGAGGAATGGCGACGAATCCCCGTGGATGTCCTGCAAACACTCGTAGAGAGCATGCGAGACAGGGTGGCTGCTGTTATAGCCGCAAGAGGTGGCCCTACGAGATTCTAACGGGGTGACAACCACCGAGCAAACATTGTGGACAGGTGCCCAATTACTTTTTGGCAGATTGTGTATTTCTTATACGCTGTTCACCGTAAAGTGAGCAATTTTGCGGCCCTGCCTTCTTTTCCATTTCCACCTTTTTAAAGGCTGTTCACGATAAAGTGAGCACTTTTGAAATCAACCTTCGAAAAAAGTCACTGCCCCTGCCTGCGTATATTTTAACGGACGCACTGAGTGCCATACGCTCAGTGAAGTTGGTAACGATGTAACCATTCGTGATAATTTAAATTATTCTAATCCAACGAAGTTAAAAATTAGCACATTTTTAGGATATTTAATTTTCTAAAAACTTCACAGTTTTACTCTACTGACGCATGAACAGTGATGAGGTCCATGGCAATGTTAATTTTACATAAGGCGGGAAAATACTCAACGTGCATACGAGTAGATTGTAAGCAGGACTTTCAAAAGTGTTCATTTTACCGTGAACGGCCTATAAATAAATATTACCACGTAAGTAACAAACACAAAGTGTAGATTCCACCGCACTCAGAAGCTAAGCTAAAATAAACTATATTTATTGAAGGTTATTAAAAGTGAGGGAAAAGTTCTCACTTTACAGTGAATATAGAATATACCTACTAGGTATTAGCAACACACCCATTTTCTCCCTGTTTTCAAACATATTAATTATAAATTTATTATCATAAGTTATACATCTATACATAGTACAATACAAAGTCGCCCGGCCCACGTGTGTCTGTGTATTCGGTTGATGCGGTTTTCGCCATTATTTAGAGAATTTCTTGGGGAAGGTTTAGGTATATAAAACATTAATATTTAATGTAGGGATAGTAGATAAATGTTGACGTTTTATTTCTTTGAAAGTCGGAAAAAGCTGCTTTTCGGACGCTTACAGTGGCTTACGCTGACTAGACCATAAGAGATACACCAAATTAATGTGCTACAGAATTGTAGATCTTAAAAAGGTCTAAAAATTCCTTGACAGCATACGTTTATCTTTCAAGGATGGCCCACCTTAACCACTTTTGTCTTTTGAAATGTGATTAAAGATATGGGTTCGCTTACGAAAACTTTTTTGAACACTAATCTTATGCTAGTTACGTTAAGCATTTAGTGTATATACTTGCTGTAAATATAAACAACGCCATATATGTAAATCGCACCCGTGCGAGGCCAGGGTGGGTCGTTAGTAAAATATAAGTAAACGTCAAAATTTAAACAAAAATAAAAATGTTTACATTAACACTAGTATGAAAAGGCTGTGATGCATGACATGTTTAGGAAACAACGAAACGAGTCATACACGAGATGGTTATTCAAAGGTTTAATTCCAAAAGTGTAGATTTACCGCGGATGGAGTATACCTATAAACGCCGTACGGCGTATGCACTCTCCCGGGACTTGCCCAGACGTCTGCCGGGCACTGTAAATGCCCCGAGACGTGAGAAGGGCGGAGGAATACTTCCCAGCGGGGTGATACGAGCGGGCCTGGACGAGGTCGATGGGGTCGTGCAGGGACGAAGAGGCGCTAACAGTGACCCGATGGGCACGACAAGAGGAGGTCGCAGTGGGGCAGGGTTGCGAGCTGGGCATCTTAGGGAGGGAGGGGGGACAACCACGCCGGCAGAAACAGCGTCGTTGGCGATGTGTGTGTTACCTCTCTCCGCGCCTTGCCAAGCCATTGAACCGCGTTACAGCATATCTATAATAACATAATAAAGAGGTAATGTGAGTTTGTTTGTTTATACGTAACGGCTAATCTCGGAAACTACAAGGCCGGTTCTAATAATTCTTTCACTGTTAGGAAGCTATATTCTTCCAGGTGGACATAGGCTAGGTTTAATTTTAAAAAAAATTCGCTGGTAGTCACAGGTAGTCAAGGGTAGTCGCATATATAGGTAAGTATTTCAATAACTCCATACAACCTGAGCGAAGCGTTGGCGGGCTGCCAGTTTGAAATACACGACGTTTAAATTTTACAAAACTAATAAACAAACGTGCGTCCAAAGTGTTGATCTATGAAAAAAACAACCGCTCCAGCCTACGGCTGTCGCCATGGCAACATGCACGTGAAGGTCCATTCACGGTTACTTCCAACATTTCTGAAGCCCTGCTACAGTTCTACTTCTAAGATATTCCTCCGCCTCATGCAAACCAAGCTTAAACGAATCTAGGAAATTACACCAAAGGGACAATGCACCACATTCGTGCGCACTCTGTGTAATAATATTTGCATAAGATCTATTTGTTTTTGTCCAGTTCTCTACGGAGCGATCCAGCTGGAATCGTGTGGCGCCTGCAAATGAAGTGCATGGTTTAGGGAGCGAGTTGCTGGTTCGTGACGTGAGGAGGGGGGGGGGGTGGAGACTAGCGGCGTAGAAAAAGATGATTACATGTTATGAAACGGTATTTTTATCAGGACGTTTTCAAAAATTTCACACAGTTCCAAGCATCTCGTCTCACAGAATCCTATTCCGGGCTAATTTCCCCGCAGCGCAATGCGGAACTGGGATACTCGAGAATACGCGATAACATTACAACGATATGACCAGCCCCGGGTCGCAGGACGCGCACCTACATCGTAAAAAACAATTCAGCTAGTTAACCAAACATACATAGCTGTAATTCCCCCCCCCCCTCCCGGCCCGAGCCATCGTGGACCTTAACTAGGGAGGTAATTTTCACGCGGCGTTTATTCATATGGTAAACTATGCTAGGCACAGCGGTAGTGTAAGCTGTTCACGGTAAAGCGATTTTCTATCTTTCATCCACTTCTTAACATAAACATTCCTGTGTGTCTAATACATACAGTGTATACATTTGATCACTCTCAAAATTTAACGCGTGAAGCTGCAATAAAATATATTTATTATAAGTGGTTAGTGGCTGTTGGGTGGTCCTTAAAAAGTGCTCACTTTTCCGTGAATAGCCTATAGGATATAAGTGGAAATCTTGGTACAGGGGAACAAGGAGCATTAACAAAACCGAACTAACTTTGAAGGTAGTTCAAGATGGCGGTCGGCCAACCGGAATGAAAAAGAAAACATGAGCACCAGATTACCCAGTAGCACTCACCGAAGTGAGAGAAAAGAAAAGACAACTGAAATTCAATGTCGCCATTATGTGCTGTTCGCGGTGAAATGAGCACTTTTGAAAGCCCTGCTAAAGATATACTTGTATGCTCGTTGTGTATTCTTCCGCCTTATGTAAAATTAACATTGCCAAGGGTCTCATTACTTTGTTCATGCGTTCGTCAAGTGAAACTGTAAAATTATTAAAAAAGTAAATATTTTATAAATATGCTCATTTTACACACTAATGTATAAAAAAAAACAGAAACCGAAATTAATAATTTAAGTTATCACAAATGATTACCTAGCACATTTTATTCAACGTTAAGTTATGGAACTACTTTCTATCCATCATTACCCTCTTTACTGGGGTCGCTCATGTAATTCAGTGCGCCCGTTAAAAATATATGCAGGCAGGGGCTGTGGCATTTTTATAAGGTTGATTTCAAAAGGGCTCACGTTATCGTGAACGGCCTTTACCAACCTGGAATGACAGCACAGGCAACAGAAATTAACGATGGCGTCTTTGTTTCTGTTGAAAACGTTCCATAACCCTCCCCAGAACGCCCATGTGCTCCATACTACAGCCTCATGAAGAACTACCGAAATCGTGGCTGTCTCAACTTCTAAAAATCATTCTTTCGGGAAAAAATTTAGAATGGAAATTACAGCGCAACCGACGATAGAATGCTATGCTATGCGCAGGAATTTATTCACACGCTGAACTTTGGCACAGGAACTACTTTTTGTAGGTCAGTCACTATGCCCCCGCAAATTTTTGGCACATTCGCTCTGCGGGCGGAGACAGCCAAGATATTCGTCTTCTTGCATAGTATAGAGAATTATTATTAGTACTACAATATCATAAACTGCTCGAATGAAATACCTCTCGTTCACCGTTAACATTTTGAGGTCTTCAATATTTACTGGCAAGTAATACACGCTATAGGCTGTTCACGGAAAATTAGTACTTTTCAAAGCCCTGCTTGAGATCTAGTTGTATGCACGTTGTGTATTCTTCCGCATTATGTAAAAATAACATTGCCATGGACCTCGTCACTTTATTCATGCGTCGGCCAAGTGAAACTGTGAAATTATTAGAAAAGTAAACACTTTACTAATCAGCTCATTGTTACACTTTGATGCATTAGAAATCGACAGGAAGCGAAAGAAATAATTCAAGATATCTCAAATGGTTACCTAAAACTTTTTATTCGACGTTAAGGCATTAAATTACTTTCCATCAATGGTTACCAACTTACATTACAGTAAATATAAGTCTCAAATAAAATTCGAGTTAAATTGTTGTTTTATAAGAATTTA
The DNA here is from genome assembly GCA_029891345.1 of Dryococelus australis. Taxonomy (NCBI): domain Eukaryota; kingdom Metazoa; phylum Arthropoda; class Insecta; order Phasmatodea; family Phasmatidae; genus Dryococelus; species Dryococelus australis. The sequence continues at coordinate 51,200,245 of CM057008.1, forward strand.
ATTGTTATTGGCGAGATTATATATAAACACACACACGTATTATTTTCAGTGTGCTCAAAGATTACTTACCGATACTCCTACCAAATAAAACTTTTTATTTACTTCAAATTCATTTAGTCGGAAACTAAAAAATACATAACTAATATTAAAACGTTTTATGGCCATATAATCTGATTTAACACTATGTATTTCTATAAAATACAATTACAATATAACATAAAATACTGATATACAATTATTTCTATTTTAATGTAGAAATTAATTCAAACAAACAGATAATTTTGCTACATCAGTAAATTTTTGTGACCAACAAAAATCTGGTATATATGCGTACCAGAATGAGAAAAATCTGGTACCTTGGTACCAAGAAACGAAATCTGGTACAAATACCATAATTCTGGCACGTCTGGCAACACTGGGCTTGACGAGGCTTCCACGCAATTAGGGACCGCCCTTGTAGCCCTCAGCCCTCGGCCTCACGCCACCCTTTATCTCGTCTTTCCGAGGGAAATATCGTAACGCGATTACTCAAGTTCCTCTAGTACCCTCGGCCTCGTCGGGGGAAAATTTCCATAACCTCAAGGCCCCCCCCCCCCCTCCAGGAAACCCGTCGACAACCACGGCGCCTGTGTCCCGGTCGCCTTTTCGCACACTGTAAGTTCCCTAACGTCGTTTCATACTTCGCCCTGCTCCCCCCCCCCCCCTCTCGCACTCTCCCTCTCTCTTTCTCTTCTCTCTCCGCGTGCCTCTTCCCAGGCTTTGCCAGATCTAATTGCCACGGTTTGCTATAGGTCGGGGGTGCTGCATAATAACATTCCAAGTTGACGACGGTGGGCATGTGGTGAGAATAAGGGGGGGGGGGGGGTGTAAATACAAGCTTGCCGTCATCGGGGAGTCTTCAGCGTTGAAACACAACAGTGTCTCTACACGATAACGACACAGAGTAGATACATGCACAGAAGCGAAATGGTGTGGCGGTTATTTTGATAAGGGCGAACAAGGTTCGAGCACTGGCTTTGCGCCCTAAGGACAATGGTTCACAAAAGCCGTGTATTTATCTTAATTTTGGTCAAAAGTTGTTTTCCAGAGAAATTTCCAAAAATTTTTGGCACAAGACATAAAGAATAATTTCGAACACCGTCCCACATTGATAGATATTCGATGCCATTACTACTATCGGAGCACTGTTGGAAGATAAGGAATATATTATTTCTCATCGTCCATCAGTGCTCACAGAATAATAAAGGTAGTGAATATTTAACAACGCAAGAAGTTGTTGACAATTATTATTCACGTCTTGTAGTCCCAAAAATTTCGATAAACAATCAGAGATAGACTTTTTATATCTACAATCATGTAAATATGCTGGTTTCGTGCACCGTCGGCCTTAACTGGCTACCAAGTACTGCCTTTACATGGTGTTAACAGTAAAGTGAGCACTTCTGAGACCCTAGTTACTTTTACATTTCATCAGTATTTTATCCTTTAACCGCCTTTTAAAATAAATATTGCCATGCACGGAATTAACACAGTGTATATATTCCGCCGCTCTAGGAAGTTAACGTCTAAGATTAAAATAAAATAGATTTATTGACCAGTATTCCAAATGAGACGGCTTTCAAAAGTGTTTACTTTACCGTGAACAGCTTGTATATGAGTGTATTCATAGTGTAAGAAAGCGTTCCTACATTTTCTCATGTAAAATTTAAATGCGTAGGGAACTTCCCAAATTTTTATAGTGGCGACACTTAATATTCCACATTTGTGGTCAGATGTGTGGTCAAAGAGTTTTTTTGCTTGAAAGTCATATCAAGAAAGGTGACAAACATACTCATGATAGCATTTAACTCGGTCAGTCCCACACTAGGACGCCGCGTCAGATGAGGGATGTAAAGCGACCTGGCTGTATTTTCCATTCTTCTGGATCGCTCACTTTTCTGCTATAAAATAAACTATTCAATGTCGACACGTGTTGTCGGCTCAGCTGGGAAGTTAGGCGAGCCAAGCTGGCGGAGCCCCACGGCGCTGCAAGGCGTCACATCGAGGGGGGGGGGGAATGGCACACGTGTGTTATGACAACAGGGTGGCAAGAAGAATCCAGGTCAGGGATAGCTAGAGTATACAAGATGATTCGCAATTAGACCGACAAACTTCGGGGGGGGGGGGGGGGGGGGGTGATTCTACATGAAAATGTAAAATGAAAACACGAGTGACACTATACTTAAACCGAATATTAAGGGAGACATGAGCCCTCAAAAAAACGAGGTTTTAAACCGCATTTGTGGAAAATATCGGTAACGAAGCAAAATACCACGACAACTGACAACTCTCGGAAAATTATTGTATGTGATCGGGACCTTCAACGTAAGAGCCGATATTTTGCACACAAATACGGCTTGAAACCTCGTCTTTTAAGGACTCATACCTCCCTTAATATTCGGGTTAGGTATGAAGTGTCACATATGTTTTCCCTTTCACTTTTTCATGACGAATCACCTCCCGAAATTTGTCGGTCTAATTGAGAACCACCCTGTATAAGAAGCCGTGCGTGTGGCGCAACCCCCCCCCCCCCCCCCAATCCCACAGACTGACCAGTTATCCAGGCTGCCGAGGACGTCGTCCACGAGCCGCATCTAGGTGTCCAGGCTCGACGCCAACAGAGCGTCATCACAACTCCGCGGCAAGACGAGGGCCCAGCCCATCGACTCCCGTCCTGTGTGACTGCGCGTCGATGCACAGTGGTAAGAAAGAATCCAGAATAGGCGCAGGAAGGGGTAGTCACGCTAGGCGAGTTCCTTAAGACCAATTGTGCATTAAACCAGTATATTTAAATAATTTATGTCATAACTTGTTTTAAAGTGGATTTTTTCAACTTTTTGCCACTTCAAGGCGTAAATAACAACTTTTAGCACCTTCTTACGCTGTTAGATATTTACTGCAGACATTATTCTCGGAGCACCGATGGAAGAAAAGAAAACAAAAATTCTTTCTTTTCTTCCATCAGAGCTCCGAAAATAATTGCGGCAGTGACTATCTGACAACGTAAGAAGGTGCTAACAACAGTTATTTACATCTTGAAGTGGCAAAAAGTTGAAACAAATCCACTTTAAAACAAGCTATGACATAAATTATTTAAACATACTGCTTTAATGCACAAATGGCCTTAAAAGGGCCTATGTACTGGAACGTTTTCTGTGAAATCGTTGTATGCGCGCAAACGCGTATCTCGGTAAATAAAAGTCCTGGAAATACGAAGTTTTGCCAGAAAGGACAAAAAAAAAACCTATTGTCCATATAGCTATATTTTTACTTTTATCATATTAATTGTATATTAATGGCGAAAAAAAAATCGTGAAAGTGGTCCAATATCGCATTTTTAAATCTTGCGTATGAAGTTTCTTTAAGCGGTAAGAGAAAAAGTACGATTACGCGTAGGTAGTTATATCTGTGTACTTTCATCGCGTGTAATAAAACCCCACAGTTACAGATCTAGTTTACACAGTAAAGCGTTAGGACGGAAACACTGTACGCCTTGCGCGTAGGAGCGATGAGGCGCTAGGCGAGCGTGTTAGGGCCAGTTTATGCATCCGATTTGTGTCGTACGACAACATACAGCAGAAACCGGACCGGCTAAGATATGCCGTACACGACGCCAATTTTGACGGGTCCGGCGAAGAAGAATGTCGTTCCGGCACAAAGGGGGGGGGGGGATGAACAACTTGTAGCAGTGCTGACAAAACACTCATCAGGTATCTTGGTTCTTGTTGAACGCAGACAGCGAAGATAAGAATCCCTTACATTCCTCCACTTCGTCTGAAGATCTTTGCCTGAAAACGGAACAATATGAAAGATATGTACTTTTGTGAGGTATAGTGTTGTTCGCCCCTACTATTAAACAAAACGGTAGAAAATGATTATGTTATTGTCGGCAGCATACTATTCTATGCTACGAATCCACACGAAGATACAACATTAGTATATTTACGTTGGGAAAATTTTGAGTCCATTTGAGATGGTTGTGAGAGCCGCTGAGGGGTGGGATGTGACGGATATGGAGTAGTGGCCGGAATGCAAGGACAGCGGAAACGTGAGATTCCGAGTAACCCGCCGGACTACGGCATCGTCCAAGCATATTTTGCACAAGCAGAATTCCAGGAGTCACCCTGCACCGGAGCTGGAACGAGGTTCGCCTTGTTGGGAGACGAACGCTCCAGCCAATCGAGCAGCGCAGCACGGGTACAATATTTAAATTAACCACGACAGTATCACTTGAAATAATGAATGCTGAGGGGGGAAACAAATACCAAATACCCCGTAGTCACTGTGATTGAAATATGTATTTCCACCATTACTGAATATATATATATATATATATATATATATATATATATATATATATATATATATATATATATCGACGATTTAACGATTGGGGGTTACTTGTTTCAGGTTTCGGCATCAGGGTGTATTTGTTCAGAATTGTGATAGCAACAGCGATCGTGATTGTTCCACAGACGTGTAAAGTGCCGTGGACTGCTCTATGCAGTGTTGTGTTTCGAGAATTTACACAGGATTACTGGTACAAAACCGCCGACAATTTCAAGAACAACGCATACTTTCCACATTGTTTAGGTGCGATTGATGGAAAGCATGTGAGCGTTATAAAGCCAAATCATTCGGGATCACATTTTTTGCAATTAAAAGCAGTACTTCTCAGTACTATTATTGGCCATAGCTGATGCTAACTACATGATTATGTTCATTAATGAAGGGGCAATAGGAATGGCTGCAGATTCTACCATTTTTCGAGATTCGACCTTTGGCAAGGCGTTACAAGCTGGGTCGTTAAACATTCCAAAACCGGAGACAGTTACAGACGGGTTAGGGCCTTCGCCGTATGTATTTGTAGCTGACGAAGCTTACGGAATATCAGTGAACGTGATGCGGCCATATCCGGGGAGCCACTTGACAGACTCACAAAGAATCTTTAACTATCGGCTAAGTATGGCTCGACGTTTTGTCGGGTGTGCTTATGGGATGCTCACGAACAAGTGGAGGATTTTACATCGTCAAATGAATTTAACATACACAAGTTGTGTGGCTGTAATTAAAGCTGCATGTGCTTTGCACAAGTATGTTCGTGAGAGGGATGGTGTACGGTTGTACGATAAGTGTTGAAGAAACACACCGCCATTGGCGACGAGGGAACAAAGCAGCACATGATTACAGAGATCGTTTCACAACATACTTCAGCAGCAGTGAAGGTGCAGTTGCCTAGCAATACAGCAAGAGTTAATAGAGCCGTCGGATTATACGGAACCAAGTGTCTGTTATTACTATTAGTAATATCATTACATACCGTCCACGTAGGATAAAGAATGTACGGAATATACACAACATATAATTCGAACTCGCATTATGTTTATAAACTATGTGATAGCCACCATAAAGAATTAAAGGGGAAAAAATTACTTTTAAAAGCATATAAACGTACAAGTAAATATTCTACGACTTGGTACGTACATATAGCGACTCTCTCCTTAACAACCAGTTCTTGGAAACCTGGGTAAAATGATGTACACTTCGGTCCACTGCGTTTTATTTAGCCGCCTTTTTTTTACATTCCTCTGATGACGTGTCCCATAGTGACGACTTGTTCTTGACTTCATCTATAAGTTGTTCGGTTCTGAACTCTTCCATGTCAAACACTGACTGCGCTGCGGAACGTGATGTACTCCGCGCGAATGGACTGGCGACGCACAGGGATTTGCTAGCCCTGCACTGTTGCTGTCGGACCGTCCGCTGCTCTTCCGGCTGCATAAAGGCGCCCATTTACCGCCATGCACTTACCCGAGTCGTACGAAGTTTCTTGTCGGTCCGTATTCTACAACAGTGCGGCACGTTTTTTTTCACATCGGTCCGGCAGACCGTACGTACGACAGTGCATAAGAGCTCTCATTTATTCCTAGGTACTTATGATTAGTCCGACTTTTTTTTCCATATGCTGTCGTACGGCACGAATCGGATGCATAAAAGGGCCGTAAGTGTCACCCGTATCACCCCCTCGCTTCTTGACCTTGGACGCGCAGCTACACAGTACCCTTAAGAAGTAATGTTAAACGCGAGAACGTAGATATTACACTTAGCGAATGGTTATTAGAACTGTTGTTACGAGATAGACAAATTAGCCTGAGAATTATAATGGATAAATGTATTACCATTGAGACCCGATAAACAGTACAACTTGTGAAGTATTCAAAATTGCTCTTTCATTCCGTCTGAGGTTACTCTTCCCAGTGCTTGTTCTATGTTAGGTAAAGATACCAGAACACACGTGACAAGGATGTCTTTCATTATTAATAGTTCCTACTCCAAAAGCTGGCGGCGATGTCTCTCCGGAAGAACCACCCGAGTTTCTCGCTCTGGCATCCCCAGTTAGCCCACAGGTGAGGAAATGAATAAATGATGCGGACCAAGAGCTCGCATTACTTCACGCAAGGGTGAATAATTTTTTTATGCCGACCCATAGATCGAAGCTACCGGGAAATGAGAAGAGCAAAAAAACCAAGGCAGAAAGATGCTGCTCCTTTTGGTTTACGAGAAAGAGAATAATAAACAAGTGCACAAAAGCTCTTATTTTATTTATTACTTTATTTGGCTTATTAACTCTACTTTTATGCGGCAAGGTTAATGGGGAGATTTTCGTTATTCACGGCAGTGTGGATGTGAATAAACAGTCTTGGACGTTTGAATGCAAAGAAAAAACCAGAGATGAAGGGCGCCAAACAAACCGTTCTCTCTAAATGTAAATATTTTGATCAAATTGATGTGATAAAATCGCTTCTAGATTGAGAAAAAGAAAACGTCCTAAAGATGCAGGATATCTTGAGAGTTGAAATTAATAACAGACGAAAATAACAAGTTTTCAACGGAATTATCACATACCTTGCAATAAATACTCTAAATGTACGCCAAGAAAATAACGAATGGCAGAATCAACAGCTCAGTGCTCAGTCCTGTTTTTTTTTTCTTTCCGTGACAGACATCTGCATCGCAATGGCGAGTGTCCGAAAATCTCCATCTTGTCATTCACCTCCCATTGCACTATTCATTCAAAGATCACATTTCAGACTATAGATCAGTTTTTTTTTATAGCAATAAAGTTTCCCGAAAAAAAAAAAAAATTCACAGCGAGGTTGCATGTTACATTTTATAATGCCTTCGTCCGCGTCAACTTCATTCCTACTGGTTGACGGTTTGTTCGGATGGTTGATCGATCAGTAACACTTGGACTAACGTCGCACATCTCGACCGAGTTCCCGTCAACCCCGCGCCTTACACCCCGGGCCTCCTTCAAATGTTTTCCCAATAACCTTTCAGGGATGATGAACGACTTCGCGCCATTACGAGTTACCCCCACCCCTCCGTTCACATTTTCCAGAATGTCAACAACAGCGCCGGGCGCTTCTCGCGATCCCTGGCGGGCGATGAGATGAACTACCCGCCACTGTCGCAGCGATGGTCCCAACGGGAAGTCGGAAGACACATGAGTGCTCTGAACTATTTGTTACCCTCTAAAGACCAAACAGCGAACATTTTTTTCCGACAAAAAAAAAAAAAAAAAAAAGTTCAGTCGCCTTGTCCATGATCGTCAGGCAAGAAAATATCTTGTAACAAAGACACGCGGACAATAACCAAATGAGAAGTTGCAAGCGTGGTCATACGATGTTTAATGCCCGGTTGCACCAACATCTTCCCCGATCCGAGATCTAATGATCCTAGTTCCGAACCAGGATCCAGTTTTATTTTGGTTCCAATGTAAAAGTGTTGCACCAACGAAATTTCATGATTCTGGATCTCCGATTCGTCGATCTTGGTCCCAAAGTGAGAGATCGAGATTAAGTATGAGACAAATTTTGCTATTGGTTAGTAATATATGACGGCATTGTAGTATGAGAATTTTTCACTATAGATAGAACTAGATGTGCGATGTTTTATCTGTTTTAAGTGAATTACTGCTGTACGAATTTTACTGGATAATATTCAAGTGCGTATAAAGTTGTTTTAATTTCCCAAGAAAACATTCGAACGTTTGTCGGCGATGGCTGCTGATCTCGGATCGAGATTTCGAACAGCCAATTTCACCGGTTCGAAATGAACTTCATCTCGATCTCCAGTCCAGTTCTAAACTCGAATGGTGCAACAGTTTTCTGTGTCGATCTTAGATCCGATCTCGGATCGAGTTTGGAACCACGATGGTGCAACCGGGCATAAGTCTAGCTTTCCCGATAATCCACTCGTGGAAAAAAAAGAAAGAAAGCGACCCTACCAACGCACCGACATTTTAGTACTATCAGGTCACGTGACTTATTTAGTAAACTAGCGGTATAGGCTGTTCACGCTTAACTGGCCTTTTTTGAAAGCCCTGCCTAAGGCCATAATCTTCCATTGCTACAGCTTTTGCGAGAATTGATTTTTTTTTTAACCCCAACGGGAGCCGATATGGTAAAATTCTCTTACAATTTTGTTAGAAATTGTTTTTATCACGTAGTCTAATTTCTTCATCACAAAAAAAAAAGTATAATTTTCACTAATCATTAAATAAACAATATTTTCGTTAATTAATTGCATAAAAGTATACAGTTTTATATGTTGAAAAAATTAGACTAGATAATAAAACCAAATTGTACCAAAATTGTAACATCGAAGTCTTGAGCGCCGATAGATTAGTACATGTTCTAAAAATTTGCTCGCTCTTATAGGCCTACTTATATGCCCTGGAAAAAATAAACGTTTACTTAACTATTTTAATTGAACGTCAAGATGAAGAACTAATTTCTCTCCGTCGTTATAGGCTGTTCACGGTAAAATGAGTATTTTGAAAAAGCCCTGCTTCTTGTATACACGTTGTGTATTCCTCCGCATTATGTAAAATTAACATTGCCATGGGCGTCATCACTTTATTCATGCGTCGGTCACGTGAAACTGTGGAATTATTAAGAAAGTAAATACTTTATGAATCTGTTCATTTTTACACTTCGATGAATTAAAAAAAAAAAAGAAAGCGAAAGAAATAATTTTAAGTTATCGCAAATGGTCGCCTAACACTTTTTATTCGACGTTAAGATATGGAACTACCTTCCATCTAGCGTTACCAACTTTGATGGGCGAATGTCACTCAGTGCGGCCATTAAAATATATGCATGCAGGGGCAGGGACATTTTTCAAATGTTGAATGTCTAAAGCAGCCCAATTAAATGTGCATAGTCTGTACCAGGGGGGGGGGGGGGGAGACACTAGACAGGGCTTACAATCGCGTTATTTGAAGCTAGTGCCTGCGGAAATACCAACATAGACATTTTACCACTAGAATTAATGATTTTATGGAACGGATCGGTTTTGAATCAAAACTATGAGTGTTTTGTATCTCAAACATACATATATTTCAGGTACTGATTTAATAACTTACCAAAACGATTACACATGTTTAATTGGTTTTTGCACTGATTGCGAAAGATATATTCTATTCTGTTTGGTCACATTTGGAGGTAACGTAAATATTTCAAACACAGAGCTAACACAAACAGCACAGGTATATATTTAATTATTGCCGAAAACAGCATTCGGCAACTAAATGGTGTTAGTCAAGTAGGTTCTAATTAAGCAATTTTAAAACTTCGTTCTAGAACCTCTCAAGAATAATGCAAGCTGTAAACATACTGTAAAATTCTACCCGGCAATAGTAACAAACAAATTTTTTTTTTTGAAAATAAGCTATTTTATTAAACATTGAACACAGAGTGATTATTAACTACTTCAATGAAGCGTGTTTATTACAAAATAATCTTTTAAAAACTATAATTTTTGTTTTTATTATACTATGTGATTATTTTTCGTAATGCGTGTTTGCAGTTGGTATTAATCCAGGCACCTACCACCCTTGTAAAAATACTACATAATAAGAAGATCGTTACAACATGGAAGTGTCTTGTCTCCTTACTTGCTCTGTGGTCTATACCGATTCGAATATGGCCTTCGGGCTGTTGGCAAGGGCAAGTGGGATCCGAACCCGGTGGGTTGCGAGCTGTGCAGGTGGGGAAGCCGACGTGTTCCCCAGAGCCGCCTAACCGGTTTCGGTCGTCTTCCCCCGGACAGCCCGCACACGCGATCATTTACAGCGAAGTAGCTAAGAAGAGTGCGTCCCGCCCCACTCACCCAGACCACGCCCGAACCACCGACACAAACTAGTCAGCCGCGGAGCGGGTAAATTAGTTCCCTGCGGCTCCGGGGACATACGCACCATACTTCCACCTGAAGACGTAATCTGCTGCGAAGATGCTGCGAAGATGCTGCGGCGCTGTCGTTTAAGGCCTGGCTTCACCACGCCTGGGCGTATAGGGAATCAAAGGCTAAATTCGGACAAAGATCGCTCAGTCTTTTTTTTTTTGTGATGGTACTTTTAACTAAAGATTTTCTGTTACAGATTGAACTCATCTAGATTTGTAAACCTTCTAAGTTTTTACTTTTTAATTTAAAATGTACGTTTTCATCATTTAAAAAATTGTGACATTTTATAAGTAGTTAAAAAAAAAAATTTAATTTAAAAATCAAAATTTGAATGCTTTACAAATGTAGATGCGTTCAATTTTAAATTTTTACAGGATGGCCACTAAATTTCTGTTTCATTGCAGACCAATTTTTTTTCCCCCTGATCAATAATTTCAGCTTTATTTTTGTTTAAAACAAAATTTATCATATCAATAATTTATACGATTATTGTATCATGTGATGAGAACAGTTCAATTGTTACCTTGGAGCAGCAGCCGTAATAATAGAATTCTACAGTCAGTAATATAATTTTCACCAAATAATGCAATAATTGTGTTTGGTGAAAAAAAATAACCTTCAAGTCAAAAACTCATGTACACAATGTTAGGTTTAACAATGGATATGGCGTAAAAGAGTTTGCGATGCAGTTTTACCCCAAATAAATTGTAAGATTCAAACATTTCTTATTTGTGTCATAACTAACATATGAATGCATTTTTTTTTTTGAGAAAACTGCATAAAATATTACACTTACTGTTATTGTGATTTATAAGAAAAATTGCATAAAAGTTTGATTTTACACTGAAGTTTGCCTTTATGAAGTTAAAAATATAGTGCGAAAACATTTTCAAATACAGATTTGGGTTTGCGAATATAATATAAACTCAACTAATGTATTATGACTGCTACTAAATAATAAAAAAATGGATAAATGAACACGTATACAATTTTTTTTCTTCAAATATTGTGCATATCTACTGGATATATGGAGAGTTTATTTATATTTTCCAAAACGACTGATTCAAAAAAAGTTGTTCGACTTCATTTCAAAATACTAAGATGAATGTTAACAACTTCACAAAGAAATAGATTATAGAGATGGTAATAGTTTATTCCCATCCATATCAATGATAAAAACAAAAATTAAGCCTAGCATATGAAAATAATTGAAAACTTATCATACAAGTTTATTTATTGAAAGAAAAAAATTCCATAATTTAAAATAAAAAATTCACACGTCAAAGGTTTTATTTCTAAAAAATGCTCCCTGGTGTTTTATTAATTTTTACTAATTTCCCTGACTTTTCCCTGATTTTTTCTGACCAAAAGAATTCCCTGACTTTTTCAGGTTTTCCCTACTTTCCAGAAAAGTGGCCACTCTAGAAAAAAAAGCCTTCGTTGAAAGTATAGTTTCACAAAAAATGACAGAGATCTTTGTCCAAATTTAGCCTTTAATTCCTTAAACGCCCAGGCATGGTTTTGTATCTATGATTTGACAATCATCACCTATAAAGAGCTGGTTACATAATCTCCTTCCTCCGTAACACGTTCTTTTGACCTCGTGAAATACACCATGGATCTAGTAAATACAACCCTGCGAAATTAAGAACATAATTTTTCTCTTATGCTTGTACCTACTTACTCTGGCTACGAAAAATTATTGCACCGAACGATCAAAGCCCGCGGTGGTATAGTGGCTAGACTACACGCCTCCCATCAAGGCGAACCGGGTTCGATTCCCGGCGGGGTCGCTCCCGGATTTTCGCATGTCGGCGGGATTTTCTCGGGGACCTCCCGTCTGTCCCCCCCCCCTTGAAATCCCGGCGCTGCTCCGTACTCACATCGCTTCACCCACATCGGCTCTCGAGACCTCGATGTTGAGAACCGTCCAAATTTCCTCACTCGGCTCGCCCTGACGATTAAATTAAATACGTGTTTTAAGGACTTCAAATATATTCAAACTTTCCAGCCAACGTGGAAGGGCGAAGATAGGCCATGCACGCTTGAAAAATACATATTGACTATCTAACAGCACTGTGCATTTTCTTGTATTTCCTTCGCTTCGCGTCCATGCGCGTTACTTAGAATGTTAGCAGTTATCGCAAAAGCAAACAGAAAACATAAAGCACACAAAAATCTGCGCTCCCAAATTTCTATGTAGTAATTAAGTACCTAGTACCTGGTTTACATTCCCGCTGACTTCGTTGCAGAGTGAACTTGTTGACTGATGGTTTACAGATATGGGACGAATTTGATCCTTTCTTTCCCTTTCCTTACAGACAACCGTTTCACTCTCAACTCTCCGCCAGTAACATAACTCCAGAGGACACAGCACTAAGGGACGGGTGTGAATATTAGCGTCTGTACGCGGACAGAGAAAATGTAAGAATACAGAGGCGAAATAGCGTAAAGTCTTTCGCCACCTCGGGAAATAACTCAGGCCTGCCCCGACCCTTATTCCCTCCCCCATAATCAACCCCCATTTTATTATGTATGTATAACAGCTGTATTTATGGCATAATGTGTTGCATATAAGAAACGTTTTGACGCGCTCTGTTTTTAACCCACAGAATTACTAGTTTCGTCGTATTTTATAAATGCTCGTATACTCACGAGTAGTGGGAGCGGGCGGGTTCTCGATTAAATCGTGGCCCTGATGCGAGGCTACATGTCCTCTTAAATTACATAGGGACGGGTGCAGTAGCGTAGCGCGCGAGTGTGGAGAGCTTGCCGCAAACCTCGCTTACCGACCCACTCTCCCGTGGTGCACTACTGCATCCGTCCCTATGTAATTTTAAAAGGGCATGTAGCCTCGCATCAGAGCCCTGATTTAATCCACAACCCGCCTGCTCCCACTACTCTCACGGAAATGTAAGGCAAATATACGGAAACGTGTTCCGTAATGACATAACACGGAAATGAGCTCCGCGCATACAAAATACGGAAACCCATCGTATTTCCAACAGATTCTGGAACCGAACAATCCGGAAAATGGACGAAGAGCTATTCGCCGGTAGAATCAGAAAGTCGTTGTTCCTGCGGCCTTTCGAGTGTTCTCCTTGACCTTGCAACTTGTTTCATCAAACAACGAAAATTAGCACGTGCCACATGTACCAATCAGCATCAATTCATTCGTTCAAATATTAATATACGCTGTTCACGGTTGAGTAAGCACTTTTAAAATAAACTTTTGAAAAACCTCAGTGCACCTATAGGCTGTTCATGGTAAAGTGAGCAACTTTTGAGACCCTAGTTATTTTTTTTTCAGCCATTGTTTATCTTACCAACACCTTTATAAATAAATATTGCCATGCAAGTAATAAACACAGTGTGTATATTCCACCTCGCTAGGAAGTTAATGTCCAATGTTAAAATAAAATATATTTATTGGCCATTATTCCAAATGAGAGATCTTCCAAAAGTGCTCACTTTACCGTGAACAACCTATAACTGTACATATTTTAACGGATACAACGTCCGACGTGAGGCCTGCAAAGTTTGTAAATTCCCACAGAAAGTAGTTCACGTTCTTAATTTTAAATTAATAACATCAGATACACATCTATGAATACAAACATTTATTTATAATAAACGTATTAACGGATTTATTTTAAATAAGTTCACCAACTGACATCCAAATTTTTTTTTTTTTTTAACTTACGTTTTAAAAGTTTTAGCCCTCAAATTAAAATTGTCCCGACCGAACAGAGGAACGGAGACATCCCTAATTATTTATTACCATTTCATCATAATTGTTCTCAGGAAGCCCACCTTGCACATCCATTGTTTACATTACTAACGTAAACATTTCACGAATACGCCAGAAATTATTTGAAGTCTTCTTTTTATAACGGCTTAGGACAGAAATTCGGTTTTCCGATTGTTTTAACTTGGGACAGCGCCATGACGTCAGAGGGTCACGTGCACCAATCAGCGCGTCCTTATCCTAAAGCCGATATTACACGATACCTGCAGCCGTACTTGGTTCTTGTACAAGCATCTATACGCCCTGGCGCAGGAGCCGGTATACCAGCCGCTGTACGAGCCGCCATGGAAGATTCATATTACACGACAGCAGTTCGGTGGCTGCGCAGTGTGTGGTTTGTAGTAAATATGAACCCCATTCGTAGAACTGCTACCAGTTAGTAACTTGCGTAGGCCTATAAAGAAACTAGCTAGCACATCTTAATATTGCTATATTACTGTTCGCCTTTTACATAAATTGATTGCTTATTAGTATAGTTTCATTCATTTTCTTGAAAATGACGTGAAGTCACTCGAGTACGAGTGCGTTTATTTTTAATTTTGACGAAAATTACTGACCGGTTCAAAATATAGTTTTTCTCTTTACGTTCCGGGATATTAGTCACATGTAAAATTCGATGATAAAAAAAGTTTGGGTCCAGCGGGGGCGGGGTTTCGATCTCACACCCAAAAGTTACACGTACAATGTGGACCCCACTACTATACCACTGTAATACCAATATACTTATGACTCCAGTAGTTTATATACCACAGATATCATTAAGACTTTGAATTAATTTTTTTATACAGTAGGTAATGTTTTTTTATGTATTTAGAACGGTTTTAAACAATATTATTCGTCGTCGTACTTTAAATCTATTTCAAAGAGTTTCGACCTCACGGATGTAAAACCAAGATGGAGGCGTCCTTTTCGGTTTCTTCATCAACTAGTTTCAAGTAGTAGCCACGGGGAGCGCCCTACGCTCTGAAACTGCAATGTGATTAGCCAGGTACGAGAGCCCGTATGGAACCTGCCCACGGGAAATAGGACAGGTCTAATTACCAAACATGTGATGAAATCTGGCAGCGCCAGGCGGAAAATGCCATGATGGGTGCCGTACAGGCCAGTATAACGGCAGCTATGGCAGACCTTGCAAAAGCAGCTATGGCAGACCTTGCAAAAGCTTTTACGAAATCTGGTACCGTGTAATATGGCCTTAAGATACAGGTTGGGATAGCCCAAATGTAAACAGGCCCTTAATTTTACACAGTATCGTAGCGGACTGTATGGAAACAAATCAGCGATATCCCAGTGTGAATATAATTTGAAAATGAAAATTAATACAAAGTCCTCCTAGTAAAAAAATTCGACAGTGCGGCACATTTTCAAATATAGTCAAGATCACTTGATTCAATTAGTTGACTGGAATAGTTAAATTGTGCTTCGCCTGCAAATTCTATTGTCAAATATTTTTGAAGGTGAAAATTCGAGAGTGTGACATTCGCTATGGTGGGAGGCCTGGAGGTCAAAGTGAGGGAAGAGATTTGGGCGGCTCTTAACACTGAGGTCTTGAGAGCCGATGCGGGTGTAGTGAGGTGAGTGTGGAGCAGCGCCGGTAATGAAAGGGCAGGGGAAACGGGAAACCCCCGAGAAAACACCGCCGACCATCAGCTTCGTCCGGCACGATTCCCAATCGCGAAAATCCGGGAGTGAACCTGCCGGTGATTGAACCCGGATCGCCTTGGTGGGAGGCTAGCAGGCTATCCGCTTAGCCACCGTGGACCCACCGGCCGGAAAAGCGCGCCACTTTTACCGGAAACAGAAGGTACTAGTTGCCCAGACGTGGAAAACAGAAAAACGAGCAGAGGCACTCCGCGCAGTTTCGTAGTGGACTGGTATTATCACTCGCTTCTCCTAAGGCAAGGAGGTCAAAAAAAATCAAGGCGGACATGTCCCGTAGCTGTGGAACCTGGGAAAACTCCCCACTGGAAGAACAGTTGGACTGGCAAACAGAGAGAGAGAGAGAGAGAGAGAGAGAGAGAGAGAGAGAGAGAGAGGAGGGTGATTGACAGGTACACCCCATAAATGTCTGGGAAAAAAGATGGTTGGGCGGAGATAACGTAATAATCAGAAGTGTCTTGCTACGAGGGCTTCGTGATCTGTCCGTCAACTGTTCATACTGGAGATTGTCAATGGCGACAGACAATAATGGGTTGGTATCTGACGGATCCTTTTATAGTGGCTTGTGCGGTAGTGTACGGGGAAGAGGCGGTTACTAGGAGGATCGCTTCCAGTGTTGCCAACACACAGTTTTTTCCACCAGATTTTGTGGAATTTCGATTCCTACGTACAGGGCAAGAATATTATCTAATGATCGATAGCCAACCTAGTGGAATTTTTTAAACAGTCGGTGGAATGTGTTGGACAGTATTCAGTAAAGATACGTGAAGTAAGTTGCAATTGTAACAACCATACTTCTGTAATTGACATTCATGAATTCGTGGCATTGCATTAATGCTCTTTGTTTTACATCGTCATTTCTGTTCTCTTCATTAGTTTCATCACAACTGCGGTTACGTTTAAATGCGCATTTATGTCGATTTAAATCTGTTTAAACACATGTAGTGTTTTTATTACGTAACTATTATTTTCAGATGTACTATTATTGTTACTCGATGTATGAATAAGGAGATTTTGGAATTATAGCGTATTCTGGTTGTATGTTCACTTATAGCCTGGTGGAATTGTCTGTATGGATTTTGGCATTACAGAATTCGCTTCGCACGACTTTATAGCCCGCGGCGAAAAGCCCAAGTGAGTTGCCTGACAGTGCAGCCAGCGATAGAGCAGGGTTGCCAACCGTTGCGGGATTCTGCTACGCATATAAAAGTCGAACCTTGGGAGACAAAGCGGCGAAGCGTGTAAAACTCAAAATAACGACTTTTGGAACACGCCTCTTCGAGTAGATGACAGTTTGAACTTTGAAGATGACCGACCGAGTGTATTTCCTTATTTTCCATGCTTGTCACGCTTTAAATGGTATGTTTCTTTTTAACATTTTCAATGCAACATTTCAGATCTATGCATTTTGCTGTAACACATTAACTATAGTCAATTCACGGTTAAGGTGGGTTTACGATTAAAGATTGAAAAATTAAGAATTGTACTTGACTCGATAAGCACACGGAGAAAGAATTTGCAGTTTGTGATTGAATTAGCAGCTGTTAAGTCTAGCCAATCAAAATCGTAGGAGATGTAAGCAACCGAAATAACCTGGGAAAATGGACAATTTGCATATATCTAATTATCTGTGATTACTGCTTATGTAATTAATCGTTTTAAAAGACTCGATAAATCTTATAGAAGGGGAAGCCGACGCCAAGATTGGGCATTTACGTCCATAAATCTGAAAAGGTTAATTAAAGCGTATTCAATGACCTCTTTCACAAGAGAAAACATGACCATTAAATGTTCTTTAAATGAAGAAGACACTGTCTCTCGATTATCATAATTACTTTCAAACAATTTTTCCCAATACGGCATAACCTAAATACAAGTTGTAAAAACAGTTTGCCGCCAACAACAACTGTCGCTGGGCTCTGATTGGCTACTTCGTCTTGACTTGTACTTAAGATATAAAATATAACCATCTCTTAAGTCACGCCAAGAGCGCACACGACAGTCATAAACTAACACCTTTGAATACACTGAATAATATCTTAAGCACACGGCGAACTTATTATGTTGAGTCAATCGTAAACCCACCTTTGATAATAAACTTTCCTGAAGACCTGCTAAAGTTCTACTTCCAGGGTGCGATGCACCTGCATCAATTTCGATGTCTCCCAAACAAGTTCATGCAACTGGTTTATGAGACAAATCCGGCGGCCATCTATCTCTATTACAGCCGACAATTACATACTCACGATGGGCAATGTGTGACCAAACCACGAATGAGGAGCGAGCGGGCTACATATTCACAGGCAGACACGGCACAAGCACTGTGAAGTTGCTGTTCGTAAAACGCGCCGCGGACATCTGTAAGTGTGACATTCGGTTGGGTGTGCAAATTTACCCGCATCTCGCAAAATCTCTGTACCTGGCGCGGAGAAAAATAAAACGCGGAACGGAAATTCGCGTCGTGAGATCGACGCTGTAAAATTGCGATTTGTTAACTGCCTGTGCGCATTAATACCAGCCGCCAATGGCTACTGTTCATTAGCGCGTGTTGGCGAACATTCCCGACCGACCTCAGACTAAACAAACGGCGTCATTCTGCGGGGTTTTTGTGACCGTTATAGTGAGCAACGGTCGTAAACAACGCGGCTGTTTGTTCGGATATTACCACAGTTTAATCGTAGAGTACCAAAGAATACAGAGGTGCAATCGCCGGGTTTTCCACGAAATGGACAATAAGCATCAGGTGACCTTCACCATAACAATATGAAAGGGGTTACGTCGCATCACCGAAAAGAAAAACATTTTTCATAAAAATAAAACTGGGAACAGTTCCAGCTTCTCAGGCCTAATTTGAAAATGCTTAATCGGTTATCAAACCTTTACTCAGTGTGCTGAACTATTTCACAACCATGATTTACTTACTTCAGGGAATGAACTGCTATAATTGGGGGCCAAAGGTCATCTCACTTGTTATAATACATCAAATAATAATTCTGGCAATTTTTGCTAACATTCTGCAGACACCGAACTACATGATGTACGAACCAACGAACGATGGCATATTTTGAAATAATACACATCACCTAGAATTCATTGACAACAAGTAATTATAGGCCGTTCACGGTAAAGTGAGCACTTTTGAGGCCCTAGTTACTTTTTATATTCAACCATATTTTACCCAATAACCACATTTTAAAATAAATATTGCCATGTAAATAACAAACCCAGTGTGTGTATTCCACCGTAATAGGAATTTAACGTCTAAGGCTAAAATAGAATATATTTATTGACTATTATTCCAAATGAGAGGGCTTTCAAAAATGCTCCCTTTACCGTGAACAGCCTACAATGTAACTTGAACTGGTCATTTCTAGAGGGGCTTTAAAAACTACAATGATCAGTCTGTTAACAAGTGCATTATGTTTACCTTCTGAAGAAACTGCATACCTCAAATCCAGGAACTCACCTGCAAACAAAAATATAAAAAAAAGGAGTTACATAAAATCTCAAACACTAATACAAATTTAAATACACATTTCCTTTAACTAAGCTGTAATATACTTTTTAAGCGAGTGAAATCGCTCATTTGATAATGCACAGGTCTAAGTGAGTGAGTGAAGAGATTTGGGCGGCTCTTAACATCGAGGTCTTGAGAGCCGATGAGGACGATCGAGGTAAGAATGGAGCAGCTCCGGAATGAAAGTGCGGGGGAAACGGGAGATCACCGAGAAAACCCGCAGGCCAAAGGCATCGTCCGTCTCGATTCCTACATACGAAAATCCGCAGTGACCCAGCCGGGGATTGAACCCGGATTTCCTTGGGGGAGGCGAGCAGGCTAACCGCTCAGCCACCGTGGCTCCAACCACAGGTCTAAGTGGTCCAATCATAGCTACCTCGTTCAAAAGCCAATTACGGAATTATATCACGCTCTCGCTAGTCTACACATGTTTTGATTAGCAGTAAATTAAAACTTATGAACTAAAACGTGCATTCACTGCCGATATTATTACATGTCAATTTCGCGTTTTAAGGAGCCGAACTCATAAGTCATTTTACTCAATATTACATAGACACTTGCCTAAGCAACAATCACGTTGTGTCAAGCTGTCCCCAAGTTCAATATTTATGATAAATCACACTGGCATGCTGCTGTTGACGCGCTGGCATTTGGAAAGTAAATGCAAATTTCTTTATAAAATGCGTGTTTTTTTTTTCGTATCACTAGTAATAATAGCGGACACTTTACAACTTGTGAAAGAATAGATTTAAGACCAAACGTTTCACATCCCTCAAGTAATAATGCCAGTTGCTAGTAATAATAGCCTTCAAATGTTTTTGGATTACAAAATAGACGGATGTCTATATTCAGTGAGAGATGGACACAATACGTGTATCGAGGTTATGTTACTAAGCGGCATGTTAAAAATAACACTACCTGTAAAAAAATATGTTCCTTCTTTGGCCACAGACAGTGCTCGCCCGAAATATAACAAACACATCAATGAGTTTTACTTCACTGATGAGAGATATACTAGCTGTAGGTTTCAGATAAAAGTTTAATTGTGCTACTCTTTTCAACAAACATGATTATAAAATAAAACTTCCATCACTATTCGTAGATGCTGAGCAATATAATTCTGCTCAAAAATATCTAAGCACTCTGGACTCAAAATCTCCAACATTATCAAATACACGAAGGACGTTATATTTAAACACGAAAACGTTGCATGTTCTTATCTAGGCTGACGCGCTTTCTGTGCTGTAATAAATAATAATATAATTATCTGGGCGTAGCCAGGTTTATAAAATTATAGCAACTGAAGTATTAATTATGTGAAGCAGCAATATTTAGATCTGATTTTATTTACGAGTTATAAAAACATCTAGGTCCTAATTTTTCAATATATGAATCTTATCACCCAATGAACACAATTTCAACGATCAGTCACAATAAAACAATTAACAATTGGATTTGAAACATCATTCTATTTCAGAACTAAGGCAGTCTCGTGAGTAAAATTTAACGTAGGAAAATGCGTGCTAATACGGTTAATAACGAATAATTCAGTTCTTTCACTGAACTCATACCACTTCTGCGATGTCCAATGGGTTTATCAGAGTGCCGCGTGTCAAACTGGGAGCACCACGAACACACCCTACATCTGTACTGCACCTTCCGTCAGCAGGTCATACGCCGCGAAGATGCTCAGAGTCCATCACGAACATGCTTTCTCTCGGGCCTTTACTTCTGCTCCTCGCAGCCACAAAGCAAACCACGATCTATCTTTCAAGTACAACTATAGGATGTTCACGGTAAAGTAAGCACTTTTCGAGGCTCTCTCATCAGACATAACCAATAAATACACTTCACTGTGGCCTCCGACTTATTGTTCTGAGTATGGTGAAATGTACGCACTGTGTTTATTACTCACATGGCAGCATTTTCATTAACTAGTGTCGGAAGTGATATGAACTGACTGAAAGAAAAAAGTAACCAGGATTTCAAAACTACTTATAGGCTGTTCACGGTAAAGTGGGCAATTTTTAAGGCCCTCACAAAACTCATTAACCCCTAATTAATATATTTTACTGCAGTCTCAGTACTATTGGGAGTGATGAAATCTATATACTGTGTTTATTAGTCATATTGCACTGTTTACATTAAAAAGTCGCGGAAAGGTATAAATTAATTGAAAGGAAAAATTTAGCAGGGCCTTAAAAAGTGCTCACTTTGCAGTGAATAGCCTTTACTTTACGGTGAACAGCCTATACGCATCAATGGCCAAACAAGGACTACTTATCGTCCTGGAGTGACGAGTCGGTATGGCTGAGTTAATACTGCCCAGGTTATTCCACGTTGAACCAAAATGATGCAACACCTGCGAATAATCTACAGAAGGGAAAATACTCCACGGTGTTCTACTGTCTGCGCCAGACACTGTGGCACTTGTTTGAGGCGCACAGCGATACGGGCGAAATTAAGATATAAACATGTCCATCACGTTTGGCCATGTGACTTTGACAGTTGCGTTCCTTTGGGGCAGGTCAATGTTGGGTACATTTGCAGAATCAATAAACAACATTACGGGGACCGGTGGTTCACTCTAGCGGACAAAGGGAGAACTGCAGCATGTGGAGTGCATGCTACAATGTGAAGGTACGTAACTGGGAAACAATATGGCGGTAAAAACTTAATGGCGGCCGGAAACAAGATGGCAACTGGAAAAAAGAAGGCCGACAAAGGTCGACACAAGATGGTGGACTCCAAGATGGCGGACGGCACCACAGCCCTCAGTCCTTGTCCTGGAAGGAACATTGCCTATCTACTGATGTCAATAGACAAATTTAATACGTGTAAATTACGAAAGTGAATTAAATGCTCAAGTTTAGTCCCACATAATTATAGACAATGCGTCGCGAACATTCTTCTGCCCCCCCCCCCCCTTTTCCAGTTTGTACGTGCGTCATTTAAACATGGGAGAATATTGCAGTTTCCTGAAAGACGTGTAATCGAAGACCCGTGAAAGCCCGTCTTAGGTCGATATGAATTTTTAAAGCTGGAATAGAAGAGCGGTCGTTATTCTCTTTGCGGTCGAATGCTCCGAACTCCATAGCATGACAAATGACGCTCGTATATCGGAAAGATATAAACCATCACCATTAACTAAAGCGGCCGCTTCAGACGGCAAAAGCAAGCGCTAAAACAGTGCCATTATTCAGTATCCACTACGTCATCCGATGGCTTACGTATATGGAAAGTTATTTAATCAACCAGAACATTTTTATAACAAAGAACTATTTAAATTCCATCCGTGCGGGAATGGCAAAATAAAACCCGTTTGATCACCACCATTTCGTGCAATTTCAAAGCTCTGGACACGAGAAGTTGATTCAATACATGGCGGCACAACACAAAAAGGATTCCGCTTTAATGGAAAGTTATGTTTGAGTGGGGCAAAAATTACACGAAGCGATAAGGTCGACGCAAGGTTCCTCTAATGCAGTAACACACCTCTACGCCCAAGACAAATCTATGCTTATAAAGGCTGTTCCTGATAAAGTGAAAGCGAGCATTTTTTAATTAGACCTTAGAAAAAAGCTAGTCCCCCTGGCTACTTACATATTTTAAAGGGCGCACTAAGTGACACGCGCCCAATGAAGTTGGTAACGATGGAAGGAAAGTAGTTCCTTATCTTAACCTCGAAAAAATAGTATTAGGTAACCAGGCGTGATAACTCAAATGATTTCTTTCGCGTTCTGTTTAATTTTTTTGTTAGAACGAAGTGTAAAAATGTGCCGATTTTTAATTTTATAATAATTTCACGGTTTCACTTAACCGACGCATGAACAAAGTGATGAGGTCCATGGCAATGTTAATTTTACATAACGCAATAGAATGCATAACATGCACGCAAGTAGATCTATAAGCAGGGCTTTCAAAAATGCTCAGTTGACCGCGAAGAGTCTTTATGAACTTTCATCGCGTGTAATGAAGTCCCACTGCTACAGATCTCACTTGCACAGGAAAATGTAACAGAGGAAGCACTCCGCGTACGTTCAGCGTCTTGCGCGTAGGGGCGACGGGCCGCTGGTCCAGCGTAATTTGTCGCCCCTATCGCTGTGACTCGAATACGGAAAAAAAAATCTGCGCGCCATGAATTTTTTCAGGCAGTTATATTCATTTTTTTAAAAGCCCATAGGAAATTTTTGCCCGCGATAGAGAGGCAGCTGACCACGGCTAGGCTGCAATCCCCGTTGGCAGTGTAGCATGTTCTATAGGTAGGGATAGGAAAAATTCGCGAGTTCAATGACCTGTAGGCTAGACTCTACAGTCATGCGTATACTTGAGCCTCAAATGTTTGTACATTGGCTGCTGCCCCATAGAGTAGCCAGTGTTACTTCACACCTGGAAGTATGGCACTCGCTACTTGTTTCCTTGCACGTCTGTTATTGGCTCAGAGTCGCCCAGGGCGTGTCTAATAAACTGCAATCCAATTGCAGAGTCAACTTCAGTGTACACGTGTTTGACGTCTATCTTGTCCTGAAATGAACTCGTGAAAAATTCCTATCCCTATATATTGGTATGGGAGTGAAATTTCTCGAAAAGCTTTCAATACAACTTATATTTCAAAGCACTGTAGTGTCGCCTACATATATTGATTGGCTGAATTACTTTTTGTTACGTGTTAACTATCTGAATACGAACCACGTAGGGGCCTTGTCGATGCTGCCGAATTGTGAGTAGCACGGTCAAATACGAAAACGCCTTCTCAAAGAGACAACAACCAATGGCAATAGACAAATTGCTGTTGGGTACTTATAGTATTGAAGTATACCATGTACACATATTTTTTCGTGAAAAATCACTAGCTCTATCTATAGGCTATTCGCGGTAAAGTGAGCACTACTGAAAAACGCTCTCATTAGCAATAATGGTCAGTAAATATATTTCATTGTAGCCTTGGACTTTAACTTCCGAGTGCGATGGAATATACACGCCGTGTTTATTACTTGCATGGCAGTATTTATTTAGAAAGGTGGTTAAACGATAAGAACTGGTTGAAAGTGAAACGTGACTAGAGCTTCAAAAGTGCTCACTTTACCGTGAACAGCCTATATAAGAACTGTAGATGCAGAAATAGGATCAACAAATATTCGGTATCTTGCTTTTAGGGAAGTACGTTGCTGGTCAACATTGGTGGCAATAAACGTGTGAGGAAAGGAGACAGCATATTCTGGTTCTATGTTACTTGTTTGAAGCAAGATGGTGATAAATTCGAAATTACGTGAGTAGCATGTTTGTTTTAAACTGCAATCTCTGGATCAACAACAATGGACAAACGTTTATGTAAACAGATAACGTAATAGCCATGTCGTTGTGAAGTGAAGGGATTTGGACGGCTCTTCACCACGAGGTCTTTAGAGCCGATGAGGGTGATTTATGAGTATGGAGCAGAGCCGGAATGAAAGGGTGGGGGGAAACGGAAGATCCCGAGAAAACCCGCCAACAAACGGCATTATCCGGCACGATTCCCACATGCCAAAATCCGGCCGGGGATTGAACCCGGATCGCCTTGGTGGGAGGCGAGCAGGCTAACCGCTCAGCCACCGTTATGCCGTTGTGAAATTAAGTTTTATTTGGAACAATAATTCAATCAAATTCTCTATCACGAAATTACATTCAACCCTACAATAAAGAAATAACAAAAAAAAATTACGTCCTTTTCTGGTTCATTAGTCACACAGGACGCGTATAATGCTAATATCGAAGTAGCCTTAAAAATAAAAATTATTTAAATTAATTATTTTTTTGCTTAACTTTATGTAAATTTATAAAAATCAATGGAGACAATTAATAAACATCTAGGAACTTGTCTTATTGATTATAAGATTATCAACATGAAACCTTTATTAATGATGATAAAACAAACAGGACAGAGACAGGAAAAGAGCCTTGGGGTCTAGCTTGCAATCGAATGAATTTGCGATAGCCTATACTACGACACTTTAACACTAATACATTTGTTAACATATTTCTTCTTATAAAAAACTATAGACAATTTTTTGGACATTATCACACCAATGGTCCCAGGTTGCCGATCTCTACCTACGGGAACGAAGAGATCACGAGAAGTAAAAAGGTAGAGTGGAAAAACGCTCGGTAAATTAGCTAATTAGTGGCAATTACGCTTGCAAAGTTTATTCTCATCGCGATAGAGACTTATTTAATTTTGTGCGACATCCAGGAAAATCGTTTCCGCCTGAGCAGGTCCAGGTCGAAAAAAAAATGGGTTTGGCTGAGTTGGGGACACGGCCGTTTTTGCGTGAACGCGCCTACGTTGACGCGCTCGGACGCCTTGATGTTTATTTTACGTTCCCGGCACCGCTTCACTCGATCATATGGGGTTTAATGTGTATCACTGGATTGCTTTTGAGGTGCTCTTTCCAACCGTAAACGATTTCCGTATTTTGACATGGTTTTTTTTTTTACGAGTATAAGCCGACATTTTAAGTTTTTTTACATTAAACTACTACAATTTCATCATAACCAAGCCACACGAATGTTTTTATACGAGCGATAGATTTATCTTGACGAAAGTTGTCGATTGAAACGTAAACGAGCGACGTAGCTTCTCCTAGTCAAAAGTTATACTACGCGGAAGTTATAAGACGCGGCGAAATGAACTCAAAATTGTTCCCCCTTTTCCACGCCCCTCGATGCTTCGCAGTCCTCACTCAACGTAACAAATTCTTTGATCCCTTGGAAATCGAGTTGTGTAATATAATTTTTAACGTAGAAGATAGATTCGGAGCTGCAATGCCAAACTTTATCCCCCCGTATTTGTTACCGTCGGACTTTCTGGATTGCCTCCCACCATGGTGGCAAATTTAAAGACGTATTCACCACATCCAAAAATGTTTGCGGGAACTGGGCAATGAGGGGAGTTCGAAGTCGCGAGATAGAACGAAGCGAGAACCCCACGGGAGGAATAGGGCCATGCTTATTCCCGCGTGCTCGAACCAGCTTCGCGTCGCGCTTGCAGAGCGAACGTTCGGACGGAATGACGAGCGGAGCGGATAAAAAAAAAAAAAAGAAAAAAAAAGGAAGAACACACGCGCGGATGTGAACCACGAAGATCACATGCGACTACAGCTTGAGTTCCGCGTGCGTTGGTCGGCTTAACACTTCGCAGGACTATACATAACCCGAGCGTAGCTCGAGCAAAGCTAATTTTTTAATAAAATTTCTTTGTTGTTCAGAACAAAACTCGCACGGCTGTGCAGTCTTTGGTTCGGCCAGTGTTTAACACGACCTCACGAGAACACAACAGTGCAGTAACATTGATATTCCTAACGAAAGAATCTCTATGTTTATAGCCACTCAAAGAGACATGATTGATTGTAAAGAATGTTCACGATAAAGTGAGTCCTTTTTAAAGCAACGTTTGAAAAATGGCGCTGCCCCAACCTGTGTGTATTTTAACGCACACACTGACTGCCATGCGCTCAGTAAAGTTGGCAACTATTGAGGGGAAAGTAGTTCCACGTCTGAAAGCTGAATTTTAAGTACGAGGTAAACATTTGTGATTACTGAAATTATTACTTTGAATTTTCGATTTTTTTAAAATGCATAGTAGTACAAGAATTAGCAAATTCGTATAATATATACTTTGCTAAGAATTTCGAAGTTCCACTTGGCCGACACATGAATAAAGTAACCAGATCCACCCATGGCAAGGTTAATATTAGATATGGCGGAAGTATACGGAGTGTGCATACAAGTAGGTCTTAAGCAGGGCTTTCAGAAGGATTCACTTTACCGTGAACAGCCTATAATCCTTTTATATGGTAAAGGACCTTTGAGTAGGACAATATCAACTCGGCTCTCCATTGGTTGATGACCGGCCAATAATGGACGCTGTAAAGTACAAGGTAGTGTCCGGTGTGGTATGAACCAATAGGACGATGGTGAGTTCTAACACAGACACCAACAGAACCGGTGTTCTTGCAGTAGTGGAAACAGGTGACTCACTTCTATAGACTGTTTACGGTAAAGTGAGCACTTTTTAGGCCTTCCAAACAGGCTTTATCCACTAATAAATATATCTTATTGCAGCATCAGACATTAAATTTTGAGGGTGGTGAAACGTATACACTGTATTTATTGGTCACATTGCAATGTTTATATTAAAAAGTTGCAGGAAGATGGAGACTGGATGAAAGTAAAAAATTAAGAAGAGCCTTAAAAATAGCTCACTTTATCGTGAACAGCCTGTAATTTGTCTTACGTGCCAGTAAATGTGTGCAGACCTCAATGTTATAAGGAGGAGTCCACAGTGACACGTATTCTGCGACATCGTTGTTTGCGCGGGCTCCTAAAGCGGCGAGAGAGAAGTACAAACATACGGGCGTGGTTTAATCCGCTGGCTTTCATGGCGTGTAATAAAGTCCCACTGTTACAGATCTAATTTCCTCAGTACAGCGTCACGACGGAAACACTGTACGCCTTGCGCGTAGGGGCGACGAAGCACAAGCGGTGCGCGCCAGTGTCACCCGTATCGATAACTCGCATCTTGACCTTGGACACGCAGCTCTGTACTCCTCTTATAGGCTATTTAGGGTAAAGTCAGAACTTTTGAAAGCCCTTTCATTTGGGCTAATAGTCAATGAATATATTTTATTTTAGCCTTAGACGTAAACTTCCGAGTGCGGTGGAATATACACACCGTGTTTATTACTTACATGGCAATATTTCTTTAAAAAGGTGGTTAAAGGATAAGAAATAGCTGAAAGGAAAAATAACTAGGGCATCAAAGGTGCTCATTTTACCGTGAACAGGCTATAATCACATCAAAGAATATACCGCTGATGATGTGATCATTATCAAATTTAATTTTTCAACCTAAATATATCGGTTGACTGAATTTTTACATCAGATAATATTCAAACATTTACTCTTCAGAATTATTGTCATCGCTTCCATATTTAACTCTATATATATATATATATATATATATATATATATATATATATATATATATATATATATATATATATATATATATATATATATATATATATATAATACGTTAAGACACAAAACTGTATTTCAAGTCTCGGAATCACCTGCCATACTGAATTTTCCACTTAAGCGCCATAAAATTATTTTCAATGAAAGTGCATTAACATTTTACGAATGACCTCCGATGTAGCCTGTTATTGTGAAACGGGTAGAGTTCCATCGATAGTTTAAAAATCACGCTGCACGTGTCAAAAGTTTAGAATTTATGTTTGTTCCACAGCATAACGTATATTGCCAAATAACCTAGAATACAACTATTCAACATCTAAGAGTCTAAGGTCGAACCTAAATTTGAAAATAAGAGCGTACGTACGCACAGCTTATGGCAGATAGCAATGTTTAATAGTTGTGTGGTGTGTATACTCTATTCGTGGTTTCTTGACACTTTTTGAAACAAACCTTCGAAAAATCATCCCGTATATGACGTATTTAGTTAACCTCTGTTATCATAAAAGTATCTGCTTTGCGTTAAGTGATTGTTTTATTTTTATTTTATTTATAAATCATAATATTACCTTTATAATAAATATGAATAAAACAGTAAGAAAAAATGTGTGTTACTAGCGCCTAGTAAGAAATAGTTATCATGCACAATATATTATTACAACTAAGTGCGCACGAATTTGGTGCATGGTACTTAAGTGTAATTATATAGACTTAGTTAACACATTGAGGTCTGCACACATTTACTGGCACTTAAGACAAATTAGAAGTGAGTCACCTATATACACTACTGCAAGAACACCGGTTCTGTTGGAGTCTGTGTTAGAACTCACCATCGTCCTATTGGTCCATACCACACCGGACACTACCCTGTACTTTATAGCCTTCGTTATTGGCCGGTCATCACCCAATGGAAAGCCGAGCTGATATTGACCCAATAAAATATCCTTTATTATATACAGGATTTACAATCAATCATATTCCTTTGAGTGGCTGTAAAAAATAAATACATTCTAACATTAGTAATATCATTGTTACCGAGCTGTCGTGTTAAACACTGACCGAACAATGACTGCACATCCATGCGAGTTTCGCTCTGAATAACAAAGAAATTTTCAAATTAGCTTTGCTCGAGTGTAACTCGAGTGCAGTCTAGAAAGTGTTACACTTACTTTGCATGAGGCGGAGGAATATCCTGGAAGTCGATCGCAGGGCTTCAGAAAAGAAGTGGAGTAACGAGATTTCCCGGAGTTTCGTTGCTTGCGCACAAATTAATTTTCAATAATTGTTTTATTTTTTTTTTGTAGCCCAACGATATTAAAAACTGTTAACTTTCCAGTGAAACCTCACAGACACTGGTAAACAAATAAAAGAAATGTTATAGTCCATTCACGGTTACTTGTAACTTTTATGAAGCCCTGCCGAAGTTCTGCTTTCAGGATATTCCTCCGCATCTTGCAAACAAAGCTTAGCATTCGTGCTCACTCAGTTTAATAATATTCTACGTGATAACTGTATATTACTAGCAATAGGCACTACAAACACGCCAACTATATCCCTGTTTTTATTTACATTAATTATATAATTTATATATCAAATTTAAGTAAAAAATAAATTTCATCAAAAATAATTTAATGTTCAGAGAAGAATACAACGTTTGTGATACATGACATATTTGGTAAACAACCAGACACTTCCTACAGAGGGCGATTTTTACATGTTTGATTCAAGTGTGAAGAAACCCCGAACACATTGTATAGACTATTCACGGTAAAGTGAGCATTTTTGAAAGCCTTGCTTAAGATCTACTTGCACGAACGTTTTGCATTCTTCAACCTTATGTAAGATTAATATTGTCGTAGGTCTCAAAATTTTATTCAAGCGTCGGTCAAAAGAAAATGTGAAATAATCAGAAAAGTAAATAACTTACAAATCTGCTAATTTTTACTGTTCTATTCATTAAAAAAAAAGTGAAAGAAATAATTTAAGTCATTATAAATGGTTACCTAACACTTTGTATTTTACGGTAAGATACGTTACGATCTTTATTGGCTGTATGCCACTCAGTGACACTTTTTTTTAAGGTTGATTTCAAAACCGCTCACTCTATAGTGAACAACCTTGGAGTAAAATGTATATTAGCGTGCATACGAAAGGAACGATAGTCCCCCCCCCCCCCTTCCCTTTCCTGACGGTGGGAAAATTGCGAAATCCCGCGTATTCGTCGTGCGCGCACAGACAAGCGGCATTTACAGATGAGAAACATCTGCGGGTGTCCCGCGGCTCGGCTCTGGCGGTTTGAAGCTTTCGTTGGCACCGCCACACTCCTGAACACACACAACCACCCCTTCCCCAACCCCCATCCCAACTACATACTTGTCCAGATGCGAACAAACACACACACAGGCGCGGTATCGCTAGAGGGATTGCAATCGACCCGCTACCCCCTTATCACCCCCTCCCCCTTCCTTCCACCGCAGTCCGGACACCACCCACGTGTCCGCAAAAGACCGTCCCGCTGGCGAGCTATTCAGTTAACGCCCGCTCACGAACAGTACTACCCCCCCCCCCCGCCATAAAATCCAACCGCCTACTCTCAATTCGATACCCCCAGGGGAGTAACTGCCAATAAACACTGCTTTTCGGGTCCGACAAAGCGCCGTTTAATTGGCGAGCTGGTACCCTCCCACCCCTCGGGCCTCATCAAAAACACACACACACGAACACTCTAGAGAGAGTCATTTTTTTTAAATTTTTAACGCGAAATCAAGCTCGTGACAACGATGCCCCATATATTCCGTATTTAAAAAAAAACAGCTCGCGAACATGGAAGTTTATATGAAAAACCAGAAATCACATAGATGAAGAAGCAGCTCTCTCTCTCCGCCTCTCTGTCTCTGTCTGTCTCTCTCTCTCTCTCTCTCACTATATATACATACATACATATAACCCATATCGATTTTTGTTTTCAGGCTTTGCAAATCATAAATTTTTAATACGCGTTTTTTTTAATAACGAGAGATCTGATATAAGTGAAATTATACATACGTTAAAATCGTCCTGTATGCAGACACAACATTCGATTTTGAAAGTCAAAACTTGGGAGATAAATTAGGACGGAATGAAGATCACTCCAAACAGGAGTATACACAAACGTATCTCTTTCAGGCGTATATATAAAGAAAAAAAAAATGTAATTTTAAAGGGGATGTAAAGAACAATTTTTTTTTGACTGGAACCACTTGTGCCAAGATGACACACAGTCATCTTTCGGAAACAATAATAACTTTTTAGTGTTTGTTGTTATTGGCAGTATAGCTAAGAGACTACGGTACGTATAGTCTTAACTCTTCGAGGGCAGCTGATGGAACAACACGTCGTCTTTAATTTAACTGAGTTGTATTTAAAGGCTATTCGCGTTAAAGTGAGCGATATTTGAAGCCCCATCATTCGTAATAATAGCCAGTACATATATTTTATTGTAGCCTTAGACGTTAATTTTCGAGTCCGGTGAAATATACAAACTGTTTATTACTTACACGGCAATATCTATTTTGAAAATCGGCGGAAGGATACAAAATGGCTGATAGGAAAAATTAACTAGTGCCTCAAAAGTGCTCAATTCACCGTGAACAGCCTATAATTTGCAGCAATATTACGATATCCAAATTCTTTGAAGACACGGGTGAAGAAATATTATTTCGCCAGGAGTATTGAAAAGATTCTCAACAACGTAATATTGCGTCAGGAATACAGTGAAAATTACTCAAATGAAATTGGTGGATCGTATATTATTCTACGTAGAAGAGAACACAATTGACTGGGACACTATAGGTAGGGCTAGTGAAATTTCGGAAAAAGATTTCACGACAAGTTATACTTCAAAACAATGTAGTGTCGCCTACTTATCTCGATTGGCTGAATTACTTTTTGGCACGTGTTAACTATCTGCATACGAACCACGTAGGGGCCGTGTCGATGCTGCCGAATTGTGAGTGGCCCGGTCAAATATGAAAACTCCTCAAACAGACAACAACCAATGGCAATATACAAACTGCTGTTGGGTGCTTAGAGTATTGAAGTCTACCGTGTACTCACATTATTTCGCGAAAAAATCGCTGGCTCTAACTATAGGCTGTTCGCAATAAAGTGAGCACTTCTGATATCAACATTTGAGAAATATCACTGCCCATACCCACGTATATTTTAACGGGCGTATTGACTGACATGCACCCAGTTAAGTTGGTAACAACCATGAGGAAAATTGTTGCGTGTTTTAACGTTGAATTAAATGTGTTAGGTAAACATTTGTAAACACCAAATTACATTTTTCTTTCTGTTATTTTAATGCATGTAAGTGTAATAAATACGAAATATGTAAGATATTCAATTTGCTCATAATTTCACATTTTTACTTGACCCGCGAATGAATAAAGAGATGAGGCCCACGGCAAAGTTAATTTGTACATACGTTGGAAGAATACACGAAGTACATACAAGTAGATCTTAAGCAGGGCATTCAAAAGGGCTCAGTTTACCGTCAACAGCCTATATCAATTCGAAATTATTGGCAGACAACCGAAAAATAATGAACGTTATACAATATATAGTATATTTGCTGTTTCTGTAAACTTTTTGAATCAAACCTTTGAAAAAACACCCATATATCACAAGTGGTTTAGCCCTGTGTTAACACAGAAGTACCTTATTTTCCCTTGAATTGAACTTATACGTGTATTTTATTTATAAGTTACATTTTTTTCATTTTTAATTGATATGAATGAAGACAGAGAGAAAATATGAGTGTTGGTAATGCCCAGTAAAAAAAATAGTTCTTATGCAAAATTTTATTACACTGAGTGCACACGAATGCAGTGCGTAGGCCCTCTAGTGTAGTTTTCTAAGATTTGTTTGCATGGGGCGGAAGAATATCCTGCAAGTAGAACTTAAGCAGGGCTTCAGAAAATTTGGAAGTAACCGTGAATGGACTGTGTTGGCCTTACACAGCAGTATAGACTGTACACGATAAAATGAGCTCTTCTGAAAGCCCTACTAAAAAAATCTACGTGAAAGCACGTTATGTAATCTTCCGCCT
The DNA here is from genome assembly GCA_029891345.1 of Dryococelus australis. Classification (NCBI taxonomy): domain Eukaryota; kingdom Metazoa; phylum Arthropoda; class Insecta; order Phasmatodea; family Phasmatidae; genus Dryococelus; species Dryococelus australis. Next base: position 51,233,620 of record CM057008.1, read on the forward strand.
TATTTAAAATTAACATTTGCGTTAGCCTCGTCACTTTACTCATGCGTCGGTAAAGAGAAAATGTAAAATTATCATAAAAGTAAATACTTTACACATATACTTAACCTTACACTTCGATGCATTAAAAATATAGAAAGTTAAAGAAATAATTAAAATTAACACAAATGGTTACGTAACACATTTTATTCGACGTTAAGATGTACAACTACTTCCCACCCATCGCTACCAACTTCACTGGGCGCATGTCACTCGGTGCGCCCGTTAAAATATGCAAGGGAAGGGGCGGTGACTTTCTTCTGAGGTTGCTTTCAGAAGTGCTCGCTTTATCGTGAACAGCCTTTAGAGACATACACCCTAGATTCGGATCAGTGGGAAATCACTGATTGTTTTGGTGCAACAATGTCACTGACTGAATAAGTGACGGCCGACTACAGTAGCAATTTAAATATCGGTTTTATTGAATTAAGGAAAACGATTACGAGAAATAAACATATTTACGACAGTCTACTATTTATATTGGGCAATTTTACGTAACGTAAAAGAATGGAGATGGCCGGGATAGAACTCACGCACTCCTTCTCAAACTCGCTTTTAATCCGTTAACTTAGCATCTGCTCGATTAAGTCAAGTTTAATGTCTGGAGGAAATTATACGTCTTACAGTTCTTATCGAAATCGTGAAGATTTAAATTGTGTGCCTTTACTTTTCCTTTTGGTTTAATCAGGGCCGTTAGGATTGTTAAAACGAATAGTATATATGAATGCACTCTCTTCATCACATTATGTGCAGTTTAAACCTTCAAACAGAGCGCTGTGAAGATTACATGAAAACGAAATGAAAGACGTATAAACGGAATGAAAGACTGAATGGTCATGTCACCTCATAAAATTGTGTTTGTAAGACGAAGCATATTTTAGACAGTATTTTGCATTGGTTTTATTTGCTTATGCATTGTTATTTCACTTGGTACGCATCGATATAACGGTCATTTTTACGCACTGTTTAACTGATCCATCAGTCAAAAACCAAATCACTGAAGAAAAAAAAAACGAAAGATGAATCAGTGGAAAATGTCACTGAACTGACTGCTGAATCAGTAAGATACTGTCTACTGATTGAAAAAAAATTGAAATTCTCACTGATTAATATTTATAGTGAATATTGAGACGTAAATACGGGTTTCGTAGTTCAGTCGTCATGTCTTTAATGTTGTGTAAGGTCAGTAAGTAGTTGGGTTATAGCAGCAAATATCAACAAGCTAGAAGAAACAATGATCCGATTTGGCGAAGAGAAGTTCTCATTCCGCAAAATTAGGCGGTCTTCGTAAAATCACTTAGTGCCACACGTTTCGCAGTGACTGTACACACCGTACGTATTGCCCTGAGCTCCAGGATCGCGAAACGAAACAGAAAAGTAACGAAAGGAAGGTAACCAGACAGCGAGGAAGAGAAGATAACGAGGAAAAATGTGGGTAGCATTGAGGCAGGGAAGTTAAGTGTGCTGCAGTGGAATGGTCTGGTCATGCGGAGTTTGTGTGAAGGGTTGTAAAGAGGAGAGGAGGGGGGGGGGGGGGGAGAGAAGAGGAAATAGCGAGAGACGATGGCAACAAGATCCAATAAAGGGGAGGTCCTTAAGTCGACCAAGGGCTGGATGGAGTTTTCAAGGACCCAACAAGGACTGAGCGCCGGCGAACGCAAGGAGTGTATGGAGAAGCGTGGTCGAGTTCGACGCTTTGTCTGGGACAGTGGTGGCCAATTTAAGGCGACCCCTCGTACAACACACACTAAAAAGTTTTCAAGGAGCTTGAAACCACTTTTATTAAAGGCTGTTCACGATAAAGTGAGCACTTTTTATTTCAACATTAGGAAAAAGTCAGTGCCCCTACCTGCATATATTTTAACGGGCGCAATGAGTAGAGACCTGCAAAATTCGCGTTAATATCTGAGGACACGTTGAATTTCAGATGCAGGTACTTTTGCAATAAGTTTGTCATTGGCTAATACTTTATTTGACACGCCCTTGAGCTACTCTGAGGCACTAAATGAACACTTAATAATTGTGTAGTCCAATCACGTGCAGTTCAGTCAAAAAAGGAGTGACCACATCCACGCAGTAGCCAATGAGGAACCGACGCCGGCTCGAGTATCTACAGCACTGTGAAATTTAGCCTGGTGACAAAAAATAACGCGAATTTTGCAGGTCTTTAACAATGCGTGACATGTGGCCAGTAAAGTTGGTAATGATGGAGGGGAAAGTAGTTCCATATGTTATATTAACATCGAACAAAAAGTGTTAGGTTACCATTTGTGTTAAATCATTTCTCTCGCTTTCCGTATTTTTTAATCCATTGGAGTGTAAAAACGAGCAGATTTGTACAACATTTACTTTTCCAGCAATTTCACAGTTTCACATGACCGACGCGTGAATAAAGTGATAAGGCCCATGGCAATGTTTATTTTACATAAGGCGGAAGAACACACAACGTGTAAACAAGTAAATCTTAAGCAGGGCTTACAAAAGTGCTCATTTTACAGTGAGCTGCCTATACCACAAAAAAAAAAAAACTACTAAACAAATACGCTATAGCTTTTCATACTACACATACACACACACACACACCGTTCCATCTTGCAACGACTAAAAGACATACAGCTCGCATATAATACGAGTATTCTGGAGTCCTAAAACGAAGTTCATAAAAGGCGTTTTCCTACTACAATATTTAAATGAATACCTACGAGCAGAGCCGCGTCTAGGGGTAGGGGCCAAAAGAAGCATTTGCCCCGGGCCCCACATTACATGGCGGCCCATTTTATGGATTAAAAGAAATAATTTACAATGAATTTACTTTTCTAAAATTACCTTCTAACCACGAAGGGTTGCTGCAGATATTACTAATTGATAGGGATCAGAAAATTTCGCGAGTTCAATGACATGTAGGCTAGTCTCCACAGTCCTGTGTACACTCGAGCCTCAGATGTTTGTTTATTGGCTGCTGCTCCACAGAGTAGCCAGTGTTACTCCATACCTGGCAGTATGACACTCGCTACTTGTTTTCTTGCAAGTCTGCTATTGGCTCAGGGTCGTCCAGGGCGTGTCTAATGATCTGTGATTCAATTGCAAAGGTTACTTCAGAGTACATGTGTTGGACGTCTATCTTGTCCTGAAATGAATTCGCGAAATTTTCCTATCCCTACTGATTGAAGTACATGTTTTTATTATATCTAGGAGAACACTAACTTATTTTTCATTTGAAGTAGTCAGCTAGTTTAGTAACAAACGCATTTGCAAAAAAAAAACCATAAATTAACTTAGAATAAAAGGCTAAGTCGGCGTTGTAAATAATTAACCCATAGTAAATATAATTAACTTTCGTATAAATATGTCATGGTTTAAAACTATAATTTCTATACTATAGCTGTAAAGAAGGCATCAGATTTATGCCCCCCCCCCCCCAAGGCACATGCCCATAAAACGGCCCTGCCTACGAGACTTGCATAGAGTCCTGCTTTTGAACTTCATTATTTGTACACGGCTTACAAGATCCCATAGTTGTAAGCGATACGTAGAGACGTGTAAAATTCGCCTTATCTTCCGGTGAGAGGATAGACTCCACTGCCTTATAAACAAGTGAGCAAAGTCCCTGGTATCATTGGCTGCTGCGCTTCAATCAATGTCACCTACCTGCTTGATCATCCTCCAAGCAGATTGGCCGCTCCACCGCTGATCTTATATTACTGGCTCGAGAGTTCCCCGAGGCGTGACAGACATAATTCCGGCCAATAACTGAAGGCACGGAAACTTAAAGAGTACAGTCTGTCCTTAACGGGCCTGCAGTGGTACCAACCCGGCAGCCACGAACTTCAAACGGGGAATCAATGTTAAACGAAATTCCTTCTCATTGCGCCACTTTTATAGATATCTAGACATGTTTCAAACAAAAAAAATATGTATACGCGTCTTTCTAAGAGAATATTATTACATCAAATAATAATAATATATAATATATATCCATTTTTATATGAAAATTTAAATATTATATTTTAGAAATATATTAAACAAGACAATCAGCAAGATGTCTTAAAATAGCGACATTCCGTAAGAAATTTCACGTACAATACATATATCGAAAGTCTACAATCGAACACCCTTAACGATCCTCACTTAGGTACACATCGAATAATCTAAATCAGCTGTACTGACGTAAAATAATACGCGACAAAACTGACGCGCACACGCATAAACAATGACTCAAGAGAGATTCGAAACCAGAGGCCAGTTGTCCGAAGTCGGGGAATGTAGATCACCTTTTAAGAAAATAAGCATCATCGCACGTTTACATGGAAAGGGGATGTTCGTTGTTCCAGTTACCTCGGATATATATATATATATATATATATATATATATATATATATATATATATATATATATATATATATATATATATCCGAGGTAACTATATATATATATATATATATATATATAGCAACTTATACTTCGGCGAGTTAATCGGCAGCAGTGGCGCTAAAGAAGTGCGGCCAATGAGCAATAACGAGCCACGTCCTGCCACCGCAGCAGGCGAGGCAAGACCGCCGAAGTTGCTGAGCGGAACTCCTGCAATCACCGAGAACCGCGCAGCACGACACGTGACCAAGATCGCAAGTGTGTAAGCCGAGTTCGTTTCGAGAAGAAAGCTACGCGAAACTGGTCCACGGGTACGAAGGGCGATATCTCGCGAAAATATTTCCAGGCGAGGCGTGCAGTTCGAAACACTGTAGGGGGGGGGGGGGTCGTCGTCCAGCTTTTTCTGATTGGCTAAAACGTGTCCTCTGGTCCGTGCGCGGATCACGGAGGTTCGGTGTCGGAGTTGAGGAATCCTGAGTGGCTCGGTCGAATGCCGGAACGATGCGAGAATCCAATGGAGGTACGACGACAGCCGATGTGTATATGCAGTATCGAAGTCTACTGCACGCTCAGAATCACTAGCGCTAACGATAGCACACCCTAAGAAATTACTCGTAAAATTACCGTATCAATGTATGCGAACAGTGAGAAAGTGCGAATGGTGAACTATTTTCCCATACACTCATGGCACCGTTCCTACATTCACACACGAAACAGTCAAATGCGTAGGGAAGTCCTCAACCTTGTATATAACGACGCTCAACATTCCTATGATTGGAGTCTTGACATGTGGTATTACTTCCTTAAACTGTATAGGTTTAGAACTCTCATTAATATTTAATAAATTTACCAGAATTTTTTTCAGTTTAGATAGGCATAGGCCGTTCGCTGTAAAGTGAGCACTATTTTTTTAAGCTGTTTCATCACACATAATAATCAATAAATAGATTTAATTGTGGCCTCAGACTTTTGATTTTAGGTATGGTGAATATATACACCATGTTTATCACTCGCATGTTTTGTGTTGAAAATATCAGACTGCATAACAAAAACTATTTCTAAGAAATTTAAAAAGGATTTTACAATATTGGCTCCTGTTTGAGTACAAAAAATAAATTCTCGCAAAAGCTGTAGAAATGAAGGATCGTGACCTTAACATGTGATGTGGCTCTTAACATGGTCAATCGGGATCGATTCCGGGCAGTTGCCAGTTCAGGATAGTTTGCTTGTGCTGGACGAACTCGAGGGTCACCGAGTTTTCTCGGAGTACTTTCATTTTCTCTCGTCACTGCGTTCCGCCTAATCTCCACACGCCACCTCGCCTCATCCATTCGTCAGTCTCGTCAAGCGTGACAGGCAAGTCTTTCAGGGAGACAGCTGGCTCAGCTCGGCGCCAACCTTCCTATAATTTCATTCGCGCCGACCCTGCCTTTGTAGGGGCCGCGATGCCCGAGCGGTTAGCCTGCCCACCTCTCACCAAGGCTAACCGGGTTCAATCCCCCGCCGGGCCACTTCCAAGGATTTTCGCTAGTGGGAATAGTGCTGGGCGATGCCGTTTGGTCGGCGGGTTTTCTTCGGAGATCTCTCGTTTCCTGCTCTTGCATTCCGGCGCTGCTCCGTACCCACCTCATTTCACCCTCGTCGTCTCTCAACTGAGCTCAAACGCTGATTTTTTTCGCAGAACACCGCGCATTCATTTGTTTACTAACTTAAAATGTTTTAACCAGTCAGGTTTAATGTATGTGTATATGTATTTTACAAAGGAAGAATAAAAAATTTTAATCAAATATTTAAACAGATTTTTTAAACAATAAAATATGAAAAGATATTCCATGTAGATACACAATTTAAAAAAAAACTGAATTTTTGATACGAAGTTCTACGAGATGATTGCTCCAAAAGATAACTCAGCGAATTTAAATATAGGCTGTTCACGGTAAAATGAGCACTTTTGAAAGACCTGCATGAGATCAACTTGTATGCACGTTGTGTATTCCTCCACCTTATGTAAAATTAACATTGTCGTGGGCTCATCACTTTATTCATACGTCGGTCAGGTGAAACTGTGGAACTATAATAAAAGAAAATATTTTACAAATTTGGCCATTTTTACACTTCAATGCAACAGAAAACGAAATGAATAATTTAAGTTATCACAAATAGTTACCTAACACTATTTATTCGACGTTAAAATATATGCAGACAGGGGCAGTAACTTTTTGTAAGGTTGATTTCAAAAGTGCTCACTTGATCGTAAACAGCCTTTAGACATATTACTCGCTGAATATTTAGCTGCAAGATACTGATGACAAATAGAATTTACTGTCTCAGAAAAAAAAAAAAGACATACACTACCCATTCTCCGAAATGCGGTGGCTGTAATAACATGATTTTTTTTTTTTTTTTGCGATTTTAATTCCAAATTGAAATAGTTCGGAAGAGAAAACTATATGCTTATTGTTTTTAATCTACAGCGCAAATATTAAAAACATCGCGTTCAGCGGAACTTCGAAGATCGTGCGGAACAAGGGGTCCCGCGCCACTGCGTCGTCGATGGAAACTTAATTCCTAGGAGGCGTCCATTACAATCGCCCGTTATTTCGCCAACAACCTCTGACAATATTCGAGTGTTATCCGACAAGCGACTCTAAGTGAACACGAATCTGAGGGATTTACTACCTCCGGGAATGCGCCGATTGTCGATTGTCTCGGTTCCGGGCAGGACCAACAAAGACGTTCTCTGCGGAGAAGGCCTCGACTCCAGGCTGGAGAAGCAGGCAGGGTAGACCCTCCAGCGAAATAAAGTGAGCTTGGATAAATGGGGCGGGGTCCCCTTTGTTTATTTACGTCCCACCGCGCGAAGCCGTTAAAAAGACCATCAAGAAGGGAAGTAATTAAGGGGGCGCCTTGTTCTACGAACACGCCGCACGCAGGTTATACAGACTCGTTTGTAGTTCGCTCCCACAGTATTCTTTCTTTATTCTCCTTATAGCTAAGAGCATTATCTTACTCTGTGAGAAATATCTGAGCACACCATGGTTAACCCTTTGAGGACGGCACAAATTTAATATCACTGAGGGCAAGTTTAAATTAGCTGCCGATATTCTACACTACAGGAATATAATTTTGGTTGTTCTCTGTGTTTCCACTTACCATTGTCCTATTGGTGCTGGCTACACCTGACGTTTATTATTGGCTGGCTCTGCAACGTTTATTATTGGCTGGCCGTCGACCAATGAATTCACGCTTTGGCTGTGTACCAATCAATCCATCGCGATAGAAGTAACAAGTTTAACAATCCATTCTGTTCGTTTGAAAAATTATTAAAAAGGACAGTTTAATTCTTACAAACTGAAATGTTGATTAGTTGTCATATTTTACTTAGATTCCGATAAAGTCTAGCGAAATAGTAAAACTATACATGTGTGAGCTTTGTCTTATTATGTTGTCGTCGTGGTGTAGTGGATAGCGCATCGGCCTGTCGTGTCAGAGGTCCATGGCTCGTGTCCATCCACCAACAAGTGTCGAGGATTTTAGAAATGTGAAGTTTCAGTTACTCTTCGTCAGAGAATTAAGGTAATAAAATATATTAATAGTGCTAATACCCCGTGTAATTGTAAGTATAAATTTATTATACAATATAGTTAATATTACCTTAACTGCATGGGATTTTTCCCCACTTTCGTAAGGTACTTTTTTTCCGTATGTGTAGGGTTATACAAATTATCCACATTTGACAGGTAATTTTACCTTAAATGTAGACGTAATTAGATTCCCTTATATGTAGGGAATTTTTACCTCAATTTTTTTTTTTACTGTGTGGGCCAGTACCAGAGGTTCTTTCTGGTGACCGATCATTTTGAGGTTGGGCTCGTGCTGGCAGTGGTTTAACTCCGCAATCTGGAGGAGGTCGGGAGAGATACCCACCCACTCGCTTTGACGGGCCGGCCGGTGAGCGGCAACCTGCTCCGATTGTGGCCCTGGAAAGGCAATACACTGTTAAAACTTTTCCGTGTATTTACGGAAGGTTTTACGGAAATGTACAGTGTACATACGGAAAGGCAATCCGTAATGAGAAAAACGGAGTTAAGTCCGTAAATACAAAATATGGAAAGCCTCCGTATTCCCTTTGGCTACGCGTTACGGGGACGAATAATGCCGATTCTACACGAAGCTTTCTTCGCCACTGTGACAAGAAAATTATCGTTTCTGCAGCAGTTAAGGTTATCCACGCGACTATGGCCTCTTCTTTCAAACATTAAGAAATAGCATCAGGCGTCTGTAACATTTGGCAACACTAAAAATACACTAAATTTCATAGAAAATGAATTTCTGCATTTGTCTTTTGAATACAAATATAAAAATTATACCACAATGTTCAAGTGAGAGTTGTAGGTGAATGGTTAGTGACTCGTGTTCACACCTCACTTAAGTAAAAAAAATATTTTAACTTTTAATATCATTTTTATACACGGTATAGCACCCACACAACGAAAATTAAAGACATTTTCACTATCTCTCTTTATTTTAAACGGAAAGTACAGAAAATTACCTTGAAAATTAACGGAGAGGTACCGTGAAATTTACGGAAAGTCCGTTTCTGAAAATCAACGTGTCCGTAATTTTACGGAGAGTTTACGAACACTTCTGGATAAATTTTTACGAGCACTTTTCCGTAAAATAAAGGTTGTTTTTTTTTTTTTACAGTGTAAGGGCATGGATAGAAACCTGGGTTGACCTCACACTTGGTATGTGAGGGCGAGGGTCTCAGAACCTTATGTGGGTGTGACTACTTAGGTGCTTGAATGTCACGTTGGGGCTTCGGATCTGGTCACTGCAGGCATGAGTTTGGGAGGCCGAAGCGCGGTTCGGACCTGACGGCTAATGCCCAGTTGCAACAACATCTTCCCCGATCCGAGATCGAATGATATTAGTTCCGAACCAGGATCGAGTTTGGTCTCGGTACCTATGCAAAAGTGTTGGAAAGTGTTGCACCAACGAAATTTCATGATTCTGGATATCTGATTCGTCGATCTTTGTTTCAAAATGATAGATCGATATTAATAATGAGGAATATTTTGCTATTGGTTCGTAATACATGACGTCATCGAAGTAGGAGTACTCTTCACTATAGATAGAACTAGATGTGCCATGTTTGATCTGTTTTAAGCGAATTATTGCTGTACGAAATTTACCGAATAATATTCACGTGCGTATAATGTTGTTTTAATTTCCCAAGAAAACAAGCGAACGTAGGAGTTCTATCTGTTGGAATATTCTCGGACTGCATTTGTCGACGAGTGCTGCTGATCTCGGATCGAGATTTTGTACCGCCAATTTCGGCGTATCTATATGAACTTCATCTCGATCTCCAGTAGAGCTCTGTACTCGAATGGTGCTACAGATTTCTGTGTCGATCTTACTCCCTATCTCGGATCTAGTTTCGAACCACGATGATACAACCTGGTTATAAGAGCGCGGCGATAAAATATAAAATACTAGGACCGCGAGGAGTCTCGTTTTGTTACGTTAAGTCTGCTTGCGAATAGCATTTTAGATACGTTACGCGTCTGTATACGTTTCCCAGTTCCTCCATTTCTCTCTAAAGCGTGTTTTTCTGATGGTGAAAATGGCTTAAACGGGTGTTTTCGCGGTCAATTTTTAGGTATGTTACACCCCGGTACAAAGCATTCATAAAGGAATAGGGACGTGCAACAAACCTTAATTTTTATTATTACGTCATTAAATGGCAGGGTCTCCGCAGAAAGTCTCGTAGAGGCGCGTTATCGACGGCAAGACTGCACGCCAGTTCGGTGCTCTGCGCTTAGAGGCGATGAGAGAGTTGTTGCGCATGTCGCGGTTCGCCCCTAGCGCGCTCCCACGCTTTTCGGCTTCAGACGTGCGGAATTCCTTCAACCAGGCGGCCATCTTAAGAGGGTTCTTCACCGTTGCTGAAGTCTGTTTTAGGGTAACCCCTAGCTTCGATTCTATCTTTTTTCTACTGAGTACATTTCCGCCGAAAGTAAAGACCAAATCGGCAACGGACCCAGGGTCTAATAACGGGGATATACGTGAGGAAAATAATTTTAACTTCCAAGAAAATTTATATTACAATTTCAGTAAGACATCAGAACATAGAATTACAATACATAAATCCCTGTTATAAATACAAAGTTATCGGGTTCTCTACCCACTGAGTTACTGCGACCCCACTATAGGGTTCTCTACCCACTGAGTTACTGCGGCCCCACTATCGGGTTCTCTACTCACTGAGCTACTGCGGCTTTTGAGAAGGAATGGAAGACAGCCCATAGACAAAAAAGAAAGGAGAAATTTTTAACAATGCTATTCTATGCAGTAATCCTAAGAAAAGTTTAATCCAGTACCTATGTATATCCCCAATCATCATTTTTTTGGAACAGTTGGAGATATTTTCATGGGATAAAAAGTAGCCAATGTCACTCTTTGGAACTGCAACTATAACTGTGCAAAAAATCGCGTCGATCCGTTGCTCCGTTTTGACGTGAAAGAAGGACAGACAAACACACAAACACACTTTCGCATTTATATAGTAGTAAGGATTATTTGAAATGAGAGGGCATTCAAAAATGCTCACTTCACCGTGCATAGCTTATAGCAAAGTTCAGGAGAATATTTTACTGCAAAGTAACCTGAATTTTTTTTTTATTTCTAGACGATTTACGATTTCCAAAATTTGTCTGCAACACTTTGTAGACAACTTGTAAATTGTGAGTAAGTGAAGAGATTTGGACGGCTGTCAACAGCGAGGTCTTGAGAGCCGATGAGGGTGAATTAAGGTGCGTATGGAGCGGCGCCGGAATGAAAGTACCGGTAAAACGGGAGATCCCCGAGAAAACCCGCCGACCAACGTCATCGTCCGGCACGATTCCCACTTGCGAAAATCCGGTGACCCGGCCGGGGGTTGAGCCCAGTTCGCATTGGCGGGAGGCGAGCGGGCTAACCGCTCAGCCACCGCGGCTCCTTGTGAATTGTATCACAGGCTATTCTGAAGTGTTAGGTTTTCTTTCCAGGCGCTGTATTTCGTTACAAAATGCGTCGTTTAATTCAAACACCCTCGCGACGCACTGTATAAAATAATGGTAAAATTACCTCACAAGTGTAAGGTAATACTCGCGAACTTGTGTGGGAAACACAGCTTTCACTGCGTGTAACGTAAAATACCGCACTCTGAAGTAAAATTCACGTACATGGTAGTGAAAAATCCCATACATGTATGGGAAAATTACCTTACGACGCGTGGATCTCTTCAGCATTGTCTCAGCAGCTAAGTGGGAGGACGGGCGGAAGAAACAATAATGTAACACGTTCATATTCAATCTCGCTATCACGCTGTCGTGGTGTAATGGATAGCGCGTCGGCCTATCGTGATGAAGATCTACGGTTCGCATCCATCCACCAGCAAGTGTCGAGGAGTTTAGAAATGAGGTTTCGGCGACTATTCGTCGGAGGTTGTAGGCAAAGTGCTAAATATCCCGCGAGTTTTTGAATATAATTACGTTAGGTTACACGATATAGTTAATATTACCTTACTTATGTGGGATTTTCCCCCAATTTTCTCAGGTACTTTTACCGTACGATTAGGGAATAGTACCTTAATTCTTGTGTACATTTATTCCACATTCGACAGGTAATTTTACCTTACGTGTAGAGATAATTAGCTTCCCTTACATGTAAGGGAATTATACCTCGATTTTTTTTTACAGTGCGCGTCTCGTTGCGAAACGTGCCGACGAACTGAACTCTCGTTCTACAGTTCAGGCGGCCTGGCCTTTGCAGTGCAAAAACCGTCGCTGGAAAAGCAATATCCCACGGCGTAATACTACCTTTCTCGATGTCAAAAGGTCCGGACGTGCCTTCTTCCAGCGCCGTTCTCAAAGGAAAAACGGTTTCTCCTCAGCAGTGGACGAAGAAGGTTGGGTGAAAGTTGGCCCTCTCGGGGATCGCTCTGTAAATGTAAATAGTCCTTCGGACCTGCGGGGCCAGTGCAACCACATTCCTTGGGTCAATGTTTGTGGAACGGCACGCAACAGTGTTACCAACCATAGCCGGCTATAAGTGGGTCGTAAAGGCTGTTCACTGTGAAAGCCCTTCTGAAGATCTACTTGCACGCGCACTCCATATTATTCCGCCTGATGGAAAATTAACATTGACATGGGAAACATCACTTTATTCATACGTCGGCCATGAAATACTGGGGAATTTTTAGAAAAGTAAATAAATGACAATTACACTTAACGTGCATCAAAAAGAAGCAAGCGACAAAAGAAATAAATTTGATATTCACAAACATGTGCCCAATATTTTTTATTTATCGTTAACCCTTTGAGAACGGCATAAATATATTAGCACTGAGGACAAGTTTGAAGTGAGCTTCCTATATTCTACATCACAGGAATATTATTTAGGTTGGTCTATGTATTTCCACTTATCATTCCCCCATTGGTCCTGAGTACACCGGACAGGCTTATTATTATTGGCTGGCCGTCGACCAATGAAGTCACGCGTTGGCTGTGTACCAATCAGTGCATCGCGATGGAAGTAACAATTTTACAATCCAGCGGATTCGTTCGAAACATTATTATAAAATTACAGTTTTATTCTTACAAACTGAAATGTTGACTAACTGTAACTCTTTACTTAGATTCCAATAAAGTCTAGTGAAATAGTAAAACTATAAAAGTGTGAGCTTTGTCTTCAAGAGCAAATAAATTCTCATATAAACGTAGCCCCGAGTATATACGTGCATACTCGTCAATGGGTTAAGACAAGGAACTCCCTTAACTCGGCCATTATAGTCTATTCGAGGTTACATCACACTTTTTGAATCAAACCCCACGTGTGAAGTGCTTGATGGTTTTCTAAATACGTCATGCATCACAATCATTTTATACTTGTTACGATGTGATCAGGCCTTTGGTGGTCGGTCTGCCTGAACACACCCCTTCAATCATTGTACCAGGACACGGGCGTGTTTGCAACAACACGTTGTGAAAACCCGTCGCATAAAACCACCTCTACCAGGCCTGGCCTGTAATCCGGGGCCGAATATGTTAAACAGCGCGCCCGATGTAGGCCAGCGCCACCCTGGACGCCGCGTCTTCCCTCACCGGGGCGTCGCCACGAGAATGTCACGGTGATTGGGATGTCCGGCCGTCGATAACCGCTTACCAGAAACAGCCTCCGGCGTCATGATTAAGATGGGGACATTCCAGCAGCTAGATTACATTAGTAGTGGCATGTGGTTATTCCTCATAACGATGTAAATTAGAATAATGACTTTTCATACAAGCTCCCCCCCCCCCCATCCGTTGATAATCACTTAATTTGATATTATATATTCATAATGTTCAATAAACCCCATAATTAATGTTGTACACTAACTAATCATAACTCATTAATCAGCTACGCCCTCAGCCCATTTCATGTATGAATCAGGCTATAAAGGTATATTTAGGCATATAACATTGTGTAACATAGAAGTACTCTATTTTTTATTAAATTAAACTTTTGGTTATAGTTTGTCTAGAACTTTTTATGCTTCACTTGTAATTAATACGAATAGAAATCAAGGTAAAATAGAAGTGTTGATAGTTACTGGTAAGAAATAGTTCTTAAGTAAGATATTATTACACTGAGCGAGCATGAACGCGCTGTTCCTTCGGTGTGGTTTTCTAGACTCGGTAAAGCTTTGTTTCCACGAAGAGGGGGAAAATCCTGGAAGCCCCGCTGAAGTTCTGCTTCCAGGATATTCCTCCGCCTCATGCAAACAAAGCTGAACCAAGTCTGGGGAACTACACCGAATGGACAACGCATCGCATTCGTGCGCCATCAGTCCAATAACACGTTGCGTAGGAACTATTTATTAACAGGCATTACTAACACACATATATTCTCTCTGTTTTATTAATATTAATTACGAATTAAATATTATAATTTATAGACGAAATATGAGTGAAAGTTCAATTTAACCGAAAATAAGGCACTTTTAGGTTAATACGTGTATAAAAACCATGACATTCAGGAGACAATCAAACACGTAATATAGGTAGTGATTTTTCAAAGGTTTGATTCACAAAGTGAGAAGAAACCGCGAACAGAATACAAGACAAAAAAAAAAACATTTTGGCCTTTCAACTTAAAACGTTTATAATCTGTTTCTTTCTTCGTACACACTGTTCGCAGTAAAATGAGCACTTTTTATAGCTTGCTTAGGATCTACTTGTACGCACTTTGTGTACTCTTCCGCCTTATGCAAAATTAACGTAGCCATGGGCCTGATCACTTAACTCATGCGTCGATCATGTGAAACTGTGAAATTATTATAAAAGTAAAGTTTCATAACTCTGCTCATTTTTACGCTTAAATGCATTGAAAAAAAAAAACGGAAATAAAATAAATAATTTAAGTAATTATAGATGGTTGCCTTCGACATTAAGATAGGGAACTACTTACCCTCCATCGTTACTAACTTTACTGAGCACATGTAACTCGGTGCGTTCGTTAAAATATAAGCAGGCATTTTTTCTGAGATTGTGATTTCTAAGTGCTCATTTGATCGTGAACAGCCTTTAGTTAAGTCGCCGTGGTGTGGTAAAGCAATATCTACGCAGTATTTTTAGAAAAAACCCGTTTTGTTCCTAACCTCTCACTTACACACTCGCGATAGCGCTCCTCTTCAGCTACATGAAACAGCAAAATGGGGAACTGTCATACCAAATCCACACTGTAGCCATGCTAAACACTTCTGTATTTGTATACTAATGTAAGGTAGCTGTCCTGCACTGCGTATAAAGACTGTTCACGATAAAGTAAGCACTTTTGAAATTAACATTAGAAAAAGTTACCGCCCCTACCTGCGTATGCTTTAACGGGCGCGCTAAGTCACGTGTGTCTTGTAAAGTTGGTAACGATGGACGGAAAGTTGTTCCATATCTTAACGACGAATAAAAAGTGTTAGGTAAGCATTTGTGATAACTTTAATTAATCTTTCGTTTACTGTTGTTTTTTTTTAATGCGTCTAAGTGTAAAATTGAGCAGATTTGTAGAATAACTACTTTATAATAATTCCACAGTTTCAATTGACCGACGCATGAATAAAGTGACGAGGCTCATGCCAATGTTAATTTCACATAAGGCGGAAGAATACAAAACGTGCATACGAGTAGATCTTAAGCAGGCCATTCAGAAGTTTTCATTTTACCGCGAATAGCCTATACGGTAAAAACTTCCATCATTGCCGAAAACAGCATTCGGCAACTAAATGGTGTTAGTCAAGTAGGTTCTAATTAAGCAATTTTAAAACTTCGTTCTAGAACCTCTCAAGAATAATGCAAGCTGTAACATTGAAGCGTGTTTATGACAAAATAATAATTAAAAACTGTTACTTTTGTTTTATTATAATAGGTGATTATTTTTTGTAATGCGTGTCTGCTGTTGGTGTTAATCCAGGCACCTACCACCCACCCACCCACCACCTCTGGAAAATACTTTATAATAAGAAGATCGTCACGACATGGAAGTGTCCGCTCCTGCCTCCTTGCTTGCTCTGTGGTTGTATACAAGCCTTTACAAGCTAGGAAGTTCACCAGGGAAACTTCTCCCAGTGTAGGTTGGCAGCACTGGGCCATGGCTCCGGGCTGGAGAAAGGTGAACATGTCGGCGGTCTGCGGGTTCAAAGAACTCTCATCTCTCACACGCACGCGAGTGCGGACGAGACACACACACGTGCCATCTCTTTCTCGCTCGCAGCCCAGGGCCCAGCCTCATTCAAGGAGCCGGGTCCCTCATTGAGAAACCACGCCGCGGATGCCGACTCTACAAGGGAGTAAATAACCGCCCACGCGGTCTCCCAGAGGAGATCCCGGCCTTGTTAATGGACGGCTGCAGCCCGCATCAGACACATTCTCGCACGGGACTTCGCGACAATGGCACGGGATATTTAACTACACTCGAAATTTGAATCAGTGGAAAACCATCATAGTTAATTTTTTTCCGAATACTTGCGTAAATTTTTACGAAAATGCATAGTAAATATACGGAAACGCGATTCGTAATGACGAAAAACGGAGTTGGGTACGTAAATAAAAAAAAATAAAAAAAAAAGGGAAAATTTCCGTATTTCCTATATAACTTTGGGTTTCAGGCACGAACAATGCCGAGTCTACACGAAACTTTCTTCGCCACTGTAACAAGAAAACTATCGTTTCTGCGGCAGTTAAGATTATCCATGTCACTAGGACCTGCTCTTTAAAAAATTAAAAAGTAGCAATAGGCGTCTGTAACACTTAACAACACTTAAAATACACTAACTTTAATATAAACTAAAAAATTTGCTACTGTGACTAATATATAAATTCAAAAGTTGTACCATATTCACCATATGATCATTGTAGGTAAGAGGTTAGGGTCGTGAACTAGCAACTTTTTGACTCGGGTTGAAATCTTGCTTAAGTAGAAAACATTTATATTTTTTAAAATGTCTTTTTTATATACAATAGAACACCCACGTAATGGAAATTAAAATAAAATATAAATTTAAAATTTAAACTAGAAGTACAGAAAACTAACAGGGAATTAACGGAGAGGTTCCGTGAATTTTACGGGAATTCCGTTTTTTGGAAATCAATATGTCCGTATGTTTACAGAGAGTTTACGGACACTTCTGGAAATTTTTCACATCACTAATTCAATCAGCGTAATTTTTCCACTGAAACAATCAGTGTTTTCTTTTTTTAACTGATTCTAAGTGGATCCATTTTCCATGCGAATCAGTGATTTTCCATTGCTACGAATTTAGAGTGTACAGAGTGTATGAAACATCTTATTAACACCCCCCTCCTTTCAATGCCATCTACTTTTATGTACACTGTCTATTTTTCCGCAATGTCCTAAAATTAACATTGCCGTGACCCTAAAACTTTATTTATGCTTCAGTGTGAAATTCATTACAAAAGTAAATATTTCACAAATTTGCTCATTCTTAAATTTATATGCGTTCAAAAACTGAAACAAGACTAAATAATTCCAGTATTTAGAAACGTCTATAAGCTGTTCACGGAAAAATGAGCACTTTTGAAAGCACTGCTTAAGATCTACTTGTATGCGTGTTGTGTAATCTTCCGCCTCATGTAAAATTAACATTGCCATGAGCCTCATCACATTATTCAATTTTTACACTTTCGTGCTTAAAAAAACAATGGGAGCGATAGAAATATTTCCAGATATCACAAATGGTCAGTAACGGTTTTTATTCGACTTTAAGATATGGACCTGCTTTACTGGGCGCATGTCGCTTGATGCATCAGTTAAAATAAATGCAGTAACTTATTATAAGGTTGATTTTAAATGTGCTGAAATAGCCGCGAAAAGCTTACAAATGAAATGAATAAACATTTAAGCATGGAATATTCAGCTACGCAGTGACGTAGTAAAATCGTATATTAACCACTATAGGCCGTCCACGGTAAAGTGAGCACTTTTGAGGCCCTAGTTACATTTTCCTTTCAGCAATTTCTTTTCCTTTCGCCACCTTTCAAAATAAATATTGAAATGTAAGTAATAAACAGTGTGTATAGTCCACCGCATTCGGAAGTTAACGTTTAAGGCAATAACAAAATATACAGGATGTGTCCAAACTCCCATTACACATTGTAAGGCCATTGTAGTGGGGACCAAGACGGTTAGGTTTTGTATAGGAACTTATGTGCGGAAACGTACAATTTCCCAGCGACAAACAAAACACACACCGCATCACATGTTGACCTCTCCCACGTCTGCAACATACTGTGCGTTGTTTATCTTCTGGGTCCTTCTGGTACACACGATCACCAATACCTGGACGTCCAAGATCCGCCGCAGCCATAACCCACGCCAGCAGGTCCTCCTTTTATTCCACAGAGGTCTGGTAAATCACGCCCTTCATGTGGCCCCACAGGAAGTAGTCTAGCGGAGTCAAGTCGGGTGAACGTGCAGGCCAAACAATCGGGTCACCTCGGTTGGCTAAAACGACTCTGCTAGACTACTTCCTGTGAGCCCACATGAAGGGCTTGACTTACCAGACCTCTGTGGAATCAGAGGAGGACCTTCTGGCGCGGATTATGGCTTCCGCGGATCTTGGACATCCAGGTATTGGTGGTCGTGTGTACCAGAACACGGTACGTAGGTACCATGTTTGTGCAGGACCTAGCTGGTCGTCACATCGAGCCCTTCTTGTAAGTGGACCCACAAGATAGACAACTTACAGGATGTTGTCGACGTGGGAGAGGTCAACATGTGGTATGGTGTGTGTTTTGTTTGTCGCGGGGAAGAAGGTACGTTTCCGCACATAAGTTCCTATGCAAAACATAACTACCTTGGTCCCTACTACAAGACCTTACAATGTGTAATGGGAGTTTAGACAAACCCTGTATTTATTAATTACTATTCCAAATGGGAAGGATTTCATATGTGCTCACTTTTCCGTGAATACCCTATATTAACAAAGCCAGGCAAGTAACACAACAGAAGTGTCCGAGCGTGTTGCTAGACAGCCTAACTGTAAACAAAAATATAACATACGTGACATTCACACAAAATACATCCATATGTAAAAAAAAAACTTTCCTTCTGAGCTTCCCATTGCACTGGCAGCACGTTGATCTAACCGAGGAAATCATGAACGGCAGTTAAGACACGAGACAACACACACAGTCGTGCTATCCAAACCAGAAGAAAATTCTCAGAAGCGCACACAAACAGAGCGAGTCCAATACTCTGATAACTCGGGTCGGGAGCTCAAGCAGAGTCCGAAATGGCAAATTCGTTATTTTGTAAATTGTCGTTTCGTAAGTTGTCGACGGTCACTTGTTTAGCACTCGCGGCAACGCATTTTTACGTTAACAGTGAAAATATATTTTAAATCTTAATTTATGCCTAAAATTGACGTAATATTTCTACAATTATTACTGGAACGCTGCGGATATGTTAATAAATAAGATAATAACAAATTATGCAATAACAACTTAATACAATTTGTGTTGCGAAATACATAAATAATGCCCAATACTTACTTGCTTTTTAAAACATGCCTTGTGTATTTTTGAGCATTTGTTTGTTATAAAATACGTTTTAATTACGCATATGCACATGTGTTTTGAACGCCAAGACCGACATGGCGCTGATTATGTCATTTTGTATTTTTGCTAACATCCGCTAGATACAAAATACGAAACACCAAATTAACAAATACGTCACCATTTTTGTATACATAATCGGGTCACGAGATCATTTTATCAACAAAATCTGCCATTCCGGACTCGGTCTCAATCGATACGTTGGCCCCTGCGGACGTGTATCAGGGCGGCTCTTAAAAGCGAGGTCTTGAGAGCCGATGAAGGTGATTGAGATGAGTATGGAGCGGCCCCGGAATGAAGGGGCGGGGGAAACGGGAGATCCCCTAGAAAAAAACCCGCCCGCCAACGATATCGTCCGACACGATTCCCACTTGCGAAAATCCGGTGACCCGGTCGGGGATTGAACCCGGTTAGCCTTGGTGGGAGGCGAGTGGGCTAACCGCTCAGCCACACCTCGGTCCCATGTGCATCAACTAGAGTTAAAACTCCGGTCAGTGGCGCGTGCAGATTATAACCGTCGAAAATCAGACTATGCTTCCAGCGTATAGGCTGTTCACGTTAAAGTGAGCACTTTTGAGGCCCTAGTTACTTTTTTATTTCAGTCATACTTTATCCTTTAACATCCTTTCAAAATAAATACCGCCATGTAAGTGTATATATTCCTTAGCACTCGGAAGTGAACGTCCAAGGCTAAAATAAAATTCATTTATCGACTATTATTCCAAATAAGAGGGCTTTCAAAAGTGCTCACTTTACCGTGAATAGCCTATAGACATCAGAACCACAGCTGTTCTCTCTCCTGCGTAACCTCCTGACACCGTGGGGCCGCGGTGGCTGAGCGGTTAGCCTGCTCGCCTACCACCCTGCGGAAACCGGGTTCAATCCCCGTCCGGGTCACTCACGGATTTTCGTATGCGGGAATCGTACCAGACGATGCCGCTGGCCGGCGGGTTTTCTCGGGGATCTTCCGTTTCCCACGCCCGTGCATCCCGGCGCTGCTCCATTCTCACCCCCACTTCGCCCTCATCGGCTCTCAAGACCTCGATGTTAGGAGCCGCCCAAATCTCTCAACTCAACTGAACTACCTTCTCCATGTTATCGCCAGAAAGTACATGTGTGTGTTGGTAATGGCTACAAATAATACAGTTTCCATGCAAAATGTTATCAAATTGAGTGCACACAAATGCGGCGCGCTGTCCCTTTGGCGTAATTTCCTAGACGTAGTTAAGCTTTGTTTAAATGAGGCGGAGGAATATCTTGAAAGTGAAACTTTGGCAGGGCTACCAGAAAAAAGTTGTAAGTAATCGAGAATAGACTATATCTACAGCTGCCTCTTCTTCGTTTTACCCTATTAAATAAATTTCGAAGAGAAAAAAACAGCGAAAATAGCATTTTAAAAGTTGAGGACAGTATAGTACATGTTGTTCAATCCATTGGCTTACATCGCTTGTAATAATATCTAACAGTTAATTTGCGAGAAATTCACCTTCCAGGTAGGTAATCCACGTAGCAGACTTGGAAGGCCCCATCACAATGCTTCTTTATAAAGGCTGTTCACGATAAAGAGAACACTTTTGAAAACAAACCTTAGAAAAAAGTCACTGCTACTACATGCATGTATTATATCAGGCGCACTGAGTGACATGCGCCCAGTAAAGTTGGTAACGATGGAGGGAAAGTGGTTCCATGCCTGAACGTGGAATTAAAAGTGTTGGATAACCATTTGTGATAACTTAAATTATTTCATTAGCTTAGCGGTTTTTTTAATGTAGCTAAGTGTAAAAATTAGCAAATTTGTAAAATATTTACTTACCTTAATCATTTCGCAGCTTCACTTGACCGGTGCATGAATATCGTGATGAGGTCCATGATAAATGTTAATTTTTAGATAAGGCAGAAGAATAGATAAGTAAAACTCAAGCAGGACTTTCGAAAGTGCTCACTTTACAGTGAAACGGTTATAACCAGATGTGATCTTGAAGCGTTAAAAATATTTATCATGGAATTACTCTTAACTGTAAAGTATGGTCGCTATTGACTCTGGAATTTCACGCTTATATATATATTTTTTTTTACACGCCCGCTCATTTTTGCCTCCATTTCCGGTGTGCAACAAGCCCCGCGCCATGTTTCGTGTTCGACCCGGCGGCACTCAATTCGGGTAATGGGGCTGCCGTATATTTACCTTGGGCTTCGCTGTCCTCCAGGACGTGTCGAATTAAACAGGCTTCAATTTAACGAGCTAAACAAACACGTAGAACTTTCGTTCCTTTGAAATATAGCCCTCTACGAAAATACCTCGCGAAATTGAATGGGGTCCGAGACTCTAAAGTGGTACACATGGACGCCGCGCTGAACTGATCAATTCATGAGCGAAGCGTGTTTGGACTGTTTAGACAACTACACGTCGACAGTTAGGTTGTTTTCCTCTGCAGGGCAGACGAGTAACACGGCTTTAATATCAGTAACGTAAAATGAGTATTAAACATAAGTTTGTAACGTCCTGTTAACACATGGAGTCCTACACCCGACGATATCTCTGGGTATGTTCGTTAAAAATAAAATTCTCTACCATTGACCATTTGAGGAGTATGCACGTGTATAACGGGCCATGTCTATATGAACACCTCCTTGCTCTTGAAGAAGAAAATCGTACTTTTACAGTTTAACTGTATCGCTGGATTTTATCAGAATCTAAGTAAAAAAATTATTACAGCTAGCCAACATAACATGTCATAAGAATAAAATTGGAATGTTTAATAATTTCTCAGATGAACACGATATACTGTCAAACATGCGACTTTTGTCGCAACACATTAATTGGCGTACAGACAACACACGACCTCATTGGCCGACGACCAGCCAATGATAAACGTTGCGGAGTAGACTAAGCGTGCGCTGTGTAACCAGGACAAATAATACGATGGTACAACAGAAACTGCTGTAGTGGAGGATATAGGCGGCTAACTTCAACCTTGTCTTCAGTGACATTTAAGTTTTGCCGTCCTCAAAGGATTTAAAGCGTAACAAGTGCACATAATTTGTTTCTTTCCAGTTCTGGATTACATTATTTTAAATATGAATTTAAACATCAACGGTTTCACAAACAACAGAATGCTTCTGTACAAACATTACGGCATGCAAATAATGTTAAGTAATGGCTGTTCACGGTGAAGTGAGCACTTTTTAAGGCGCTGATAAATTTTTCCTTTCAGTCGATTTCTATCTTGTCGCCACTTTTTGATACGAATATTGGCATACGGCTAGTACACACAGTGTATAAATTTCACCACCCTCAAATGTAAACGCCTGGGGCTGCAATAAAATTAATTCATTAGTGGCCAACGTCTGATGAGAGGGCCTTAAAAAGTGCTCACTTTACCGTGAACAGTCTATAACTAGGACAAGGCCATCTTAACAGTTTGTTGGACGAGAGCTAGGACCACTGATTTTCGGTGACAAAAAAAAATCGGAGCACACAGTGGACTTCAATGATATATTATATATATATGTGTGTGTGTGTGTGTGTAATATATATATATATATATATATATATATATATATATATATATATATATATATATATATACACACATTACACACACACACACACACACACACACACACTTGGCTGTTGTCATACCTTCATTGGTTGCTCGTGTCGTTTCTGCATTTCACCCGAGCCACTCATTGATTCCTCAACACTGACGATGAACCTTCGTGATTTGTGCGCAAGCAGTTCGAACGGACCACAGAACATGTTCCAGCCAATCAAAAAAGGAGCTGGACGACCCTACAGTCATTTGATCTTTACATTGTCTCGAAATCTTCTCGCGAAATATCAATGCCCCCGCCCGGCAGCCAACGATGGAAGCTGTAAAGATGATTACTTCAAATCTTTTCTGAATCCCTGCTGAATATCCACTTTCAAAGCCGGTTTTTTTTTGTTTGTCTCGACCCGGAGGCTAGGAGACATCCAATCTTGTGCGGCGAGTCGGAGAGATAATATAACCAGCAGATGAGAATGCGACCCCCGTGCTGAGATGTGACCCAGGATTTACGGAAGGAAAGGCGGAAGGCGCACCCGTTTGTTCTTCTGCGCATTTGCTAAGCGTCGAAAAACGCCTGGCCGAGAGTTGAGAGGCAGTAATATTATCACACTGAGGCCTATACACGAGTGTAGTTCGGGCAAAACTTGTTTGGCTATTTCACTCCACATAGAAAACAAAAATGGTCCGGGCACACACTTACATCAATTCCCAATTGCATAAGGATTTTAATGATGAAATAATACAACATGAACAACGAACTCTGTAAATGAACGACATATTCTTGTATAGTTACGGAAATCAGCATGATGGGACGTACATCATGTTACACACGAAAGAACATTTGGTTGTAAAACGGTAAACTCGGCACTCCATTGGTTGATAGCCGACCAATACGGAAAGACTGGTGTCGTTTTGACCAGTATAATGGCGTCTAGTGACAATAGGGACCAATAGAACACGGTGTCCCTGCAGTGGTATGGATATAAGTGACCAACGTTTAGCTTGACTTTAAAGCTGGTAAAAGTGTGCCGACCTCAAAGTGTTAACCCTGTGAGGACGCCACAATTGTAGCATCACTGAGGACAAGTTTGAAGTGAGCTGCCTATATTCTACACTACAGCAATATCATTTTGGTTGGTCTATGTATTTCCACTTACCATTGTCCTATTGGTCCTGGCTACACCGGACACGCCTACTGTACTCTGCGACGTTTATTATTGGCTGGCCGTCGACCAATGAAGTCACGCGTTGGCTGAGTTCCAATCGATGTACCGCGATAGAAGTAACAAGTCTTACAATCCGTCGTGTTCGTTTGAAAAAAAATATTTAAAATAACAGTTTTATTCTTAATAACTGAAATGTTGACTAGCTGTCATGTTTCGCTTGGATTCCGATTAAGTCTAGCGAAATAGTAAGCGTATAAAAGTGAGAGCTTTGTGTTCAAGAGCAAATACATTTCCGTATAAACGAAGCCCCGGGTATATACGTGCGTACTCCTCAAAGGGTTATGATAACGGGTGCTGTGTCGGAAACATTCATCAGCGGCAACCTCGGTCCAGGAGCGTGTGGTTCCCTCACTTGTAGGCGGTCTCCGTTTCCGGGAAGAACTCTTCCGCGCGTCAGCCCTCTCCTAACGAGGCCTTTCCGATCATTATGTTAATGAGTGTTTCTCCTGCGGTTTTTGTGGCATAAGCCACCCGCTCCCTCTGTTTGTTCGGCCAAACAAAACATCCACGCGTCCTTCTATACGCTGTTCACAGAAAAATGAGCACTTTTGAAAGCCCTGCTTAAGATCTATCCATATGCACATTGTTTATTCTTCCGCCCTATGCTAAATTAACATTGCCATGGGCCTCATCATTTTATACATGCATCGGTCCACTGAAAATGTAGAATTATTAGAAAAGTAAACATCTTAAAAAAAAACTACTCATTTTTTACACTTCGGTGCATTAGAGAAAACAGAAAGCGAAATGTATAATTTAAGTAATCGCAAACGGTAACCTAACACTTTTTAATCGACGTTAAGGTTTGGAACTACTTTCCAGCCATCGTTACCAACTTTACTGGGTGCATGCCACTCCTGTGTCCGTTTAGATATATGTAGGCAGGAGTCGTGACTTTTTTCTACGGTTGATTTCAAAAGTGCTAACTTCATCGAGAATAGCCTTTAAGAGAAATTATTCTCTATGCATATACATTAAATTAGTTAATTAATAATAAAGTTATGGTAAGGTATAGTCGATCCACGGTTTCTTCACACTTCTTTTTATTAAACTTATGAAAAATCACCTCATGTATGATGTATTAATTTATTCCCTAAACATTCCATGTATCTTAAGCGTTTTATAACTCCGTTGACATAAAAAATGTCATGTTTTGTTAAGTTGAATATTTACCTATAGCGTATTGATAAATGACAAGTGTTGGTATTACTGTAAAACGAGAGAAGCTATTAAAACTTGATATATGTAAGATCATTTATGAGAGTATGTTACATAGGCGTACATTAATAATGTATAATTTAACTGAACCCTGAGGTTTATGGAAGACAGAATTGAAAAAAAAAAAATGCAAGGGATGAATATAAAAATTGTTCAAATTTTGAAAACAAATAAATTTATCAGAACGAATTCAATTAAATCATTTATTATGCAGTAAATGTGTATCCTTTGTTGCAACGTAATTCAGTGTGCTAGCAAAATGTGAGAGATGATATCACCTGATCAGTTGAAGGACTTCATAAATATCCTAGAAAGTGTTTCTAATGCGAACAGTTAAAAGGAATGGCATTAGATACCATTAGAACAAGAAGCGCCTGGACTGTCACTTTTTCAATGCTCGATACTGTCACTGACTTAATCATGAATAGTAATAAACCTTTACCCTCCACTTAAAACTTCGGACTGCGACTGTGAACAAAGTAAATTACAAGATACTCCAAACAATCCGGCAGTCTTTTACTATGTTTGGTTTACCTACAGCGACGTGGCAGTAAATAATACAGCTGCGAGTTCAGTGTTCTGGGTTTATGATTGTGAGCAATGAAAATAGCATTACGAGTATAACGGGAATTTTATGATGGATTGCAAATCTAAAGGTTATGTAGCAACGTAAAATACAAGCAATAAAAATAAATCGAGAAATATATAATACGCCATTGTGACGTAAAATAAAAAGGGGGGGGGGGGGGACACAAAAATTGAAATTAAAGACGCCTTAAGATGTGCTTATAGCAATACATTATTTCATAACTTTACACATCATGCAATAATTACAGGAAATTATTGTTAACTCCGGCAGACTGCCAACTAATGACTGTTTTCCTGATAGTACTAATAAAGTATAGCCTGTTCACAGTAAAATGAGCACTTTTGAAAGCACTGCTTAAGATCTACTTGCATGCACATCGTATCTTCTTCCGCCCTACGTAAAACTGTTAGATTATTACAAACGGAAAATTTTGCAAATATGCTTATTTTTACACATTGAAGAATTAAAATTTAAAAAACGTGAAAGAACTATTTTAAGTCATTACAAATGGTTACGTGATACTTTTTATTCAACGTTAAGATATGGAACTATTTTCCATCCTTCGTTGCCAACTTTACTGTACGCATGTCCCTCTGTTTGCTCGTTAAAATATATGCAGGCAGGGGCAGTGACATTATTCTAAGGTTGATTTCAAAAGTGCTCACTATATCTTGAACAGTCTTTAACACAAAAATATCTTGGCAACATAATACGATAAAATGAAATATCAGCGTGACAGGCTTGTTTCGCAACGTGGCGAAGAAAATAGCAATAAACCGAGGAGGCCATTGAAAATACCCGAACCTGTTATACTACGGCACAAGCTTATTATACATCTCGAGCCCACGGAAGTAGCTGAAACATAACCTGTTGGTGTGAAGCTTCCCAAAACCCGCCGCACCCTACAAGTAACAAGGACGAAGCCGTCCCATTAACGTCCAGATACCACCCCGACACACGTCAGCTGTTAGCGTTACTTCGCACTGAAACACGGACGAGAAGAAATTTCGAAAACATTCCTATCGTGTTCCTTTCCCATGAGACTTGTGGGCTGGAAAAAAAAAACAAAACACATTCGTCAAAGTGACGTGTGTTACTGCCTAGATCACGATCTGCCACAGGCTGGCGTGATCAACAGAGTACCCCCGTGCAATATATTACAATACAGATAGTTCACATTCCGGTACAAACAACGGTTTTCTGTGCACATTAGTATTTCTACGCGTTTTGATTATTACTTAAAACAGTTTAAAGGCTGTTCACGATAAACCGAGTAAACCCTGCTTAAGATCTACTTGTGTGCGCGTTGCGTATTCTTCCACCGCGTGTAAAATTGACGTCGCCATGAGCCCGGCCACTTTATTCAAGCGTCAGCCAAGTGAAACTGTGAAATTATTAAGATTAGTAATAGTGTACCCATTTGCTAATTTTTACACGTACTATGCACTGAAAATCCTGAAAGAAATATCAATCGTTTCAGTATTCGCAGATGTTCAGCACGACATTTTTAATTAAGCGTTAAGTCGCGGAACTACTTTCCCCATCGTCGTTACCAACTTTATTGAGTGCATGCCAGTCAGGGTGCTCGCTAAAAGATATGCAAGGTCGGCGCAGTGACATTTTTCCTAGGTTGATTTCGAAAACGCTCAGTTAACCGTGAACAGCCTAAGTCGCAGCGCTGACACAAATGACAAGGTTTTGACGTCAGGTGCAGCTGACAATCATTTTAGGTTTTTCTACCCGGACCTTGTAGTTTCCATTTTCTGTCAGTACTAAAACGTAAGTTACAAAATCCCACTTAAACATATAAAATGCGTTAATTCCATGCTGACAAAATATGCGTGGAACATCGCGAGTAAGTAATTACTACGCGAATGAACCAGCGATTGATTAACCATGCCAGGTACGCAGTAATATTCCTTCGTGTACCGACATTAAACGGGATATCCCCGAGGAAACCCCCCGACCAGGGGCATCGTCCGGCACGATTCCCGCCCTGCTCACCTGGATGGACAGCGGGTAATCTAACCACTGCACCACCGCAGCCCCTACCGTGAATGGACTATAGGTGTGAGCCGTACGATAAATCAGTAGGTAGAAGGGAGGGCGGCGTTTAGATATCGAAGGGCGAACAGGCGAGCTCATAGTATGATGCGGGGAGATAATATAGAATTCCCTCCCCCAACCATGTGACATTGAACACACACACACGCGTATCATCGCCATGTGACCGGCCTAAGGGGGGGGGGAACCATTCACAGGATCTAAACCCCAGGGCGAGAGGATCTGTAAACAATACCTCGCGCGAATGCGCGAAGCACAGCACAATCGCCCTTAGTGCCACGTGGGCTCGCTCGCAAGCAACCGCTTTGTACAGCTGCAGGCGTCTCTTTATAGGACGCGTGTGAAGCGCGGGAACTCTATCGGCTGTTCACTGTAAAGTGAGCACTTTTTAAGGCCCTCCCAAAAAGTATTAACCCTTAATAAATATATTTTATTACAGTCTCAGGCGTTAACTTTCGAGAGTGGTGAAATGTATACACTGTGTTATTTAGTCATATTGCAATGTTTACATTAAGAAGTGGCAGAAAGTAATTGAAAGGAAAAATTCTGCAGGGCCTTAAAAAGTGCTCACTTTACCGTGAATAGCCTGCAAAGGCGCAAACCACGCAATAATTAAGGCCCTCGCCTACCTAGAGCGATAATGTCGACACTGTCACGCTCATCACGTGGCGACGTCGCCGCTAAGCGCAAGGCTCTGAACTGGTGTGCAGCGTTCTCGTCGCACTGCTTGTATAGGCTATCCACAGTAAAGCGAGCACTTCTGAAAGCCCCCTCCTTTGGAATAATAGTCAATAAATATTTTTTATTTTATATTTAGATGCTAACTTTGGAGGGCGGTGGAATATACACGCTGTGATTATTACTTACATGGCAGTATTTATTTAAAAAAAGGTGGT
Source organism: Dryococelus australis (assembly GCA_029891345.1). Lineage (NCBI taxonomy): Eukaryota > Metazoa > Arthropoda > Insecta > Phasmatodea > Phasmatidae > Dryococelus > Dryococelus australis. Next base: position 51,262,721 of record CM057008.1, read on the forward strand.
TAACGGGTAAAATATGGCCGAAAGAAAAAAAGTAAATAGGGCCTCAAAAGTGTTCACTTTACCGTGAACAGCCTATGCGTATGGGACTTCCAGCGGCGACCCTATTATTTTATTGGTGGAAAGTGTGCAGGAATGTTTAATGCAGGGTTCTTCGAGTAGTTATGTGTGTGTCTGAAGCGTTTATTTTGAGACACGGCGCTTTTGAAAAAAAGCAGCTTTTAGCCTTTATGGAGTGCTCTGAAATGAAACGGTATTTCTAATGTGCGTAAAGTCTTGAAAGAGCTCGACAGCCTTCGTCCGAAGTGTGTGTTGTTTTCGCACATGTCAGTACACTGGACGCACGTTTAATAGCTTCGTGGAATAACTAGTATTTCTAACACTCTGGAACGCATTTAAAACGCCGTCGGATAAGGCATTCCCCTTAAGGCGAGTCATTTCCCTGTCGAGTTATTTTTTTTATAGATTTTCTGCCACAAATTCGATTTCAGGAGGAGCATCACAATTTTTGACACGACAAAGCATGAATAATACCTTCGTTAATGTTATTGAATTGTTACAGCTTATCTGCATTTGATATTTTCTAACTTGTAACAGCCGAGGTAAAATAATTGATTATTTAATGGGAGCGATTGCAGAAGCCATAACAGCTACGGCAGTCGATCAGAACACATTTCAGAAAACACACTATTGTCACGCTGTCCGAAAAAAAATTCCATCCAAAATCCACATTTGCCCATCAGCGCCTGTAGAATAAGAGAGGATTTGCAACAACCCGTCGCGTCCGTCCATCCATGACACGTGACCAACAGCCAGTCAGAAGTGACCATTAATTATATCCGTCCGTCCGTCAAAACCTTGGCAGGCTTTAACTTTCGACGGACGGACGGATGAAATCACCGCCTTTATAAACTTGCTCCTTTTGTAACTCGTTCATCCCGAGTTCTTCACAAGGCTGTGTAGTGTGTGTGCAGTGTTTTGTGTTCGCTGTCGTTTGTTTTCGTGTGTTTTCTAAATGTAACTGTAAAATTAAATTAAGTTACATTTTTCCTGAAGATTAATTGATAATCACGTTTGGAAACACGAGCTCCTTCTGTGCAATAGTAAAAGTAATAAAATCACGCTTTATATGCTATTTGTTATTTTTTTTACGTCAATTAATTTCCGTTATGTACGTGTATGTGCGTTTTGGGTACTTAGAAACACAATACCGGGAAAAATGTCCACTTCTTATGGAGATTTTTATCCTTTTTTGTAAACAGTTTTGTTTGTATTAGTTTGCAGCAATTGACTTAACGACGGACGTACGAAATTTGGTTGTAGATCGTTCGGCTGGGAGACGGACGAATGTATGACGGACGGACGGACGCGACGGGCCGTTGTAAATCCCGCCTTACGCTGTTTACACAGTTAAAACTTTTCGGCGGTAAACAGGAGACTTAAGAATTAAGCAGTTGGCTCACAAAAATCTTACTGCATAGCATACATACACGCATCTTAAGGCCTTTCGTTAGAAATTAAATTTGTACTAAGTGTTTGTACAGTCATATTTTTCCTTTTTTTTTTTCATAGTGATAGGAAAAATAAATAAATAACTTCGGGGACGCAAAATGGAAACTCAAGCATATGTTAATTTCGAAGTGCGTCCCTCTGTGATGGGTTATACTTCATGACTTGGGAACATGAATTTATAGTTTCTTAATTTTTCTAAGAGGTACTATTAAGAATTAAGAAGTAGAAAATCAATTGCATGCGCTTATGTTTCAACCAAGGCAAACCACCTGATATGCCAAACGGCAGCTGAACAACACAAAACCCTGAGTCTACGTCATATCGACTTCTCTGGTTTGTGAATGCATCAGCAGCTGCGGAGGATAAAAAAGCTAGTGTTGCTAACCGAGTGGATTTTCCACCAGATTTAGTGAGTTTTTATTCCTGCCTAGTGGGCAAAATTGCTATCTAGTTGTCGATGGGTAATCTTAAGGATTTTTTTTCTTTAGCTGTCGGATTAGACAGTTTTCTGGAAGGATACACACACCTAATATTATCTGGTGTGTCCACATTTATATGGTGAAGTGGTAGGACTCCTGTGATTGGTATTCAAGAATTGGTGGCATTGCATTAAAACACTTTTTTTTTTGCATTGTCGTAGCTGTTTCTATTTCTTGTTAATTTCGTCACCACTACAAATTTTGCAAATGCCCATTTATGTAAGCTGCAATGTGGTATAATACATTTATTAAAATTAATAACATGGCATTTTTAGTCGTGTTACCGATGACGTCATACTATTGTGTAGGATTCTCCAACCTTTTCAACACTTGAGTGCATTTGGCATTATTATTATCATTAAGTGTACCGTCTAAATACAGGGCGGGGCGGACATGTTGAGTTGTAAGGGTTTCTGAGCGAAGTCGTTTTGCTTTGGTAATAAATTAAATACACAGCAAATTAGTTACTTTGGACTGAAAGTTGTTTTGAACATGGTTGCGTTTCACCTGAACAGACGTTCCGTAACACCTGTCTTCGCATACCACCCGTGGTTACACATGAAACTGCTTGGGAACCCCTGTTCTAAAGGATTGTGGTAGATTCTCACTTGTGGACTAGTGGAATTATCTCCTTCCCCCCCCCCCCCCCCATATTTTCGTTTGCAACAGATCACTAATTGCAAACTGCCGACCTAACATGGACCGCTATCTGCAGACTATAAACCACGTACCATTATATGTAGACTACCAACCTATCACTTACTGCTAAATGAAGACTGTCGATCTAACACGGACCGCTAATTGCAAACTGTCGCCATAACATGGACAGCTAAATGCATAATGTCAATATAACATGGACAGCTAAATGCAGAATGTCAACCTGATGTGGACTACTAGGTGTACACTGTCAACCTAATACAGACCGCTAGGTGTACACAGACATCCTAACACGGATTATGTGTACACTATCAACCTAACACGGACTACTGGCTGTAGGCTGTCAAACCTAACACAATCCATTTCGTCAGCGCATCTTCCATGCAAATAGCATAACGCAGATATAATGATTTAACTACTCATTTAAATAAATTGCCACCATGAAAACAATGAAATAAAAAATTGCAAACAAAGAAAAGTTCGAATAAAATATTAAAATCAATTGTTAAATTTATTTCGTGGACCACACAGGAAAAAGACACACCACACCAGTGGTCCGCAGGAACCACAGTGGTGTGGTGGTTAGACTACTCGATTCCCGGCTCCGCGGGTTTTCTCGGGGATCTCCCGTTTCCCGAGGCGCTGCTACATTCTCACCTCGCTCCGCCCTGCGTCGGCTCTCAAGACATCCGAGAGTTACGGTACGAAAACACGTCAAACGAACAAACTCGTTTCACGTCTGTCTCGTCGTACGATTCTCCGTGGTACCGATTTCCTAACAGTTTCGGCAAACTCCATCGTACGAGCATGCATCGGTTCGCCATTCCGATAGGTCGTCGCCGTATTTTCATTATCCCCGATGACGAAGGGTGATCGAGCATTCCACGGCATGTACACTTAAATTTTTTAAATCCAAAGTGCACATGCCGGGATTCGAATTCACGATCCAAGGGTCGCGAGTCTAGAGCGCAAACCACTACGCTACCCGATCGTTGTGAAAATGAGGCTGGTTTTTGCTTACATTAAAATGTTATAATGTCTACATTAAAAGTTCTTATTATTATTACAATTTAATTAATTTACATACGAATAAAAATCGAATACTTCAGCTGTATCGTATGTGAAACACAAATCTGTCCACTCACCCACGCGCCAGTGGTACGCGAAAACACAGTTTGGAGGACTACCCGTCTAGGTGTTGGCAACTCTGCCAAGAAGTCAGGACCAGGGAGTTTGAGCGAGTGTGTGATGTCGTGCATGTGTGAATGTGGCGCCCCGGAGGGTCGTTTATCTGTGTATGCGCAGAAACCCCCAACCCCCTTACCGACCCCTGAAAACAGACTACCCTCGGGGGGTTCCCGCGGGCGATCAGAAACGCGTGTTGATATGCAAATGGCGAGGACGGTCTCGACGCTCGACGGAGGCTGGTGATGGACCACGATCATCACGCACACGCACTAGATCAACCCCCCCCCCCCTTTTACCAACCGTGGGCCAGGAGCGTTGTTGTTCAGTTTACACAACACTGGATATGGCGAGCTTTGACGACTATTGCTGAACTCCATTCGCAGTTACCAAATGCTGTTCACGGTTAACTGAACACTTTTGAAAGCCCTGCTTTAGATCTACTTGTACACACTTTGTGTGTTCTTCCGCCTTGTGTGAAATTGACATTGCCAAGATTCTCATCACCTTATCCATGCGTCGGTCAAGAGATAATGTTAAATTATTATAAAAGTAAATATTGTACAAATCTGCTCATTTTTACACTTCAGTGCTTTAAATGAATCAGAACGCGAGCGCAAAAATTTCAGTTATCACAGATGGTTACCTAATACTTTTTGTTCGACGTTAATATATGCAACTACTTTCTCATCCATAGTTACCGACTTTACTGGACATGTGTCACTCAGTACGCCCATTAAAATATATGCAGGTAGGAACAGTGACTTTTATCTAAGGTTAATTTCAAAAGTGCTCAATTTATCGTGAACAGCTACTAACAAAATTTCTGAAGCCCCGCTAAAGTTCTACTTCCAGGGTATTCCTCCGCCTCATACGAACAAAGCTTAGAAAATTACACCACAGGGCCAACGCACCGCAGTCGTGCGCAGTCAGTGTAATAATATTTGTATAAGAACTATTTCCTAAAGGCAGTTCACGATAAAGTGAACCGTACAACATATACACTGACCATACTTACATATATGTTAATGGGTGCACTGAGTAACACTCGCCCAGTAAAGTTGTAGACGTTTTGTGGAAAGTAGTTCCATATCTTAACGTCGAATAAAAAGTACTAGGTAACCATTTGCGATAGTATAAATTATTTCTCAACGCTTTCTGTTTTTTTTTTTTTTTTTTTTGTTAATTCATCAAGTGTAAAAAAATTGGCACAACATCAATTTTTAAGAATTTCGCAGTTTTACTTGACCAACGCATGAATAAAGCGATAAAGCCCATGGTAATGTTATTTTACATAAGACGGAACACGCATACAAGGTTGATCTTAAGCAGGGCTTTTAAAAGTGCTCAATTACCTTGAACAGCCTGTAATAGGCATGACCAAAATACATATTTTCTCAATGTTTTTATTTGTATAAATGAAAAATTATGAATTATCGATAAAAAATAAATAAATATTCTATTTAAACAAAAAAAGGTACTTTTATATAATTATGAATTAACATAAGTATAAAACGGTTGTGATACAGAGCATAATTAGAAAAGAATCACACACGTCATACCTACACGGGGTGATTTTTCAAAGAACTGACTCAAAAAGCTCGAAGAAAAAAGCGAACGGGCTTTACGCAAACTTGCGTACAGGCAGTTCGTGGGCAAATCTGAATGCCCCGTTGCTTATGAGCAACCTCTCCTGCCATATTGGATTCTTGGTTTGTCTAGTTCGTTAGTATCATTCTTTTTGACGTGAATACGTCTATAAATCTGCGACCATAGTGGGAGGCAATCCAGAAAATGCGTTGATAACCAAATCGGGGGATACAGTTAGGAATCTCAGCTCCCAATCCATCGCGTACATTCAAAATTCAACTACACCACTAGATTGCCAAAGGATTAAAGAATATTTTATGTTGAGTGAGGACTGCGAGGCATCGCGCGCGGCTTAGTTCGTTTCGCCGCGTCTCATAACTGCCGCGTAGTATAACATTTGACTAGGAGAAGCTACGACGATAGTTTGGATTTCAATCGACAGCTATCGTCAAGACCAATCGATTGCGTGCTTAAAAACATTTGTGTGGCGTAGTTATCGTGACATTGTTTGAGTTTAGTGTAAAAAATTAAGAGAACTTAACACATTTTCGGCTTATACTCGTCAAAAAGCCAAGTCAAAATACAGAACTCGTATACGGTTGGAAAGAGAATCTCAAAAGCAATCCAGTGATACCGATAAAACCCCCATATGATCGAGTGAAGCGGTGCCGGGAACGTAAAATAAACATCAAGGTGTCCGGGCGCATCAACGTAGACGTATTCACGCAAAACAAACGGGCGTGTCCCCAACACAGCCACACCCCAATTTTTTTTTCCTTCATAATTTCTAAAGTACAATACCTAACTTACTATTGGCGTTACACAGCAGAGGCTGCGGTGGTGCAGTGGTTAAACTACTCGATTCCCGGCGGGTTCGCTCCCGGATTCTCGCGCGAGGGAATCGTGCAAGGCGATGCCGCTGGTCGGAGGGTTTTCTCGGGGATCTCCTATTTCCCCTCGACCCTGCATTCCGGTGTTGCTCCATATTTTAACCTCGATTCATCCTTGCCGGCTCCCAAGACCTCGATGTTAAGAGCCGCCGAAATCTCTTCACTCATTCGCTCGCCCGTGGAAATACTTTTCACTCCGTTGTAATAGGCTGTTCACGGTAAACTGAGTACTTTTTAAGGCCCTTCTAAATGTTCGCTTTCATCCTATTTCCATCTTCCTGCTGCTTTTTAATATAAACTTTTCTTTTCGACGAATAAACACAGTGTATACATATCACCACCCTCAAAATTAAATCCCTGATGATGATATATTTATTAGTATATAAGATATATTTATTAGTGGTTAAAGCCTGTTGGGAGGGCCTTAGAAGTTCCCACGTTACCGTGAACAGCCTATACCAACTTTACTGGTTGCATGACAGTCAGCGCGCACGTTGAAATATACGTAGGTACACGCTGTTCACGTTAAAATGGACACTTCTGAAAGCCCTCCTTAAGATCTACCTGCATGCACGTTGTGTATTATTCCGCCTTATGTATAAATAACATTGATGTGGGCCTCGTCGCCTTATTCATGCGTCAGCCAAGTCAAACTGAAACTATTAGAAAAGTAAATATTTTACAACAAACAGAAAGCGAAAAAAATTAATTTAAGTTGATTGCATAAATGTTTGGTATACCGCCACGTTGTGGGAGAAACAGGGGTGTACACTTTGCGCCGCGGGAAGACGCAGCAGGCAGAACGGGGTTGCGGGTTCGAGGCCTGCGGGCAAATTAACGCCCACCGCAGCCACAGTCCTATCGGGGCACGGCGGCATGCGATTGGCGGAGCGAGACGGCGCGTGACCTGCCATCTGCCCATCACCGACCGGCCCATGTGACCACGTGATTGGCGTGCGGTAGAAAACCGACTGTAGGCTGGTCAATCTGCGGGTCGTTTTACTATGGGCTGTTCACAGTAAACTAAGCACTTTAGAGGGTCAAGTTATTTCCCCCCCCCCCTTTTTTTTTCGGCTATTTCTTTTATACTCCAGCCACCTTTTCCAAATTAATATTGTTACATAAATGCTGTTCACGATAAAGTGTGCACTTTTGAAATTAACCTTAGAAAAAAGTCACTGCCCCTGCCTGCATATATTTTCACGGGTGGATTGAGTAACATGCATCAAGTTAGGTTGGTAACGATGGATGGTAAGTAATTCCATATCTTAACGTCGAATAAAAAGTGTTAGGTAACCATTTGCGATAACTTAAATTATGTATTTCGCTTTTTTTTTTATGTATCGACGTGCAAAAATGAGCACATTTGTACAATATTTATTTTTCTAATAATTTCACAGTTTCGCATGGCCGACGCATGAATGAAGTGATGAGGTCCATGGCAATGATAATTCTACACAAGGCGGAAGAACACACAACGTGCATACAAATAGATCATATGCATCAAAAGTGCTCATTTTACTTTGAACAGCCTATAAGTAATAAACACAGTATGTGTAATAAACACAGGAGTTAACGAAAAAGGTTCAAATAAAACACATTTATTGGTTATTATTCCAAATGAGAGGGCTTTCATACGTGCTCACCTTACCGTGAATAGCCTATAATCATGGTTGTCAACCATCTGGAATACCTGCCAAAGTCAGGGAACTTGGAAACTGCCCAGTATTCTAATCTCGGTGAGTGTCCCTATGGAACATTCAGTGGCGAGCCTATTAATGTGAGTGAAGAGATTTGGAGGGCTCTTAACAGCGAGGTCTTGAGAGCCGACGAGGGTGATTGAAGTGAACATGGAGCGGCGCCGGAATGAGGGGGCGGAGGGAAACGGAAGATGCCCGAGAAAGCCCCGCCGACCAACGGAATCGTCCGGCACGATTTCCACTTGGTGCAAATCCGGTGACCCGGCCGGGTATTGAACCCTGTTCGCCTTGGTGGGAGGCGAGCGTGCTAATCGCTCAGGCACCGTGCCCCTCCCCCCCACCCTATTATTGTATTGGTGGAAAGTCCATGGAAAGGTTCAGTGCAGGCCCCTGGGGTAGTTTTGTGGGTACTTGACGCGTATAATTTGAGATACGTCCTTATGAAAAGGCCGGTTTTTAGCCATTTTATAGAGTATTCAGAAATGGTGTTTTTTTAACGTGCCAGATGTCTCGAAAGCTAACGACAGACTTCGTGCGAAGTATGTGTGAGTTCTTTTCGTAGAACTGCAATTTGGACTAACATTTCCAAACACTCGTCCAACACAGTTCAGGCACCAGGCAGGCAAACGCGGTAACAGTATTGTGCCGTTCACGGTAAAATGAACACTTTTTGAAAGCCCTGCTTAAGATCTACGTGTATGCACGTTGTGTGTTCTTTCGCCTTTTGTAAGATTAAAATTGTGATGAGGGAACCCCCCCCGCCGAATCACTTTATTCACGCGTCGGTCAAGTTAAACTGTGAAATAATTAGAAATGTAAACATTCCACGAATCTGCTCATATTTTTATACTTCGATGCATTAAAAAAAAAACAGGAAGCGAAGGAAATCATTTAAGTTATCATAAATTGCTTCTTAAACACTTTTTATTCGACGTTAAGATGCGAAACTACTTTCCCTCCAGCGTTACCAACTTTGCTGGTCGCATGTCACTCAGTGCGCCCGTTGAAATATTTGCAGGCAGGGGCAGCGACTTTTTTCTAAGGTTAATTTCATGATGGTCTCATTTATCGCGAACAGTCTTTACCGCTCGTGCACACACACACACACACACACACACACACCTCCCCGGTCGTAACATTAGCTGTCGGCTTTATTCTTCTTCTTCTTCTGGTGGGCGACGTTATTGGCGCAGCATAGTGTTGTTGAACAGCAGGAACAAGTTCCCCCGCTGGACGCTTGTAGCCACCTGTACCACTCCCGGGAACCTACCAGCCAAGGTCGGCGTCCAAGAAAACGTGTTAGCTCTACGTGCCTGGGGGGGGGGGGGGGGGTTATAGCGAGAACCCGCTATCAGGGCTGCACAAAGCACACGGCCTGGAGTAGACGCAGGTTGATTTTTTCCCCGCAGAGCCACCAGCACGTATAAGTATCCATGTTAGGTTTTAAGCCTTTGAGGAGTATGCACGTATACACCCAGGGCTACGTTTATATGGACATTTATTTCATCTTGAAGTCAAAGCTAACACTTTTATACTACTGTTACCTTAGACTTTATTGGGATCCAAGTAGGAAAAAAAATGACAACTAGTCAACATTTCAGTTTGTAGAAATAAAACAGTTGTTTTTAATAATTTTTCAAACGAACACGGTGGATTGTAAAACTTGTTATATCTATCGCGATACAGTAATTGGTATACAGCCAACGCGTGACTTCATTGGTCGACGACCACACAATAATAAACGTTGCAGAGTACAGTAGGCGTGTCCGGTGTAGCCAGGACCAATAGGACAAAGGTAAGTGGAAATACAGAGACCAACCAAAATGATATTGCTGTAGTGTGGAATATAGGCAGCTCACTTCAAACTTGTACTCGGTGCTAGTAAATTTGTGCCGTCCTCAAAGGGTTAAGACCCTCCCGCCTCGGTCGGTTCTTGAAATGCTTCACAGGGTGTCCCAAATATACATTTTCCCCACGAAACTCTAAAAAGTGCGCCCACACTGACAGAAAATCGGAACAAAATATTTGTTTGTATAGGGGTAAATATATATTGAGTTGCCCTATAAAAATACATTGTCGAACAAACAAAATATGAAAAGCAACAAAATAACTTTGGTTCGTATAGCATAATATATATTTGAATAAACAAAATCTCGGTGTTGGGCTAAAAAAAAAAAAGTAGACTGTCAACTAAATATTTTGTTAAATCAACTGTGTATATTTGTTTGGACACTCATTTGACTGCTGCTGAATACACAAAATCCCTGTGCTTGGCCCAACAAAAAATAGACTGTCAACTAAATATGTTGATGAATCCGCTGTAAATATTTGTTTGGTCACTCATTCGACTGTTGAATAAACAAAATCTCTGTGTTTGGAAAACATAAATCAGACTGTACACTAAATATGTTGATGAATCAACTGTATATATTTGTTTGGCGACTCATTTGACTGCAGAATAAACAAAATCTCTGTGTTGGGCCAAAAGAAAAAAAATTAATCTGTCAACTAATTATTTTGTTGAATCAAATGTATACATTTGTTTGGCCACTCATTTGACTGCCTTGGTTCTAAAATACAGCTCGAGAGTTTGTCTGTGTTTGTTAGTGAATCTATTGCTGCTTAACATTCGTATAAACACATTAACAAAACAATTCAACAAGAAACTGACTAGCTAAGCCGTAAAACTAAAGTATTTGTTCGCACGCGTTGATCAATATTTTGAGCATATCTATTTAAAAGCTTTCGGGTATCAACAGTTGTCACTAGCCGAGATTACTAAGGGTAGCCCGCGGAGGCAGATGATCAAGTTTGAAACTCAGTCGAACTTGTAAAGTTATTTTAAAACCGTTTAATGTACGTGTAGAAAAAAAAAAACCACCTTTATTTGCACCAACCAAATATTGGTTTGGGGCAATCAAACGAGAACAACAAGGTAATTTGTTTTCAGCAACAAAATATTCCATTCCATTGCCTCCTATACGAACAAACAATTTGGTCGCACCGAACATATCTTGTTTGAATCAAGAGAACATTTTTCTCAGTGTAATTAACGTGCTGATCGACGGAAAAGACCACACACTACTGACGAGGCGCTGCTGAGAGATTGCATGACGCCACGCTCATTAGAAACACCGCTCAGCTAAAAACGTAATTTTTTTCCAAGCTGTATCTCGAAATATTTGTGTCGTATAACAAAACTGCTCAAGGGCCCTACACCGAACCTTCCCACAGACTTGCCGCGAATAACATACCAGGGTCGCCGCTGAAAGTCCCAAAGATAAACACGATGTGCGACAACACTGCACTCCAGTTGGTAACCTCGCTCTTAGAGGCGATGACTCACTTGATGAGCGATGTAACGTCGGCATTATAGCTCCCCGCGCGATTTTTTTCTTTTTCTCAAAGTCAACATTATGCTGTTTCTGTAACGTGCAAACGAAATAAACAAAACTAAAGGCCGTTCACGATAAAGTGAGCACTTTTGAAATCAACCTTAGAAAAAAAGTCGCTGCCCTTGCCTTCGTGTATCCCAAATGGGCGCACTGAGTCGAATGCACCTAGTAAAGTTGGCAACGGTGGATGGAAAGTAGCTCCATATCTTAACGTCGAAGAAAATGTGTTAGGTGTCCATTTGCGATAACTGAAATTATTATTACTATTATCATTATTAATTAAGGATGAGGAAGTAGAATTTCACACACTTTCTCTTCCTTAGTCTATAAAAATGACTTAGTAAACAGATGTATGAAAAATTATAATAATTTTATTTATTTTTTATTTTGATCCATTTCTGGAAAGGAATATCACTTTCAGGGATCGTTACAAACATCATATTAAATAAATAAATAATACTGTAATTCTTCCTCTGTGTGAAAATTGTCAATTAATTTAATATTTTTATGTTTTCTTTTATCTGTTCTGTTTGTTTGTCCTATGTCCAGATGTCTGTCTTGTTATTGTCCTGTGTTGCCATGTATTTTGTTCTGTATGCAATTTGTAATGTGCCTTCCTACTATTGGTTTTTAAAAAAACTGTTGGTCGGCACTTTAAGATATTCAAATAAATATATATATATAAAATAAATAATAATTATTATTATTAAGTCCACCAGTGTAAAAATTTCCAAATTTGTACAGTATATACTTTTCTGATAATTTCACAGGTTCACCGAACCGAGGCATGGATAAAGTTATGAGACCCTTGCCAAAATTAATTTTACATAAGGCGGAATAATACATAAAGTGCATACAAGAAGGTCTTCCAAAAGTGCTCATTTTCCCGTGAGTTGCCTATACCTTATTGTCATAATAACATTTTGGAAGGATCTTAAATATTTTATCCGGAGTGTGGGAAGCTGGTTTTTAAGATTTGGATAGTGGCTATAATGTTAACTGTCTTTGAGGAATTCGATGCATTAAAGATGATGGAAAATAGCGAGATTTTTTTTTGGGCCAACACATCTTCTATAACCTTCTAACTAATTTATTCATTCATGATTGGATTAACAATATTTTGACTCGGATAAGTTGTTTGCAGACCAATCACAAACGTTCTGCCATATAGTATCAGAATCCTCATTGGCCCAGTGTACTGGGGTAGTAGCTTCATACATGCATGACGGCCAATAAGGAAAGAAAACTGTCGGACATGTGTACAGTACGTTGGATCCTAGCAAACAGTCCACTTTCCCCGCCATAAACCTATCATCTCTATGACGACTCTGAATATACCATTGCATGGGTATAATTAAACGTCTTTGTGAAAGTTTATAAGTTAGGTTATCAGTAGGGATAGGAAAATTTCGCGAGTTCAATGACCTGTAGGCTAGACTACACAGTCCTGTGTACACTCGAGCCTCAGATGTTTGTTCACTGGCTGATGCTCCAGGGAGTAGCCAGTGTTACCTCACACCTGGCAGTATGGCACTCGCTACTTGTTTCCTTGTAAGTCTGCTATTGGATCAGAGTTGTACAAGGCGTGTCTAATGAATTGCGATCCAACTGCCAAGATGAATTCAGTGCACACGTGTTGGATGTCTATTATTGTCCTGAAATGAACTCGCGAAAATTTCCTATCCCTAGTTGCCAGTTACGGTCGAAATTGCTCGTACTATTGTTTGGTGTAAACGTATTTTTTTTTTTTTTTTTTCAAATGGTCGCATTTTATTTTCATAGTGCCATTGCAAATAAATTAGTGTTTTGTAACACACAAATAATAACAACTAATTTGCCAAAAAGTCATAATTCATGTAAAAATAAGATATCAATAGGTACTTCACGAAATAATATATTATCACGCTACGGAAAGTTTTCGCAGTTTACAAAATTGCAACATAGTAAGGAAATGTTTGCATAATTTTACTTTGTAGGAGAGTATGATTTTTGTGACACGCAATTTGCTGAACATACCTCAAAATAAATTCAGGCATTGCTTGCTTCAGCCATGCTTGTCAAATTTTCTATAAATGTTTTCCTTTACTTTATTTCTACGTTCCAGACGCACTAAAATTATGATAATGACATGTTATTATGCAGAAACTATGCGGCAAAAAATAATATTATTTGACGCAAACGTACTTACATGTAATGCCGCCTATCTACAAGTTGAAAGATCTTTCGTAAAAAAAAAAATAGAATTATGAATTTATTTGTGATCAGCGCCCTTAACGACCATCTACAATTGGCGGTTTCATGTATACTCCATATCTCTATCCCACAATTAGAATGAAACATTAAAGTATTATCGGAATAACTCTGTATTTGCGCTGTTGTCACGATGAAAATAGCTTTAACAAACTGTCACCCACCTGTAAACCGTTATTCTATTGTTACAGTTATTTCCTCTGGTATTCAACCGACTTTCGTGGTATACACATTATAATTTTAACGTAGTTAATAAGTCACAATTTCCACAGACCAAGAGTTGGAAAGTAACGTAACGTCAGCATATTTGATTTATTATTTCACGTCGGTGTCGAGAACATTTGAATAAGTGAAACACTTTCAACATACTCCATTGCTGTGCTATGTCGACACTGGGGAAAAAAAAAAAAAAAAAAAAAAAAAAAAAATGCAGCCAAAATATATAAATAAGAGTTTCGATAAATCGTTTAATAACTAGTTCCGTAATTTAATTTTTTGTTTTTCTATTTTGTTATTTATCTTGTGCAATTTATTACACTAGAGACCTGCGAAATTCGCGTTATTGTCTGGTGGCAGACTACACTCCAAGATATGATAACCTGAACTTTAGGCTGTTGCCACTGACAGACAACTTGTGTGGATCGCCCCAAGGACACGTGCAGCCAACAGTAAAGACTCAAAGGTTGAGTAACCAATCTTCAGTAAAGCTGTCACGCAGTTATATGATACCGAGTAATTATCAGTATCACGTTACCAAAAAATTAAGCGACTTTTGCAGTTCCCTAATTATACAGTCAACTCAACTTAATCCTCCACCCTCCATTGTAAGAATTTTTAAACAGCTCCAGAGAGAAGTTCAGTCTTGCACGCCCGATACGTAGAGCTAGTGATGTTTCGCGAAAAAAATATATATGTACACGGTATACTTCAATACTGTAAACACCCAACAGCAGTTTGTCTATTGCCATTGGTTGTTGTCTCTTTGAGAAGGCGTTTTCATATTTGACCAGGCCACTCACAATTCGGCAGCATTGACACGGCTCTTGCGTGGTTCGTATGCAGACAGTTAACACGTGCCAAAAAGTAATTCAGCCAATCAAAATAACTAGGCCACAATACAGTGTTTTGAAATATAACTTGTGTTGAAATATTTCCGCAAAATTTCACTACCCCTAACGATACGCATGGACAGATACGAAAATATTTCACGACCAGCTGTACTCCAAAACACTTTTGTTCATACGCACTTTCGTGGTTGGAGGATTTTAAATGTTACGTGCCTCAAGTGTCCGACCAGAGAATCACGGTCGTTCAGTTTCGGAGAACTTTAATCTGATTCGCCCAGTCAAATAAGAACATGTCTTCTCACGTAGCCACGTGGCCAACAACCAAAGGAAATTGTGGCTGTGGACGTAGGATCTTGAAGTCTACACTGAAAAAATTATGGTAAAATTACCTGACAATTGTAAGGTAATATTCGGAAACTTGTGTGGGAGACATAGTTTTCTTACATGTAAGGTAAAATTGCTGCATTCTGGAGAAAAAATTCACGTACATGGTAGTGAAAAAATCCCATATATGGATGGGAAAATTACCTTACGACGTGTGGATCTCCAAGTCGATTTGCAACTGTTTGATAACTGCATAATATATATTTTCTTACCTTAAAATTAATTTGTGTTGTCTAGTCACACAAGTTGTCGAACATGGCTCTTTATATGTAACGTATAATTACCGTACTCTGGAGTAAAATTCACGCACATACGGGTGGTAAATCCCATAAATGGATGGGAACATTACCTTAGGACGCGTGCATCTCTTTAGCATAACCTTTACAGCTAGTGGAAGGACGGGCTGTAGAAACATTCGTTTAACACACTAATATTACAATATGTTGCCATGTTGTCGTGGTGTAATGGATTACGCAGCGACAGAACGTGATGGAGGTACATGGTCCGCATCCACCCATCAGCAAGTGTCGAGGATTTTAGAGGCGAGGTTTCTGTTTCTATTCGCCAGAGAATTAAAAAAAAAACTCTCAGTACTAATAGTCGACTATTTATTAATATAATATCATTATACAATATAGTTAATATTATCTTGCTTGTATGGAATTTTCCCTCACTTTTGTCAGGTACATTTCCCGTACGATTTGCACACATCATGTAAATATACTGCACATTTGACAGGTAACTGTCCCTATCGAAACGCCAACTTCGTCCCGCAATGGACTGAAAGCACGCTCTCATTTCCCGGACATAATCAAATAAGCGCACCGACATGCATTCAGGTCGCCGCTGTGTTTATCTCGCACATAACATTCACTGGCCGGCCAACACAAATCTGAAATCACACATCGCCCTGTGATTACCCCCGACAAACGCAACATCGATATCGCTGTGAAACGAAATTTGGCTTCAGCAACGTGGTGTCAAATGTTGACTTGTAACGTTTCTCGATACGCGAAACCCGAGTGTCGTTATACCGTTCAACGATTTTATTGTAATGCACGCTGCCGGGCCGCAGTCGCCTAGGATCCCTCACCATCCTCGATTCTACCAACTGAAACAAAGCTTGCCAGGAATATCACTAATGGTCGCCATTGTGCCCTCCCGAATAGCCAATCATCGCCCACGTTAACTACGTCAAGCGCTTGGAAGGGGGGGAGGGGATGTTCCGAACTCAAACCCCGGGCACGTTATTAGTATGCTAATAGAAAGTGACCACATCAGAGGGCGTTCGTTGACGTCATACAAGGGTCCGAAACCGACTTGCTAGACCGGTGGCCGTTGGGAGGATGAGTGGGGGAAGGGGGGAATCAATATCACTGCGGTTTACGCCCAGCTCACCAGCTCCACATTACTGCCCTGATACAAAAAAAAAAAGCTTTCATTTTAAGTAAGACGGGAAGTGGAATGAAGAGATTCGGACGGCTCTTAACATTGACGTCTTCAGAGCCGATGAGGGGTAATTTAGATGAGTATGGAGCAGCGCCGGAATGAAAGGGCGGGGGAAACGGGAGATCACCGAGAAAAACTCGCGACCAACAGCATCGTTCGGCACGATCCCCACATGCAAAAATCCGGAGTGACACCGCCGGGGATCGAACCCGGATCGCAACGGTGGGAGGCGAGCAGGCTAACCGCTCAGCCACCGTGGTAGTAGGGCCGCACGGGTTCTGGTTCTCTAGGCGAATAACATGCGGATGGAGCGACCAATTTGCACATTGCTAAATTGCACATTAATTGCTAATTAATTTATTAATTGCTAATCAATCGAATAGTGTATCAATTAAGGGATCGTTTGATCAAATTTCTTTGATGCATTTTTTAAAATTGATGTTGAAAGGGTTAAGTGTTACAAGGGTGATATTGGCGGAGCAGCATCGATGTGTCCTCGTGGAAGAGTGGTATAATGGACATTTTTTTTATTTATTTGTTTGGAGATGTGTTGGAGCGCTTGCGAATAATGGGAGCGGGATACACGCCCGTTCAGGTCAATGTCTGTGGAGGAATGAGCACTTAAGCCTAATGTAATGCACAGAAGCAGTTCTACCCAGCTCGCTCTCTGGATGCATGAGGATTTAACTACTTAAATAGAAATTAGATACGGGGAAAATGTTTCCTTCCGTAAAGAAAAGCGAAGCAAGTAATTTTTAATTAATTAAATAAAAAGGGGCGATTTACGTTCAAATACTCAAACGACGGTCTACTAATTTAATTTAATTTAAACGTACGAATCGAGCAAATACTAACCATATTCACTCCTCGAACAGGATCAAAGGAACGAGTTATCCCACTTTGATCACGTGATTGCCATCGCGTCACACGAGACATTAAAAAATTACTTTAATTATGCGATACCCAAATTGTAGGCTAAACTTCACAGGCTTTCGTTCGCGCCGAAATCTCATTTGCACGTTCGTATTATCACGTCCGCTGAGTGTTGGACCGACAAGTACACGGTGCGGACAACACCCACACCCCACGTGACACTCAACAACCCTTCCCGTAGCCCCCCATTCCCCCCTCAACAATCAATCAACGCCTCAACAAACCAGTTCAAGCATACGGACTACTCATTTAGGCCAGGCACAGCAGATGGCTCAATACTGGGTGGGCTAGCTGAATAGTTCACCACCCGAGACGTGCAAGATTCGCGTTATATTTCGGTGACGGGATAGACTCCAACCACTTTATAAACGAGTGAGCACAGTTCGTCGTCTCACTAGCCGCTGCATTTTAATCAACGCCAACTTCCTGCTTGATTTTCTTGAAAGAGATTGTCCACTCCACAGCTTATATTGTTTCACTGGCTCAAGCGTTCTCCCGGGCCTGGACAGACATATTTCCGGCCAACGGCTGAAGTCGATCAAACACACAGTAACTTGCAGTTCAGTCTGTCCTTAAATTAATAATGGGAATTTTGCAGGTCTCTAGAAATAAATCATTTTTTAAAATACAGTTCATGCAAAACTCGTACTTTTTATTTTAAAATAAACACGGATTGGAGTACACAAAAGTGTCAGCCACGAGTTCTATATTAACGAATCAAAAAAAAGGGGAAAGGCGCTACAATGCTCAAACTTTTTAATTTATTTGGAAACGAAATATACTTTTTGAAGCCTGTGTCATACAACAGCAATGAGATGACACGTTTTCTCGACACTCTATCATCACCTCGTTAATGTACGCAATAAAACAAAAGAGTTGAGGTAAGGTGGTGGCATAGGGACCTGCAAAATTCTCATTATTTTTTTGGCATAAAGCTTAAACTCACAGTACTGTATATACTTTAACCTGCGTCGGTCCTCCATTGGCTCCATTTGGGGACAAGTTAAACTTCAAACATGTGTGCCTTTGCAATATGCTTGTCATTGGTCAATACTTTATTTGACACGCCCTGGGTGACTCTGCGCCAGTAAACGGAACACTTCACAACTCTGTAGTCAAATCACACGCTGTCCAGTCACATAAGAAGTGACTTCACATCTATGCAGCTGGCAACTGAGAACCAAAGACGGCTCGAGTATACACAGCACTGTGAAGTTTAGCCTGGTGACAAATAATAACGCGAATTTAGCAGGTCTCTACTAACTAAAGGCTGTCCACGATAAGGTGAGCACTTTTGGAGTCGACCATAGAAAAAAGTCACTGCCCCTGCATGCACACGTTTCATAACACATTCAGGTCTGCACATATTTACTGTAATTGAAGACAAGCTAGAGATGAAACACCTGTATACACCACTGTAGGAATGTCTATTGTGTTTGTTTCTGTATTGCCGCTTACCACTCTTCTATTGGTCCACACCACACTGGGCGTGCCTGCTGTGCTGTACAACGTTCATCATTGGCTGGTCATCAGCCACTAGGGCCACAGAGCTGATATTCTGCTATCAAATGTAACAGGTTTACAGTGAACAGAGTTTTTTTTTTTATCAGGGCATGGCAAAGAATTAATTTTTTTTTTGCAGAAAAACTATAGCTCTTCGGTTGTGTTCTTCTAAGATCCTGTTAAATACTAGCGGGACATCGACTCTATAACCATGCGAGTTTTATTTTCAAGTACGAAGAAATCTTTTAAGCTTAGCTCGAGCGTAGACCAGAATGTGTTAACGGACTGAGTGAGGTACGTCCAGAAAAGTTGGTGCCGATGGATGGGAAGTAGTTCCTTCTTATCTTAATGTCGAGTAAAAAGTGTTAGGCAACCATTTGTGGTTAACTTAAATGATTTCTTTCACTTTCTGTGTTTTTTAATGCACCGAAGTGTAAAAATGAGCACATTTGTTCAATACTTACTTTCCTAATAATTTTCGGGTTCACTTGACCGACGCATGAATAAAGTGATGAGGCCCGTGACAATGTTAATCTTACATAAGGAGGAAGAATACACAACGTGAATGCAAGTAGATCCTAACCCTTCTAAGGGGGCACATATTGACTGTCAATGAGGACAAGGTTGAAGTGAGCTGCCTATGTTCTCCACCACAGCAATATCAGTCCTGTTGCTGGTGTCTGTTTTTCAGTTACATTAGCCCTATTGGTAGGGACCTGCAAAATTCGCGTTATTATTTGGTGACTGCTACAATTCATCTTCCTATACATATTCGTGTAGGTGTCACCAGTTCATTGGCTTCCGCAGCAGCGAGGACACATCTTGCATTTTCACTTGACATGACGTGACTGGACCAACTTTTCGTTAGTTGCTCGCTATTGGTCCAAAGCCGTCCAAGGCGTGTCCGGACAAACTGTAGTCCAATGACAAATGCAATACAAAAGCACAACTCTTTGAAGTCTAATCTGGCTTGAAATAATAACACGAATTTTGCACGTCTCTACCTATTGGTCCTGGCCACACCGAACACGCCTACTGTACTCAACAACGTTTATTATCGGCTGGCTGTCAGCCAATAAAGTCGTACGTTGATTGCGTGCCAATCAACGGGTCACGACAGAGTTTTGCAGTCCATTGTGTTCATTTGATAAATTACTGAAAACAAAAATTTTATTCTTACTGACCTTAATATTAACTTAGATTCCAATGATGTCCAGAGAAACAGTAAAAATGTAGAAGTGTTAAGTTCTGTCTTCAATATCAAAGAAATTTCCATACTAGCGTATCCTCGTTTATATACGAGCATGCTCCACAAAGGGTTAAGCAGGGCATTCAAAAAGTGCTCATTTTTACCGTGAACAGCCTATACAATTGTACGCAAGTGAAATGATCGCCTCGCTACGGGGGTTCTGATGTTTTCGGAACGGGTATTAGCGGCAGTAGAGCGCCGCGGGGTGGCAGGCAGATATTCGCCGGCGACGAGCGGTTTAAACAGCTCGCTCGCGATGTAATTGGAGCCCGCACAAATAAACGCCATTATTTGCCTGCGCCACGGAGACACGGCCAAACCGGCCCCCTGCGTGCAAACAAGGTATTAGAGGCGAAACAAAAGCGAAGCACTGGGACAAATAACTGTACGCTGTCCACGGATCATACCATAGACTAAAGATGAGGTAAACCGCTTATTCGTCTTCTGCGCATGTACCCAACATTCACCTACCCTAATCCTACACAATTGTTAAAGTTACATGGTCAACAGTGATGAACGTGTTTGCTTTATATCTTAATTTTTAAATGACAAGCACTATTACATTAATAAAACAATTTTACCAGTTTTAATTTGATCAAACTGCAATACAAATTGGCTAGAGGAAGTATACATTCATCTCAAAGCCCACGCCATTTTCGCTAGAGGTGTTGGCAGAAAAACAGTTCAATGTTGGGACACGGGAGATCGGTTGTGCGCAGCCAGCGAGATCGGTCTGCCCCATATTTAGTCTATGGTTCATACACCACTTTCGAAATCAACCTTTGAAAAAAAAATGTCACTGCCCCTACCTGCGTATACTTTAACTGGCATGTTGGCTGACATGCATCCGGTAAAGTTGGTAACGTCGAAGAGAAAGTATACGCTATTCACGGCAAAAACAACACTTTTTACGGCCCTGCTAAATTTTTCCTTTCAGTCAGTTTCTATCTTTCCGCCCCTTTTTGAAATAATCATTGCCATTAGACTAATAAAGAGGCACACATATTTGATCACCCTCAAAAGTTTATGCCTGAGGTTGCAATAGAATACATTTATTACGGGCTAGTGCCCGTTGGGAGGACCTTAAAAAGTGTTCACTTTACCGCGAATAGCCTATAGCTCCATGTCTTAAGTTGAACTAAAAGTGTTTAGGTGAATACTTGCAAGCAAAGGAATTAGTTCTTCTGCTTCCTTTTTTTTTTTTTTTAACCTTTTATTTAATTTCAGGTGTCTGTGAGGTGCCTGTCCGGCGCCCACTGAATCACTACCAATCACGGGTGTGTTTGGTGGACAAGTAGTAGATTACTGGTGGCGTGTAGAGTTTCAGCGCCGGGGAAGTCCTCATTTACACACTATTGTGTGGGTGAAACACCATCCGAACTGAGAAACACAAGAAGAAATTAAAATCTTCTTCCTCGTGTTAGTATGGGAAATACCATTTTAATATTCCGATCTGCGAGAGCTCGTATTGAAATGTCAGATACATCGACACACAATAAACGTGTAAGGTGAATAATGAATATTCAGCATGCCGGTTCAACTTCCCGATAAAAGAGCGCGCTGAAACTCGCCTGATCGCAAGCGATACAGATGACGGGCGAGTCTTTGAATGTATAAATAGTCTACCTATACAATAAAAAAAAATATAGGTGAGATAAAAAGTGAAAAATAAATTAAAAGTAAGAATCATTTTAAAATCAAGCTTTTATTTTTGAGTGAATTAAAAATATACAAATAATAATAGGAGTAGTTACAGAATATGTAGAACTTGTAAGACGTAGTCCAACAGCGGTAATAAACTTTACTAAAAAGTAATATTTTTGTATAAATTTATATTTAGTATATAAAAACTTGGCGCAATATAGTTTTGCGTAAGCGTAGTAAGCAGATATCTTGCGAAATAATATTAACTATTCACGCCAAACTTTTATATACTAAATATAAATTGATTAAAAAAATATTAATTTGTAGTAGAGTTTATTACGGCTCTTCGAACATGTCTTGCAAGTCTACAAATTCTGCGACTGCTCCTATAATAATTTTTATCATTTCACTTCATTTACAAATAAATTCGTGGTTTTAAAAGTTTTTTGAAGTTAATTTATTAATACGAATAAGTGTAAAAATGAGCAAATTTGTGAAATGATAGTTTTTAAATAAAATCACAATTTCACTTCATTGACGCATAACATAAGTGATCGCGCACATGCAAGGGTATTTATTTGACATCTGTTGGAAGAATACACGACGTGCATTCAAATCGATCTTAAGCAGGGCTTGTAAAAGTGCTCATTTTACCATGAACTGTCTAATAACAATGTGACTTAGCTGTATGGGCGATAGGTGAGTCAATTTTGGTGGCATGAGTAGAAGGCGAAAACACGTTTCGACTATCGTCCAAACAAGATTTCTTGTAAATTCGTCCGGCAGCCATGGTTGATCGCGTTTGCGAGCAGAATTAGTTTAAGTGGTTGCACAGCAAACATGAGAAAATCCCAACCTCAAAACTATTACCCCGTAATTATTTATAATCACGTTCAACAATTATCAATATCAAGATTATTTTAACTTTATTTTGACCAAATTGGAATTGAAAAGGGCTTATTAACGGCCCCTCGGTGTTACGCCAGAAGGCTTATCAGAGCACGGCTTGCAAACTAACTTATGGCCTAATTTAAACTAACACTCTCGCCTTACCTACTACTCGAACCCAGAGCATCCCGCCACTACCGAGTGCACCACGAGAAGCCAGCTATTTTGACTTCAAGTGCGTAGCGCAGGATTTACAACGACCCGTCGCGTCCGTTCGTCCGTCCGTCAATCACGTGACCAACGGCCAATCAGAAGTGGCCATTAATTCTATCCGTCCGTCCGTCGAAACCTTGGCAAGCTTTAACTTTTGACGGGCGAACGGATGAAATCACAGCCTTCTAAACTTGCACGTTTCGTTACTCGTTCATCCCGAGTTCTTTGCAAGGCCGTGGAGTGTGTGCAGTGTTTTGTTTTTACTTGTTTGTTTATGTAACTGTAAAATGAAATTAAGTTACATTTTTCGTAAAGATTAATTGATGATTACGTTCGGAAACACGAGCTCCTTTTGTACAACAGTATACTAAAATTAAGCTTTATAAGCAATAAACAAATTTCTTTACATCGATTAATATCCGTTATGTACGCGTACGGTTGTTTTGGGTACTTAGAAAGACAATACTGCAAAATATTTTCCCTTTTTAAGGAAAATTTTTTCCTATTTGTAAACAATTTTGTTTTTATTAGTTTGCAACAATTAACGTACGGCGGGCGTGTGACGTTTGGTTGTAAATCGCTCGGCTGGGAGACGGACGAACGTATGACGGACGGGAGGGTAACGGACGGACGTGCCACGAGCTGTTGTAAATCCTGCCTTACAACCTAGAAGCACTCCCAGCGAGCATCAACTCCTCTTCTAGTTGTGCCGTGTACTTGAGACCAGAATATCGAGAGAGCTGGTCTGTACTCGACTACGTCACGGACAAGGGCCGATATGAAGATCTGTTTATTTGTCGTGAGAACTCGGGGCACAAGTCTGAAGCAGTCGCCATCCAACTTCTACTTCAACTGCTTCGTGACTCTTCCCTCTGCCCACGCTCTCGTTACGTCGGACATTCCCAAGTAAACCTAAAGCGCCCTCTAGAATTACTTTCCCAATCCAAAACTGCTCAGACATATGACTTTTTAGTACACGAGTTTCCTACCACAGTTTAATACACCTCATTTGTTTTCCGATGCAGGATGAGAGCGCCTTGTGTACTTTGCTGCTGTGAAACAGCAGTGCATCCGCATAAATTTGTAGCTTTTACTACTTCCCGCTTTTTAACTAGAATTCCTCCCTCGCCGTTACAAAAAAAAAACTTCAGAGAAAAGGGCGACTTACCCCTACATGAGTACAAAGTTCCTGAAAGTTGTTAAGGGTAAAGTGAACTCTTTTGTAAACAGCCTTTGAAAAAGCAAATCACTGCTACATGATACAGCACAACTAATAGCCTGTTCACGGTATAAAGTGAGCAGTTCTTGAAGCCATCTCATTTGGAATAAGTTAATAAATATAATTTATTGTAGCCTTAGACGTTAACTTTCGAGTCCGGTGTAATATATACACTGTGTTTATTACTTGATGACAATATTTATTTGAAAAAGTAGCGGAAGGATAAAAATAATAAAGTAACTAGAGTGAGTGAAGAGATTTGGGCGGCTCTTAACAGCGACGTCTTGAGAGCCGATGAGGGTGATTTAAATGAATATGGAGCGGCGCCGGAATGAAGGGGGCGGGGGAAATGGGAGATCCCCGAGAAAACCCGCAAGCCTACGGCACGATTCCTACTTGCGAAAATCCGGTGACCCGGCCTGGTATTAGAGCCCGGTTCGCCTTGGTGGGAGGCGAGCGTGCTAATCGCTCAGCCACCGTGCCCCCTCCCCCAAAAGTATCTAGTCTCTTTAAAGTGCTCACTTAACTGTGAACAGCCTATACGCAGACTTTAAGTCAGTTGACAAATGAATTAATAAAAGTATTTCCAAGACTTGTCTTTGTATTGCAAATACAATGTTAGTTACCCCGGTATTGTTTGTTTTTAGCTATAACTATTAACGTTATCATTACTTGTTTAAAAAAACCGAAGCACAAATTTTGCATATTAGTGACGTATTTACTGTCCTAACAACTCCAGGGTTCGGGGGGGCTGCGGTGATTTAGTGGTCAGACTACTCACCTCACACCAAGGCTAACCTCGTTCAATTCCCGGCGGGGTCGCTTCCGGATTTTCGCAATTGGAGATAGTGCCGGACGATGTCGCTGGTTGGCGGGTTTTCTCGGGGATCTTCCACTTCCTCCGCCCTTGCATTCAGGCGCTGCTCCGTACTCACCTCGTTTCACCTTTATCGGCTCTCAAGTCCTCCATGTTAATAGACGCCAAAATCTCCCCACTCCACCGGACAACCATAGGAAAAGGTTGTTCACAAAGTGAGCACTTTTGAAATCTACGTTAGAAAAAAAGTCACTGCGCCTACATACATATATTTTAACGGGCGCACCGAGTGAAATGCGCCCTGTAAAGTTGGTAACAATAGAGGGAAAGTAGTTCCATATCTTAACGTCGAATAAAAAGTGTTAGAAAACTATTTGCGATAGCTTAAATTATTACTTTCGCTTTTTTTTTAAATGCATCTAAGGGTATATATAAATAACCAGATTTGTAAAATACGTTTCTTTTTTTTTTTTTTTTAATAATCTAACGCTTTTACTTTACCGGCGTACGAATAAAGTGACGAATCCCACGGCAATGTTAATTTTACATAAGGCGGAAGAATACACAGCATACATAGAAGTAGATCGTAAGCAGGACTTTCAGAAGTGCTCATTTTACCGCGAACAGCCTATAATAAAATGTACAGACGCTACTAAGCATGTGAGGGACGACCGAATTCAGGATGACCGGACACTGAATCGAATTTGCGCCCCCCCTCCCCGCGCCCCCCTCCCCCCCCCCCCATATACCGAGGGAATGCAGCCTCGTTTCCGCAGGGCCACCTCAGCCAGTCCGACGATGCGTGAGCCCAGGTGGTTACAGGGGGGTTAGACCCGGCTTTCCCGCAAGCCAAAGGCTTGACGGCGCGTGAAGCAGGCCTGGGAATTGTCACTAGGCATTTGGACGCGTCAGGAGGAAAGGGAAGTACAATGGCAGCAGGTGACTGGACGTGAAATGGCTCCCGACAACAGGCGAGATTCCACGATGCCCTTGTGCGGTGGGGGGGGGGGGGGGACCGTAACCCGCTTAACACCCAGGGGCACGAACTGCAATCAGCGGCACAAGACTGCCGTGCCGGTAGCATACTCACTGCACTATTAGGGGATCCTAATACAAAATGTTCGGGATCTGTAAGCTGCCAGCCAAACTCCAGGCATTAAGCCGTGTACGAAACGGCTACGAGACCATTTATAGGTTACTAAGTCGACCACGTGACCAAGTTTGGGCCCTAAATATATGAGGATTTAGGGTTGAAATTTACTGAGATGAAGTAGCATACTAAATCCCCAAATAGGTCCGTTAAAACTTCGGCTGTTGTTTATTTACGTTTTTTTTTTCCCGCGTTTCCGTTGTGGTGTAAACGCAGGTATAAAGTACATGTGTTGTAAAAAAAAGAACCATTGGTTATTTGAAATGTAATGTTAATTGCAGGGAGTGAAGAAATAACTATAAGGTTGATATCGGCTAGAAAGAAATATGATCAGTTATACGTGAAAAACGCTTGGGCAAACGTTATTTATTGATAGGGTGACAAATAAAATAACGCTGAAACACCACAATCCTGTAGTTTCCAACTTTGACGCACGTAGAGCTGTTACAAGCCGTTCGAAACCATCCACCCTAAATTCATTAACCCTAATTCCCCAAATTTGCCATCTCGGACACGGCTGTAGTTCTTTCGCTCTGATAGTACAGTGACGCAAAAATCCGATACACTTATTTTTGTATCGGAAAAACCGTGCTCAAAGTTGTGGCGCATAACACCTGGAGAGCAAGGAGATGCAATCATGTACGGCGTACAAGTTGCATAGGAAGTAAGCTTGCGACACTGCGTATGCAATAATTTAGGCCGTGGTTACACGTGTGCTGTTAAACACATTCAGCTAAATGTCTGAACAAGTTTCAAACAGAATGTGTTTTCGCGGTTACACACCCAAAGCTGAATGAAATCAATGGAAATTCTAACCTCAACAAACATGGAACTTAAAATGTATTATATTTAATTATAATAGCCTCCAACATTCATCACTATTGACCTTTTTAATTGTTTATGAAACCTACACGTTTACTGTAATGGCATAATGGGTGGGTATTAGTACATTCAACCTTAAACTTCAACAAGTGCAGGAATTGCCGCCAAATTCAGCAATATGTACCATACTACTTGTTTACTTGGAGACAGCCAATAGGAGCGCAGCAGAGAAGAGAAGTCGCTCGAAACTACTTATGAAAACTGTTCACTTTGAACGAGAAACAACTGCGATCGGAACTCGTTCGAAAGTAATGTAACCTCTTTGTTTTAGTGAAGTAGTTCTGCATCCCGTGTAGCCGAGGCCTTGGTTCTCACGCGCTTACGACCTATTCAATTTGTCGCACACGAATGCTTGCACCATGTTTTCCATGTATTGTGCACCATAACTTCGAACACGATTATTTGGTATAGTAAATACGTTTCCGGATATATGTGTACACGGATTTTGTTTTGCTATCGGTCCAAAGAAACTATGCGTGGAGTTTGGCCACTCAGTTTCCGAACATTCTATACGCAACCTGTATAAAGAACATGGCGGATTGCAACACCACAGGGTTTCTAAAGGAAGAGAACACTCGGAAGAACATTGATACATCGTTTTTCAACATGGCCAACCTTTTGGGCTCAGCGGCACCATGGAACTACCTTATGGCAGTCGTGTGAGGCACCCCACCTGCTATAGGCCATTCACGGTAAAATGAGCACTTTTGAAAGCCCTGCTTAAGGTATACTTGTATGCACGTTGCGTATTAAAAAATTAATATTGCCAATGGCCTCATTTCTTTATTACCAAGCCAGCCCGCGATTCATAGGGCTCGGAAGAAAATATCCCAGGACAAGAAATATTTCACAAACGGTTGGTGAACCAAGAGCTCGAGATCTAAGCCTACACGGAAGGAGAGAACAGATTTCCCTTCCACGATTGTTCGGGAATTGAAGCCTGCTATTGAGTCGCGCAATACCGGCATGGGTCTCGTGAATAGGTTAGCCAGTCTCAATTATAATCTATCCAGGGTCAATGGAGCACTTTAGAAACCAACCTCTGGAAAATGCCACTGACCCTGCTTGCATATATTTTAATTGGTACGCTGACTGCCCTGCGTCCAGTGAAGTTGGTAACGACGTACAGAGAAAATAGAGCGCGTCGTTTTGTCTAAAAGTGTTTCTTCAACTTCATTTTGCCTCAAAGTCGTTTTGCCTAAAGTCAATTCGCCTAGTCGTTTTGCCTAAAGGTCGTTTCGCCTAATGGCGTTTTGATTATTTTAGGCAAAACGACGGGTCCTCACTAAAAGTAAGTCTCTTAATGTTGAATAGAAAGTGCTAGGAAATTTTTTTTGCTAATACTAAATTTATTTCTTTTGCATTCTGTTTCTTTAATTAATCGATACAAGTACAAGAATAAGCGTATTTGTAAAAATAAAAATTTACATTTACACTTGACTAACGCATTAATAAAGTGATCAGGGCCATGACAGCGTTAATTTTACGTATAGTGGAAAAATACACATCGTGCATCCGAGGGGTTCTAAGACAGGGCTTTCGAAAGTACTCAGTTTTCCGTGTACAGCCTTTAGGCCAGTAAAGCAGCAGGCCGGAAAAAGAAATGATTGGATAGGAAAACTGCGATCTCAGCGATTTGCACGAACTACAGTGAGGAATGTGGCAGCCTATGATCTTTACGAGTTGTTTTAACAAAACCACTTTATTTATACGCGCAATTTTCCTTCGCATATATTTATCGAAAAAGGACAAAGGTAGTGAGAATAATAGCGCCGTTTGCGGCGTGCAATAGCTGCATATCACAGGCTAGAAGTTTTTTGTCACGTGCTCATTATAATTCGCCAACCACGAAATAAAGTTCCTTCGTTACAATTAACGCAGCAGGACTTTAAAATTCCTTGTCTAACTTATATCTTACGGTGATATTTTTTAATTATTTTTTTTACTTAGTTAACTGAAAGAGCTTTCGAAAAGTGCCCCCTTAATTTAGTTATTAGTTGTCAAATCATTATAGTTTACCAAAATTTACCTAACACTGAAAAGTCTTAATTTCCCGAATTCTGCAGCATACTAGGCTTTGCACCTATATTTTTTTTCCCAGTCAAATTGCATTTAATGCAGTCTGCATGGTGTGCAGAACATACTGATTCAGTATGAGTGTGATTTATAATCAGGTGAGCGAGTACTGGAACTCTGGAATTTGTTGAAAATAAAGGCCAGACTTGTCGTAAATATATTTTTGTTCGTTCAAGCGAAACTGTTAACATTCATTTAATAAATAGTTTAAACCATAAACTGTAGAGAAATATTTGTGTTTGTTCCTTTCGTAGCTTGTATCACATATGCAGTATGCCACGCTTAGACTCTAATTCAACACTTCCAACCTACCTATAACACTCTTGTGTCGGAATTTGAGTGTTATATTTTGAAAACTATAATGATTTGACAACTATCCACTGCATTAAGAGGGCACTTATCGAAAACCTCTCTCAGATAAAAAAAAAAAATATTGAGAAATGTCACTTTAAGGACGAAAGCCAAGCTATGGTAAGAAAGATCCTAGGTTCGAATACCGGCTATGGAGTTTTACACCCTAAGTTTATGTTATTTTTATATGTAAGCCACTATTTTCAGGGGGTACCTGGTCACCAATAAGTAAGGAAGAAAATACACAGAACGTGTAAGTATCTAAAACTTCGTCCATAGAACTAGAAGTCCAAGATTTATGACTACCATGTAACCATGTGCTAAGGAGCCCGCTTTAATGAGGTCTATTATTATTTAGACTTTCTTTGCATTAACGATGAGAATGTAAAACCCACACGTATGGACACTTCCTACCAAGCTATGAGAAGGGTTAGGAATTTTTCGCGAGTTCACTTCAGGACAAGATAGACGTCAAACACGTGTACACTAAAGTTGACTTTGCAATTGGATTGCAGTTTATTAGACACGCCCTGAACGACCCTGAGCCAATAGCAGACTTGTAGCGAGTGCCATACTGCCAGGTGTGAAGTAACATTGGCTACTCTATGTGTCAGCAGCCAATGAACAAACATCTGAGGCTCGAGTATACACATGACTGTCGAGTCTAGCCTACACGTCATTGAACTCGTGAATTTTTCCTATCCTTAACTATGAGGAATCACTGTTTCAAGGAATTCCTTCTCAATGCTGTTTCTTAGAAAAATATAGTCATCGCTATTTCTCAGAAAATACTGCCACGTTAAGAGATTTCCGAAGATAATTAATCATACATTATTTTATTTTAATTTAAAATTTAATATAAAAATATATAAGAAAAAATTTCAAATAAATATTTGCGAAATTTCTTAACGTGTCAGTATTCCGTAATAAATGTCACATAGAATATTTTGATATTGAAAACCAGCTGCAATATGTACTAGATTAATTAAGTATTCCGTCATACAGGATTGTCAGATTATGCAAGTAAATTTTGTAAATAAGAGAAATAGATAGGCAAATGATCCAAATGAGCGCACATACCAAATTCTTATATTAATGACCAATATGATGATTTATACGAACGACTTCCGATTTCCTTTAAAATAGTACGTGAAAGTAGCATTAAATTGACGGAATGTCAGAATACTGTTCGAAATTCACCACCAGTATTGTAACAGAAATTCTTCGGATGAACTGAGTATAATTTACACAACACAACAGACGACCTAACATCAAATGAATGAATGGTTTGCTTGAGGCCACTTCCTGCGTCTTTTGTGCAGTTTGTAATATATTTACAGCACGGGTAAAGTCAAACGAAGTGTAAAATACATCAGGGACGCTTTCAAATAACTCGAGAAGAGTGTGTGGCACGGATGCTGTATAAAAGATGTCTGGCTTCTGTATATAACTTCCGCTTCCGGTGTAGTCCGGGAGCAAGTAAAAGGGGTGACACAATTCCGACCACACCCGAAATACAAGGAAGGGGTGTGGAAGCTAAATCTGGGGAGAGAAAAAAAAAAAAAACTACCCGGCATGCAAAGTGACACACCGAGGAGCACAGTCGCTTTGAACAGACAACACAAAAAAAAATGGACGGAGGAAAATGTTTAACGCAGCAGCCAAGCCGTCGACAAACAAGTATGCAGACATGTTTCTATGAAGCTCTAGTATACATACTGTTACAATGTTTCTAAAGTCAATGGGCTTAGTCAGGTTCTGTAAGGGATGAGGCTCTTAATTCAATAAATGAGTTAATTATAATTTCCTAATTTATTTGAAATAACTACAAAGAATATACTCTCAGTTCGATATTTCACAAATTGCTATCACTTATTATTTACAATTAATAAAGTCAATCAATACAGTTAACAATCATTCGCCAGGAAATTAATGTAATCAAATAACTAAAATATTTTCTAATAAAAAGTGTATCAAAGCCTATTGAATTGAATTTTGGCATCCCCTATATTTACAATAAAGTGTGTATCGAATATTCTTATAGTCCCACCTTGGTTCAGTCCGGATTATATCAGTACGGACTGTTTTATAGATCTACGAGTGCATTCGGGAACAACAGCAAAGAAATTACAGATCTGATCAGTGCTCGGCCATTGGCCATAACTGAACTATATTATATTTTTAAAAATAAAGTTAATAAATGTACTTCCTATATAACGTTATTCATTTCTCTTATCGGGTAGAAGCCGAAAAGGGGATCATTGGACATATTTAGAATCCCTACTCCCCCACATTGATCCCAAATAAAAGTCGTGAACTCTGTTATATAATCAGTTTAATTAATTTTTTTTTGTTTGTGGGGAGAGGGTTTAATTTTGAAGGAAGTTATTTAAAATATTTTTTTTTATATGTGAAAGAAAATATATTTTTAATATAATTAAAATGGTTGAGAAACCACTGCCAAGATATAATTACTGCGGAGGGTACTGGGATGGTGATTGATGGGTAGAGATAATGGAAAATCGCGAAAAATGTTTGAGCCAACATATTGTCTATAACACTCTAACTAGTTTATTCTTTCATGATTGGATGAACAAGGTTTCTAGTCGACTAAGTTGTCTGGAGACCAAACACGAACGTGCTGCCTTATGGCATCAGAATCCTCATAGGCCCAGCGGCACTAGGGAAGTAACTTCGTGCATGCGTGACAGTCAGTAAGGAAACAAAACTGTTGGACATGTGTATACAGTACGTTGGATCCTAGCAAACAGCCAACTTCTCCCGCGATAAACCATCATACTCTAATTAATGGGTTAACACATAAATGGGATACTATCGTTTGCAAGGGCTTCAAACGGGTCCTGAACTCTGATGTTGTTGAGTTCAGGAAGGCGGTTGGCTGTTCCGTCCCGGCACCGGTGATTCTTGTTTGAACTATTTTCGAAACTATTTCGTGCACAGTGGCCTTCAACTTGTCGGGTACCACGCCCCCCCCCCCCCTCGACAAACACCTCGTCTGACGTCATCTCGTAGCTCCCGCCGTCACTAGCTGCACATAACTTCGCCCGAATGACCGCACCTCAGCCAAATGGCTACCACGACGACTCCCGGACATCCAGCTGCGACGATATCCATTGCATCGTCGGCCCGAGTCCAGGCATTTCTCCGGAGGCCGCGCTGCAGCGAGCAACAAGATTAGAACCCGTTCACGATAAAGTGAGCACTTTTGAAGTCAACCTTATAAAAAAAATTCACTGCCCCTGACAGCATGCATGTTAACGGGCGCAATGAGTGGCATGCGCTCAGTTAAGTTGGTAACGAAGGATGAAAAGTAGTTCCATATCTCAACGTCGAATAAAATGACTCAGGTAACCACTCGGGATAACTTAAATTATTTCTTTCCCTTGGCTATTCCTTAAATGCTTGCAAACAAATATTCTTTAAAACAAGTTGGTAAGCGAGCGATTGAAGAGATTTTGACTGTTCTTAACGCCCAGGTGTGGAAAGCCGACGAGGGTGAAACGAGGTGAGTGTGGAGCAGCGCCGGAATGCAAGGGCGGGGGAAACGGGAGAACCCCGAGAAAACCGCGCCGACCAGCGGCGTCGCCCGGCACGATTCCCACGTGCCTGAATCGAAATAGGTTCGCTTAGGTAAGAGGCGCGTAGTCTGGCCACTAGACCACCGCGGCACAAACTATAACGAAATAGTTTTAACCCATACACATTACATATGGGAAGTTTACCCTACATCATGGTTCAAATATATAACTTCTACTGTACAAAGTTGGAAATATTACTAGGTACCCATTTGAATCCATCGTTCAGGGTGGGCTGGACCCAACATTTTTTGTAAAATAGCTGTTTACGCGAATACGCGTATCTCGTTAAATAAATGTTCTGCAAATACAACTTTTTGTCGAAAAGATAAGAAAATCAATTACCTATCCCCCTATTTTGTTACTTTTCTTATATTAAGTGTATTCTTGGAGAATAAAATTCGTGATAATGGTCACATATCGCATTTTTAAAGTTTCCTTAAGCGGCAAGAGAACAGTACAAAGACACGGGTGTAGTTTAATCTGTGGCCTTTCATCGCGTGTAATGAAACCCCACTGTCACAAATCTAATTAGCACAGTAGAGCGTCACGACGGAAACATTGCACGCCCTTGCGCGTAGGAGCGATGAGGCGTTAGGCGGGCGTGTTGATGTCGCCCTTGTCGCTCCCTAGCTTCTTTACCAAGTTTTGGAAGGTCACAATCGAGGAGAAACAAATGCGTGCTATTCCTGGTTCCCCAGTACGTGGTAAGTTAATGAACTATTTCTAACGACTGCAGTCTCAGGGCTTGTAGATCCGGTCCGAGATGCCAGACACGAACATGCTTTGTGTCTGGAAATCACCATGACGTGAAAAACTAGTATTATGGGACAAACTGAATATTTATGTACTGTGTCGAGAGCTCGGGCATGTAAGGGCCTCCCAAAAAATAATAATAATAATAATAACCTACAAGAAAAGTGGACGAACGACTCAAGTCGGACCGTCATAATACGTGCAAAAAAACACCGCGCACGCAACGTAATGACGTTTACGGAGCCACGAAGGTTTTCTAAGTTCTGGGAATGTTTTACATTTTCCCGACCCCGCGATACTGGTTTTCACCCCACACCTCATCAAAATACGAAAATGGCTAAAACATAAAATATTTTTCTCGACGCTAGGCAGGCAAATAAATTACTTGAAAATTCAATAAGTGATTTACCTCGAGGTACTTTTTCAATGGATTGCTTCAACGGAACGATGGATACACGGGCTGGTCGAGTGTCGTATTTCAAGGCCATTAATGTTGTTCCTATGAATAAAATATTAACACATTCTGGACTACACTCGAGCAACGTCAGTTTAAAAATTTCTTTGTACTTGAAAATAAAACGCACGTGGTTATAGAGCCATTGTTCCTCTAGAAACTAACAGGATCTTACGAGAACAATGCAAACCAGCAGAATATAGTTTCCCTGCGAAAAATGTATTTTTTTGCTATGCGCTTATAAAAGGACACGATTGACTGTGAACCTTTTACACAGTAAGTGCCATTTGATTGGAGCATATCAGCTCTGCGACCGCAGTGGCTGACGACCAGCCAATGACGAACGTTGTAGAGCACAGTAGGCATCGCCCAGTGTGGTGTGGACCAATAGGAGAGTGGTAAGTGGGGATACAGAAACCAACAGAATACACATTCCTGCTGTGGTGTATACACGTAATTCACTTCTAGCTTGCGTTCAATTATAATAAATATGCGCAGTACTGAATGTGTTAAGGAGTTTTTGGTCAAAGAGTTCAAGTTAAGATATTCACAATTAATGCTGAACAATTCCTGCCCCTTCGGTTTTGAATTTTCGTTAGTTAAAATGTTTCGGAAGTACCAATGCCATAAAGTATAATCAAAATCAAGGAAACCTAATCTTTTGATGACCCTTAGGGAGATGATATGACGAATTAGTGTCCGATAAATGTCAGGGCCAGTGTTGCCAAATCGTTTATTGAAAATCCGTAATACTAGTAACCACAGATTTTTTTTTTATTTCGGAGAAAATATATGTGACAGTAGGAATGGCAAAGGAGAATGATTAAATCGAGAATGCAAACGTGCATATTAATGAACGCGAGAGTGTCGATAGCGATGTCCGGCACATCGATTACCGCTGATCAGTGGCGAATCGAGAGACTGGCGGGGAAGAAATCTGTTTCGGAACATCTGGTAGCTGTTAACGCCACAATGGACAGTAATCGCAGGCAATGTTTGCGCGGGGGCAGGCGAATAGCTGGACGGGAAATTGACAATTTGCAAACGAAGCGAATCGTGCCAGTACAAAGCTGCAGATTGTTCTGAAATTACGTAGTAATACGATTTTTTTTTTTTCCCCCAAGAGACTGTATCGGCGGCGGAAGGATATCGTCGCATGCCATCCGGTGATTGTTCATAAAATATTTGAGACGTCCATTAAAAATGCGAGAGAGCAGAGTGCACAAACTATATTAGTCTTCGTATAAAAAACTCATAGCTAATTTATTTATATTTGACTTCATAAGTAGGCCTATTACAAATACTTATTCTTGGTCCTAATGAAATAATGACCCGTTACTTTTACAGGTATGAACGGGTCATACTATTTCGTAAGTTTTGTTCATAGGAAATTACAACGTAACTCTACAAATACAAAACAATTAAATACACCTCGACTTTTTTATACTACAGCTCAAGACATAAAAATCCACACAAAAAAAATTAAAACAAATAGGTATTATTTTTTTCCCTTCAGTTACCACACGCTACGTTTGATTTGAAATTGCAAACCCCATACAGCAAAATACAAACACACGATCGTAAGCATGGACTACAAAAATTACTTCATTGATTGAACTAAAAATTATTAATCCTAAATAATAAAAAATACGTAAAATTCGTGTGCATAAATAACTGTGGGATAACAAGAGGAGCAGCTAAGGTACAAAATGTGGCTAGGCTTACAGATTTATCAACCTGCGTTTGTATTTAAGACTGAAATAAACGTAGGCGATAAAAAAAAAACACTGCGTAAGAAATTAGCACTTCTCGGAACTGATAAAATACAAATATAATTTAAAGTGTGATACTGGTCGTAAGCACGCATAACATACAGTATGTAACGTACGCTTCAAATATTTAGGACTTCAATTAAAAAAAAAAAAAAATCAATGTGATGCAAAAACTGATGGCGAATTATTAATAACTCGCCGAAATCGGCACTGCACGGGAGTTATAATTAACAAATCTAAATACAAACACGACGTTTAAATAAACGAGTGTGTGTGTGAACGAACGCATATTTCCCAGAAATGAGGTAACCAACACGGATTGTCGCGAGATGTCTTGTTTACAATAGAGCGAGTCCGGCCAACGCGTAGAATACACATTAACAAATACAAAAATATTGACATTTTTGAAATACAAACTAACAACGCCACAGTACAGTTTTTTTTACTGATTACGTTACCGACATTGAAAACACAATATATAACTGATATATGAATATTCAAAATATTTTTGCGCACTACACTGTAAAAATATGTTTCTACTTTTACAAGAAAAATCCTTGGAAACCCAGATGCCTAGAAAATCCTTTGTAAAATATATAAACTGTATATTTGTAATACTTATTACAAATGGTAGGATTGTATTAAACTTGCATAATTAATAAGTGAGCATAAAATAATTTTTATTTTTCTAGAGCACAAATGTGACGAATTAATAAGAGAATAACGGCGGTGGGGAATTTTCAAAATGTAATTAATTAAAAATAAAAGTTATACGGGAACTAGACTATACATCCTTAACCACAAAACCTATTTCACTTACAAACTTTACGCTAATTTCGTATTTAATTAAACAATAAATGCCTACAAAATATTTGTGAAGTTATTCGGTTAAGAAGAACGCATTCATTTCATTTTATGAGTTCTGTGCAAATATGAAATATGCACAGTTAATGAATAATAGTGTCACGTGTTTTTGAAATTGTAGTCGTTTTAAGTATATCCCATTATTAAAACTTGCAATGTACAAACAGCTATTTACGGTTTTACGTTGCTGAGTGTCCGCCATTTTGCTTCACCTCGTGGATACGGGTCAATACAGTGCAAACATTTATTGAAGTCTATTACAAATACGGCTCTTGTAGTTTTACAAAAGAGTAATTTTACAAGAAAAATTTTTGTACTATTACCATTCCTCAGTAATTTTTTACAGTGTATTTTCAGCAAAAGCTACCAAAATAACAAGCATGTTACGAGCCAATTGATGGCAGGCCAGTTATACTTTGTTCACGGTAAAGCGAGCACCTTTGAAAGCACTGTTTAAGATCTGCTTGTATGCACGTTGTGTATTATTCCGATTTATGTAAAATTAACATTGCCATGGACCTCATCACTTTATTCATGCATCGGTCAAGTGAAACTGTGAAATTATTAGAAAAGTAAATATTTTACAAATCTGCTACAAAGGAAGCGAAAGAAATAATTTAAGTAATCAAAATGGCTACGTAACACTTTTTATTCGACGTTAAACTATGAAAATACCTCCCGCTTCTACCGCCCTTGCATTCCAGCGCTGCTCCATACTCACTTCCCTTCACCCTCATCGGCTGTCAAGACCTCCATGTTATGAACCGCCCAAATATCTTCACTTTACTTTTACAGGATGTCCACTGAAATTCCATTTTGGAATTCCCTGTTTCCCAGGCAGAAAGTTGCAATTTCCCTCGACTTATTTTTAGGAACGAAACCTTCCCAATACAATATTTTTCAACTGCTAACGGGACACATATACTATCGCAATAAGTGAAGTTGATATCAATTACTCTGCAGCCGACCA
This sequence comes from Dryococelus australis, assembly GCA_029891345.1. NCBI lineage: Eukaryota > Metazoa > Arthropoda > Insecta > Phasmatodea > Phasmatidae > Dryococelus > Dryococelus australis. Next base: position 51,300,613 of record CM057008.1, read on the forward strand.
AGCTAGTAGGTGGGGCCAACATTTTATACAGCCAATCTATATTTATCATGATACATGCTATTGACTTTACATGAGTGCCCGTCACACACAAATACTTTATTTTGTGCATACAGGCCCTACGTGACTTCACAAATTATGTGTTATTGCCCGTTCACAAACTTAGTATTTAAATTTTAAGATGTGTACACTTACATACTTATATTATTCTATATTCACACAGCTAATGACTTTTGCAAAGTAGCAATTATTTACATTTTCCCTGACCCAGGTAAAAATTCCCTGGCATTTCCCTGACACATGAAATTCCCTGTTTTTACCTGTTTTCCCTGTGGGTAGACACCCTGTACTACACATAAACAAAGATAATTTGTTTATCTACCGCCGCCTGGAAGCGGACTCTTTGCAACACCTGCGCAACTTTCGGCGAAAATTTCCCATACGTCAAAATCTCCCATTATCTCCCTTTCTTCCTAACGTGAGTAGAATATACCTTACACTGTTAAGAATTTTCCATACACTATAAAAAAAATTTACTTTTACAAGAAAGATCCTTGGAAAAACAGTTGCCAAGAAATTCCTTTGTAAAACTACAAACAGTTTCCTTGTAAAATCTGGAAAACTTATTTTTGTAATACTACAAATGATAGCCCTGTATTACAATTTACAGTATTGAAAAAATTACATAAAATTATTTTTTTTACTCCTAGTCTATTTTAAAAAATCTGCCAATTTCTACATTTAGATGCATCCAAAAAAAAAAAGAAACCGAGAGATATAATTTAAGTTATCACAAATGTTTACCTAACACTTTTAATACGACGTTAAGACATAGAACTACTTTCCCTCCCTCGTTACCAACTTTACTGGTCACGTTGCACTCAATACACCTGTTAAAATATATGCAAGTAGAAGCGGTAACTTTTTTCTTCGGTTGACTTTAAAAGTGCCAACTTTATTATGAACAGCCTATACCGAAGTTACGGCACAGATTCCATGAAAGAATAGTGTGTAAGTGGTTAGAGCCGTGAACTTGGGGCTTTTTGAATAAGTTAAAATCCTGCTCAAGTATAAAATATTTTTAAAATTTTAAATATCTTTTTTATACACAGAAGAACGCTAACGTAACGAAAATTTAAAGTTTTTTTTTTATTTTTTTATTTATTTTTTACCTGTAAGTACAGAAAACTAAGCAGGAAATTAAGGGAGAGGTTCCACGAACACACTAAAATTTTTGTTACATGTCCATTTTTTTTTATTCGGGGTGTCCGTAATTTTACGGAGAGATTACGGACACCCCTGGATAAATTTTTACCAGCACTTTTCCGTAAAATGAAGGAAAATTCTTCAAAGACTATTCATGGTAAAATGAGCACTTTTGAAAGTCCTGCTTGATATCTAATTGCATGTACGTTGTGTATTCTTCCCTCTTATGTAAGATTAATATTGCCATGGACCTCATCACTTTATTCATGCGTCGGTCGAGTGAAACCGTGAAATTATTACGAAAGTAAATAATTTACTAATCTGCTAATTTTTGCTCTTTGATTCATTTAAAAAAAACAGAACGAGAAAGATATAATTAAAGTTATCAGAAGTAGATACCTAACACTTTTTATTAGACGTTAAGATACGGAACTACTTCCCATCCATCGTTGCCAACTTTACTGGGCGAATGTCACTCAGTGGGCCCGTTAAAATATATGCAGGTAGGAGCAGTAACTTTTTCTAAGGTTAATTTAAAAAGTGCTCACTTTATCGTGAACAGCCTATAACAGCGTACGCAGGTAGTACGCGGGACTTGCGCCACTCTTGCTCGGATATAGCACGGCGCGATGACGTCTTTCGCAAGTCCACTTCCGGAGCGCGGCTGCATCGAGAACGGAGCCGGATGCACCTCTGTCACTTCCGGCCGGTAATTACCTCCCAGCCTGCAAAGCCAGGAGCTCAGATAAATATTCCAATTTGAAGTACGTCAGAAATCAAGAAAAAGCAAGATGAGTTCTAAAATAATAAAAGCAAATTAACACTTTGAGGTCGGCACACTTTTACCACCTTTAAAGTCAAGCTAGACGTTAGTCACCTATATCCATACCGCTGCAGGGACACCGTGTTCTATTGGCCCCTATTGTATTTTAACGCCATACTATTGGTCAAAACGACACCAGTCTTTACGTATTGGCCGGCTGCCAACCAATGGAGTGCCGAGTTTACCGTTTCCCAACCAAATGTTCTTTCGTATGTAACAGGATGTACATCCCATCATGTCCGCAACTATTCAAATATTAGTCGTTCATTTACGAAGTTCTTTGTTCATGTCGTATTAGTTCCTAATTAAAATCCTTATGAAATAAAGAATTGATGTAAGTTAACCCGGACCAGTTTTGTTTGTTAAGTGGAAATGAAATATTCAAACAAGTTTTGCCCGAACTACACTCGAGTATAGTCCTCAAAGTGTTAATAGAGACCTGCAAAATTCGCGTTATTATTTGCCATCAGGCTAAACTTCACAGTGCTGTATATACTGGAACTGGCGTCGTCTCTCCATTGGCTGCTGCACAGATGTGAAGTCACTCCCTTTCTGACTGTACTGCATGTGATTGGACTACACTATTGTGAAGTGTTCATTTATTGGCGCAGAGTTACTAGGGGTGTGTCAAATAGAGCATGGCCCAATAGCAAACTCATTGCAAAGGTACGTGTGTTTGAAGTTTAACGTGTCCTTAAATAACAACGCGAATTTTGCACGTCTCTAGAAAAAAAAGGCAATATTTTCCCCTGATTCATTAGTTCAACTCACTGAAGTGACTGTTGAATCAATCAGGCACTGCTGACTGATTGAGATTTACCTGCAATGTGTTATCACGGACCGCGGAAAAATTTACATTAATTTAGAGATACTTTTAACGGTGAACATTGCTATATTGAGAAAAACTAACAAAAATTACAAGAACAAACGAAAGCCAATTTTTTTTTTCAACAGTAATCGTTGGTCTCCATTGATAAACACTTTTTATTCCCCTCCGGTACGAGAATATTTCTACCGCTCCAAGTGTTACGATTAAAAAAAAAAAAAATCGCATTGCCACAATTAAATGTGAAATACTGCCACGCCAGTTGGTTGTCTAGTGTTCAGGCAAGCAATAATAAATGCTGTTCGTATTCAAAATAATTCGCTTCTCGTTCCAGGGGAAAAAAAAAAAACCCCCAATTCCGTGTTCACAATTCGTTTACTGTTCCCGCGTCTGCAAACTTTTGAATGCGCCAATTATCGTCTCGTCTATTCCACAGAGCAAACAAAACCGTAACTATCGAATACCGCGCGGTAAAGGAAAATCAAACTAGATATTCGGGAAACCATCAACTTGATGTTAACTTTTACAGCTGTGTTATTTCGCGCGGTACTTGGCACGAGTGCGGACATTAAAGCAAGAGTATCTTGAAAAAGTATTACCGATTTTAATGTTCGGCAAACTTGGCAGACCTGCGAAGTATTAAACTTCTTCATTTTACAATTTTCTTGTTGCCGTGTTATGATCCTAAACCAATAACTGGTAAATAGGTATGTCGTAATTATTTTTGGGTTCGAATAGGTATTTTCAGCTTCCGAAATGTCGCGGGAGTGAATTTAGTACAGTAAAATTACGACGCACTTGGTAGTTAAATAAGTCATTTAAGTCTATTTAGTATGCTACGGACTTAAGTAAATACTAGAATATTAATTACCAGATCACCGCCACATTGCTATTACTTACAAAATATGTTTAATGAGAATACATACTTAACTATTGATTAAAAAATTACCTGTGCATTAACATCATTATTTCAATCAAGAGTGACAATTCAAATTGTGTAAACAATTATAGAGTAGTTTACAACAGAATATTATTGCCGGGATAGTAAATTTCAAATATAAAATAACACTGAGTTATTTTAGAGGTTACATAAAATAATTACGTTTACTTTTAAACACTTCATTTTCTTAAAATACATACTTTTTTTTTTCGACTAAATTTGTTTGTGTATTAAGTAAAGACGTGACTGCTGATCCTTGCAAATAGCAAACGACTAAATAACGAAATTATCAATTCGAACGCTCCCTTATAGAGATAGAGAGGTGGTAGGGTTGGAATAAGCGGATGTAGAGATGGGAGCACAGTGTCAGCAAATGCTTAAAGCACAAACTGCCACGGGAATTTCAATCACAGCTGTTAAGCGAACTGGATTTAACTGAAATTATCTTCGCTTTTCCATCCATCGAAAGAGGCGCGATATTATTTTTTTAAATTGCATTTAGTACATTGAAATTTCGTGAATGGAATCCCCAGCGCATATATAAATCGAGAATATAAAATATAATATAGGCTGTTCACAGTAAACTGAGCCAGGGGCGTAGGTTGGATTTATTGAAAAAAAAAAAAAAACGAGAAGGGAGGGGGAGAGGCAGGGTTTGTGAATGGGATAGGAGCTTTAGCTTACACATATAGTTGCCATTTGCGTCACTAGAATTTGCCACGATATCATCTAAGCTGATTTATCTTGGCCAGCTATTCATTTTTAATTATTTTTAATAACTCGTCAAAGTAACCACTCCTGTAGTGTTAGGTGAGATTATTATTTTTTATCTTGGTTTAGGGCACCCTGTCCTTCCTACCTCCCCCACACCCTCCCCTTCCGGCAACTCCCATTAACTGAGCACTTTTGAAAGCGCTGCTTAAGATCTACTTGTATGCACATTATTAATGTTCCGCCATGAGTCAGATCACTTTGTTATTATGTCGTCCAAATGAATCTACGAACTTATTATAAAAGCAAAAAAATTCTGCTAATGTGCCAGTTATTACATTCGCATGCACTAAAAAAAACAGCAAACAAAAGAAATTGTTTCATTAAGCACAAATGTTAACTTAGCACTTTTAACTTATTATTAAAGACCTGCGAAATTCTCGTTATTTTCATGCAGCAGACTAAACTCCAGTGTGTTATGCGTGCTATCGACGTCCCTCAATGGCTGAGAGTATTTGTGGCACGACGTGAAACACCCTTTTAACCAATAGTAACAGTTCAGCGTCACAGTGACCAATCGCCTGTAACACAGTTACACAGGCACATGGCCTCATACAGAAGCCATCAGGCAACGAAACCACGGGTCATACTGAGAAACTTGTAGGGCGATGGCGTCTAGCTTGTCCCAAAATAATAACGCGAATTATACAGGTCTCTAGTAATTATTATGGAATGGAACTACTTCCTCTCCGTTGTTACCAACTTTACTGTGTGCGAGCCACCCAGTATGTCCGTTAAAATATATGCAAGTGACATTTTTCAAAGGTTGATTTCAAAAGTGCTCACTACCGCGAACGGCCTGTAGTCAAGGGTGCAGAAGCCAAGCGATACCGCTTGCCTGACGGAAAAAAAAAAAACCTAGGGCGAGTGAAAAACATGGCCGCCAACTTGCCAGCAATACGTCGGAGCGTCGCCACCAGTCTGCGAACACAGAGGTGACATAGTCGCTTGTTCCGCGAACTCCAGCAGCACGCGCCAGCAAAATGGCTTCCACCAGCCAGCAACATGTCCCAAGCATAGACTAAAGACAAAGTAGACTGCTTGTTCGTCTGCTGCGCATGTACCCAACATTGACCTACCCCAAACATACACAACTATCACAGTCATATGGTCAACAGTGATGAAAGTGTTTATTTACTTCTTAATTTTTAATGACAATCACTATTTTAACGACAAAACACTTTTACCAGATTGACTGCAATCAAAAAGTATTAGAAATTTATTAGAGGAAGTATAAAATCATCTCAAAAGCATTTGTTTACTAAACAGTGTTCTAGCCTCAAACCCAATCCACGCCATTTCCCCTAGGCGTGTTGGCAGAAGAGCAGTTCAGTGTTGGAGTACAGAGATTAGTTGTGCGCAGCTAGCGAGATCGGCCTGCCTCATATTCAGCCTATGATCGGAACGCCGTTGCGCCATATCAGCGACTGGTAATTTACTCGCCAGCCGGCGGCCCAGCCAATAAGGAACCGTTCGCTTGACGCAGTAGCCAATCAGTACGTAAGACACGTTCCCAAATACTCTTGCAACCAATCAGAGAATGAGTGCATGTGTATCAAAGGAACCGACACGATATATAGCCTCTGTCCTATACTCTAACTGCACAGTGCGGTATTCGCTAGACTATATATATATATATATATATATATATATATATATATATATATATATATATATATATATATATATAGATAGCCTGTGCTCTATGCTCTGCAGTTGCACAATGAAGTATTCGCTAGACGAGTGGAATTAGGCCTATTCACACGACAGAACTTGTGTTCCTGCAGTACGGGATATAAGCCACTAAATTCTAGCTTGTTTTAAATGACATAAAGGGTCGCAGTGATGTAGTCGTTAGACTGCTCGCCTCCCACCTAGGCGAACAGTGTTCCATTCCCGGCGGGGCCGTGCCGGACGATGCCGTTGGTCGGTGGGTTTTCTCGGGGATATCCGATTTCTCCAGCCCTTTAATTCCGGCGTGATACGTTTTCTAGGCATTTCAATTCGCTTTCCACGACTGAGCAGATTTTAGGATTAGTATTCAGGAAAAATAATCCCCAGAAAATGAATTCTAGCTACTTTACTGAACGCCAAATCCTATGCAAATGTAAACATAGATTCGTGAATCACTGTGGAAGAGATATCTGTCAAAGGCCGACGGGGTGGTTTGACTGTAAATGACAGGGAGAGAAATGACGGCTGTCAATTGTTATGCCTTCTGCTATGATGAAAGTCTCATCATCGTATAACTGCAGTAAATTAAGACGTCTTTCGAATGCAGTCATCGACCTTACGTTTAATGCACATTACGAATTCTCCCGCCATATGTATTAATGACCGTTGCCACGGGCAAGATCGCTTTATTCATGTGCCATCCAAATGAAACTATGAACTTATTATAAAAGCAAATATTCTGCAAATGGGCCAGTTATCACATCTGCATGCATTAAAAAAAACAATAAACAAAAGAAATTGTTTCATTATTCATAAATGTTAATCTAGCAATATTAAGGCGTGGAACTACTTTCCCTTCGTCGTTTTTACTACGCAAAGCTGACGAGTCGTAAGAGAGCCATAAAAGTGTTGGTCAGGAAAATATTTGTTATTTCATGTGCGCCCCACACAATTTTAAACTTTTAGACACCATGGGTGATAATACTTTCCATGCAGAATTAACTGAGCAACAAACTATTCGCGTAAATACCTGTCAAAATCACAATTTCAATATTTTAGAAATGTTCAAGTAATGAAAAACTAAAAACTCACACTGAAAGAAGATGCCAATAGCTACCTCGTGACGTCCACAACATCGTACAAGGAACAGTTTCCGCAATTGAAAAAAAAAAAAAATGGTTGAAAACAAGGAATTTGTTGCGTACTTTTTATTTTCAACTCCGAGTCCGAAAGTTTGAAAATTAAATTTTTCTAAGGGTGCATTAAAATGATTTTCAAACCGTCCTTCCAGTTGTACTTATTAAATTTGATGCTAATAATAGAGTTTATTTTATTTTTAGATTGCAAAAAAAAAAGTAAAAGTTTGACTTCGACAGGTCATTGTGCAAAAAAAAAACCCATTCGATCTAAAGAGATTTTATATGAGGAAAAAATAGCAATCACTCATATTTACAAATTGAACATTATGAGGTACGAAGATAAAATAAACAATATTTTCCGTGGGGCCACGGTGGCTGAGCGATTGGCACGCCTCGCCTCCCACCTAGGCGATCCGGGTTCAACACCCGGCCGGGTCACTCCGGATCTTCGCATGTTGGAATCGTGCCGGACGATGCCGTTGGTGGGCGAGTCTTCTTGGGGATCTCCCGCTTCCCCCGCCCCTTCATTCCAGAGCCGCTCCGTACCCACCTCGATCACCCTCATCGGCTCTCAAGACCTCGCTGTGAAGAGCCGCGCAAATCTCTTCGCTCGCTCTCTTCTTTTTTCGTGGCAAACGCCTTTAATGTTAAACCAATCGCACTTAAACAAAGTCAGCTACTACACCTTGAAATAAGTTTGTGGAAACATGCCAAAGTTTCGCAACAAACATCTGAATAACATGTTATTTTTATTACTTATTTATAAGGTAATTTTCGTTACCCCGAACAGCTAGAATACCTTAGTACGAGAACACGAGATATTCAGAATTGGGAGGGGAGGAGGAGGAGGAATAACTGCAAAATGAAGGGTTTGTTTTGAAATCACTAGCAAACAGTTAAATAACGATTAGAAAATAGTTTCGTATCCGCCACAAAAAAAAAAAAAACTATTAGCATATTTGTGTATCCGTTTCAGTGGCGCAGTTGTCGTGGTCCGTAATCAAATTCAGCTTGTCTGGGGGGGGGGGGGGCCTTCAGCATATTGAACGTCACGTTAGTTACACACGACTCTGGTGCGACAGTAAACAGGAAAACGCCATCGGTAGAGACCTGCAAAATTCGAGTTATTATTTGGAGACACATTAAACTTCTAACACATCGGCGTTTCCAATAAGTTTGTCATTCGGCGATACTTTATTTGACACGCCCTGGGTAACTGTGAACAAATTAATAAACACTTCACGTATGTCTCGTCAAAAACACGCGAAGTCCAATAAGAAATGGAGTGGCTTCACATTTATGGCGCAGCCAACAGAGAAACGACGCCGGCCCGGGTATATATAGTACTGGGAATTTTGCAGGCCTCTAGCTGTCAGGATACGACGAGCAACAGGCAACAATTTAGCCAAATGAAGTCCCAACGTTCTTGTCAGATGACGCGTAAGCGCTTCGGGTTACGCCCCTCCCTAAAACATACACGCGCGCGCACACACACACACACAAGGCCGACCGACTTCCTCGAACTGAGGGATCCTCGCAAAATGCGAAAACAGGAAGAGGTCAATTGTCCCACGCCAAGGCTACTCCACCAAACGTCGAGTCAAAACTACAAGACATTTTCGTTGTCAGGGACCGAGCAGCGAGACAGCCATATAAGGGCGACACTGCCACGCACTTCGCGTGCTCCATCGCCACTAGTTACCAGACGTCCTCTTTTACCCGGACATGTCCTCTTTTCGAGGCCTTGCAAATTGTCCGGCAGGGTTATACAAAAAAAATTCGAAATGTCCTCTTTTCCACTAAAAGTGTAAGACAGCGAAGCTTTATTTCTTTGTGGGTTTTTATGTCGTTAGACATATAGTAACGGTGCCAATGAACTCCCTGTATAAGAGCCAACTTTTTAAACAATATTACATATATTATGTCGCCTTTACCAACACTCCTATATTTTTTCCCTGGCTGTTTTTTTTTACATGTCTAAGCTGAGGAGTGCCTAATATATTCCAAATTTCATAATTATTTGCGGGGAAATATAAACCTACAGGAACAAACACAATCGTTGAAAAAATAAAATCGAAATATATCTGTACCTGAGCTACGCGAGTGTGATTAACTACCAATTTTAAAAATGCGTGTCCAGTGCTAATGTGCAATTGTGTTTTATGTGAATACTCATTATTTGTTCGCAAAATATTCTGTAGTGCCTACAAACTAAATGAAATTGACTACCATATTCAGAGTGAACATGATTATCATCTTATCTAGTTGCAAAAAAAAATTGTATTACTTAAAAAGCTTAGTGGAATCGATTTTTGTATACAATTGTGTGACATTGGTAATATACAGCTGACCTACGACATGATATTACTGATTTTGTATACTTCCACTGCAAAATTGTGGGGTCACTTTCTTTGTGTCGTTTACTAGCTAGTGTCCTTTTTTTAAAGGCTACATACCAGAACATGTCCTTTTTTTGAGTACCACGTATATGGCAACCTTAGAGGAAATATTGGGCAACTTGTGCAAGCAAATATTTCAAGTTTTCCAGCTTTACTTGTCAGTTTCGTGTTGTATCCTAATTGCAAGGTTACTATCCTAATTGCCACAAAAAACACAAACAAACTCTCGAGCTGTATTTTCGGACGAAGGCAAGTCAAATGAGTGGCCAAACAAATATATACAGTTGATTCAACAAAATATTTAGTTGGCAGTCTTTTTTCCCCTCCAACACAGATATTTTGTTTATTCAAACATATATTTTGCCAGACGAACAAAATATTTCGTTAGGACGACTAAGTGCAAAGTCGCGGAGATCCCCGAGAAAACAAGCCAGCCGGAATCGTCCGGGCACGATTCCCACACGCGAAAATACGGGCGGGACCCCGGCGGTAATCGAACCCTGTTTGCCAACGCGTAGAACTGAACGCAGCACAAGGAAAAGCCTGCAATTGCACGCATACCCGGTGGTTCGAAACTCGATCACAGATCGCACCTAAGATCTACATAGAAAAGTGTTGCACCATTCGAGTTCAGAACTGGACTGGAGATCGAGATGAAGCTCATTTCGAACCACCGAAATTGGCGGTTCCACAATTCGCCAACAGATAGAACTACGGTAGATTGTTTTCTTGGGAAATTAAAAGAACATTATACGCACTTAAATATCATTTAGTAAAAGTCGTACAGTAATAATTCACTTAAAATAGATAAAACATCGCACATCTAGTTCTATCTATAGTGAAAAATTCGCCTACTTCCATGACGTCATTTATTACGAACCAACAGCAAAATTTGTATCATACTTAATCTCGGTCTCTCACTTTGGAACCAAGGTAGATGAATCGGAGATCCATAATCATGAAATTTCGTTGATGCAACCAAGATCAAACTGGATCCTGGTTCGGAACTAGAATAATTTGATCTCGGATCGGGGAAGATGTTGGTGCAGCCACGCATTAGTGGCGTCGCTGTAGTTGATGGCGCGTGACAGCTTCGTCCTTATTGCTTCGTCGCTCGGGAGCCACAAACTCGAGGGGATATAGCCGTACACCAGGTAGGAGGGTGTCGTGATGGGGTCAAACAGTACGACGGGGACCCAGCGAAGGAATGACCCCCGGGAGAAAACCCACAAAGTAGACGGCACACGGATCCGGGGTGAATTATTACCGGAGTTTGCAGACCCGGCGAATGTCTGCCGGCGACTCATGACAAATTCAGTACCGGCGCAGCGCTCGTTTAGCGCTCCCTACGTCTATACCCCTCCCCCCCGGCCCTATCGCTCCACCAACTACTTACAACACGCTCAACCCACCAACCGCACCGTGCCTTTGAACCTGTATACGCCCTAGAAACACAGGTACACTCTGCCTCAGCTACGAAGGTCGCTTTTTGACAGTTCGGTGGCAGGCAGAATATAATATAGTTACGGATAGGGAATTTTTCGCGAGTTCATTTCAGGACAAGATAGACGTCAAACACGTGTACACTAAAGTCGACTTTGCAATTAGATTGCAGTTTATTAGACACGCCCTGGACGACTCTGGGCCAATAACAGACGTGCAAGGAGACAAGTTGCGAGTGCGGGAGGGGGAGGGGGTGGGAGCGAAGTGAAGAGATTTGGGTAGATGAATACAAAGATCTCCGATACCCACAAACAATGTTGCGAGATATATATATATACACACACACACACACACACACACACACTTCATTATAACACAGTTATTTCCGACAGGCAGCAAAAATTGAAAGAAGAGAATTGCGAAATGTATGCAAATCTGCCGCCAGAGAGTGTTATGTACTGTTAGGCTAAGCTGTGCCTCAAGGTTTTTGTATAACAATTAGTGGATTTTAGTAAATTGATGCGACAAAACTGATGGAAAAAATTGGGGCGTGGCTGTGTTGGGGACACGGCCGTTTGTTTTACGTGACTACGGCTTCGTTGACGTTGGAGCCTTGATGTTTTATTTTTACATTCCCGGCCACAGCTTCACTCGATCATATGGGGTTTTATGGGTACCGCAGGATTGCTTTCGAGATGCTCTTTCCAACCGTTTACGATTTCTGTATTTCGACTTGGCTTTTTGATGAGTACAGGCCGAAATTGTGTTAAGTTTCCTTAATTTTTTAAACATTAAAACGGAAGTTATGAGACGCGGCGAAACGAACTCAAAATTGCGGTTTGCCCAACCCCCCCCCCCCCCCTCCCCACCTTACACCCACCACTATACACCGTAATCCTAACTCAAGGTAACATATTCTTTGATTCGTTGGCAATCGAGTGGTGTAATCGAATTTTGAATGTAGACTATAGATTCGGAGCTGCAATGCCAGACCTTTATCCCCTGATTTTATTACCATCGGATTTTTCTGGATCGCCTCCCAGTATGATCGCGAATTTTAAAGACGTATTCACGTCAAAAATATCTGAAAGGAAAAGGTAACCAGGGCCTCAAAAAAGTCATCACTTTACCGCGAACAGCCTGTACAACATTGCATCAAAAACGAGGGTTGCCTCTGCAACCTTCCCAAGGTTGCACAGAACGCGTCTGCATTGGTGCGAGCGTGTGTATTACTGTGTGCGTCCGCTCCACCGCAATCCCGCGATCAGGCGACCATAAAGGACACCGCCGACAATGAAACTCCATCATTGCTCGCGCTAGTGCATTCCCTTGCCTCTGGATCCTTCCCGCCTCGCGTGCGTGTAACGGTGCTGGATTTCACACAGGAAGCGTGAATAATGTGTTTGACGAGCCACTGAACTGTGCCTCGATTCTTCACTGCATCTTTTGTTCGACAATGGAACAGCCGGATCCGCGAATGCGACCGACAGGGAAAATTAGATAACTATATTTAATTAATTAAATCATCTGAGATTAACAAGAGGTGGCAGACATTCGAATGAGAAAAAATAAAACAAACGAAAATTTCGATAAGCTTTGGATATCGCTTTGGATAGTACTTCCTACGCCAAAAGTTTCTCTTTTTGTCCGAAATATGCGTTCGAAGTTTCTAAGATATTGGCCAGGGCCATGTATTTTCCGCGACCGCTACTTTTTTTTTTTTTTTGTTATTAGCTGCGCGTCTACGCGGGACGACATGTTCTTATTTGACTGGGCCAATCCGAATAAAGTATTCCTATACTGAAAGTCCATGATTCGCGGGAAAGACACTTGAGGCACGTGACATTCAAAATCATCCAACTACGAATGTGTATATGAACTAATGTGTTTTGGAGTACAACTCTGATCTTGAAATATCTTGGAGAAAAACACGTGTCCTTACATATGGCACATTACACGAAGAAGACTACATGATGAGGTAAAGCAATACCGTATAGCACGTGCCTTTATTTCATGCAAAGATCTTGTAACGCATACCTGCAGATACGTCAAATTTTCAGCAACTACGTTCCGAGGGTTAATACATTTTTAATTTCTTCCAATATTTGAGCATATAAACCCGCACAAAAAATTGAACAGCCATCAGATTAATACATACAAGAGAAAAACTGTAAGATTTAAATAAATTCCCAAGTGCAAAAACATTCTTCATCTCTGAAATTTTTTTTATGTAAACTTCTCAGATTCTGACACATTTCCCTTCAAGAAAATTAACTTCTCGAGCAGTACCTCTCGTGTTAACAGCTAGGTGCAAAATAATATCTGAAACTGGATTATGTAACTAACCAATTGGTAATTTTAGTATTAAACGGGACCACAAATTACCGAGTTTATAAATTAATTTTTCCAAAACGTGAACCTTTAAAACCTCTGTTATACTCAAATGCTACATGCTTTTTAAATGATTTAAATTTTTTCGAAATTGTTTATAAACACACCATTCAGGGAAAAAATAACAATTTGCAATAGAAGTAACAAATATCACCAATTTATAGGAAATATTTGTAAATTTGAGAATTTTGTGGAAATTCATACTTAAACATACCAATTATTTAATAACACAAAACAGCTGCATAGATGTATTCAAAACAATAATTCCGTGTTCATCACAAAAGCAGTTCTGACATGTGCATTTTCAGAAGAAAAAAATTTCTACTTATAAAAGAAAATACTAAGGTATTTTTCAACAGCGTACAATTACAATATTTTACACCGAACGCTAATGGCCTTCTGCTGTAAACCACAGATAAAACTTTATTTTCTTTTAATTGGTATAACTGTAATTTAACGCGCGTGGCGACCCATTTTATACACAGTGCGGAGGCAAAATGCTACCCATCCTCCCATTCTTAAAATCTTTCTCCCGCAGGTTTATAATGTAATAACCCTTAATGACAAATATTTCTCTGCTGGGCCAAGTCCATGCTCCGGGGAAAAAAGGAACTAGTCTGATTTCTCGGAAATCATACACGTGGGCGTGAGTACGGCAGACTGTATTATAGTATATTGTCCATGCAGGGTTACTTCAGCCTTCTCTGAAGCCCCGCTAGTGTTCTGCTTCCAGGATATTCCTCCGCCTCGTGCAAACTAAGCCTGACCAGAGGGACAACGCACCAGATTCGTGCGCACTCAGTTGTAATTATATATTTTCTATAAGAACTGTTTCTCACTAGACATTACCTACATACCTATTTTCCCCTGTTTTTTTATTCAAATTATTTATCAATGAAGCATTATAATTTATAGATAAGACATTGATAACATTTCAATTTAACAGAAAAAAAAAAGTAACTTGTATGAACACACGCATAAAAAGCTTATGATACAGGGCGTATTTAGGAAATTATTGAACAAGTCATACATGGGGACATTTTTAAAAAAGGTTTGATTCAAAAAGTGTGAGGAAACCGCGAATGGACTATATTCGCGGTTTCCTCACACTTTTTGAATCAAGCCTTTGAAAAATCACCCCTGTATGACCTGTTCGCTTGTTTCCTAAGTATATCAAGTATTACAAGTATATCACGTATTACATGTATATCACGTATTACAAGCATATCACGTATTACAAGTATATTACGTATTACAAGTATATCACGTATTCAATGTATATCACGTATTACAAGTATATCACGTATTACAAGTATATCACGTATTACAAGTATATCACGTATTATAAGTATATACCTATTACAAGCATATCACGTATTACAAGCATATCACGTATTACAAGTATATCACGTATTACAAGTATATCACGTATTACATGTATATCACGTATTACATGTATAACACGCATTACAAGCGTTCTATGTATGCGTTAAAGTAACATACTTTTAGTTAAATTAACATTTTACTTATCCTACATAATATAAAACAAAGTCGACCGGCCGCGCGTGTCTGTGTATTCCGCTAAGGCTTCTAAACTACTTGCTGGATTTTGATGCGGTTTCAACCATCATTTAGAGAATTTCTTGAGGAAGGTTTACGTGTATAATACATTAATATTTAATGTAAGGATAGTAGAGAAATGTCGACGTTTTCTAATCAAGTCCGAAAATTCCACTTTCCAGGCGTTTGCACGGCTTACGCTGACTAAACCATAAGAGCTACACAAAATTAATTACAGCAGAATTGTAGATCTCAAAAAGTTCTACAAAAAGTCCGCGACAGCATATGTTTATCTTTAAAGGATAACACACAGCAAAAATTGTTGTCTTTTTTAATTTGATTAAAAATAGAACCTTTTGAAAACAACGCAGTTAGTTAAACGTCATTTTAGGAGCTAGCAGTCCAGCGATCTGACGAGGAAAAAAACTATGACGTCACATTGCTCACCACGGCTGTCTCTCTCTCTCTCTCTCTCTCTCTCTCTCTCTCTCTCTCTCTCTCTCTCTCTCTATATATATATATATATATATATATATATATATATATATATATATATATATATATATATATATATATATATGTATGTGTGTGTGTGTGCGTGCGCGCACGCACGCGTATAAATCGCACCCGAGAGATACCGGGGCAGGTAGCTAGTTCTATGTAGTCTATAAATTGAAAATCTTCATTTATAATTCATATGAATTAAAACAGGGGAAAATGTGTGTGTTGGCAAAGCCTAGTAAGAAATAGTTCTCATGCAAAATAATACTACACTGAGCGCGCACGAATCCGGTGCGCTCTCCCTTTGGTGTAATTTTCTAGTCTCCGTTAGGTTTTGCTTGCTTGATGCGGAGGAAAATTCTGTACGCAGAACTTTAGCAGGGCTTGCAGAAAAGTCAGATGTAACCGCGAACAGCTTATGCGTGTACGTCCTTCGAAAAATATTTCGTCAGATAACGTCGAATCACATTTTCAAGAAACTTTAACATCGACGTAAAGGATGTAAATTTCCTCCCCCCCACCGCCCCCCTTAAAAAAAAAGTATGGTGAAATAATTTTTTGACAGTTGAGAAAGACCGGAGATTGCTACCTTGAAACCTCGATATTTAGTTCTGTCTTGGCGGAGAAAACCGTGCAACTGATATTTCTGGTACGTTCCGGTTCGTGCAACTGATATTTCTCGTACGTTCAGGTTCGTGCAGCTGATATTTCTGGTACGTCCTGGTTAAAGTTTTGCTACAAGAAACGAGGAAGCAATCAAGAGAAGAAGGCGAACTTCCTTTACATCAGAAGCTTGGAAAAATATTACACAGGAAATGGAGGGGGGGGGGGTGAATACAACGTAACCTCGAAACAGGAATGTCTATTAAAAGAAGGAAAACATACCTACAGCAAGATGGGGATAAAGGCTCGGGGGGCACTTCTGTTATATAAACTCCGACCTCTGAAATAATATAAAAGCTTTCTCAGGACACCACGTTTGAAAAATAATGAAACGTGTGTTTTAACAAGAGCGACAGTAATCATTGCCTAACATCCACAGAAATAACAAGACGCATACTGCCTTAGTTAAAGACTGTTCGCGCAAAAAAATGAGCACGTTAAAAATCAATCTCGGAAAGAAAGTCTGAGTGACATGCGCCCAGTAAAGCTGGTAATGATAGACGGAAAGTACTTTCAGATCTTGCCGCCAAATAAAAAGTGTCAGGTACCCATTTGAACAACTCGAAATATTTATTTCGCTTTCGGTTTTTTTTTTTTATGCATCGCGAAGTGTAAAAATGAGCAGATTTGTAAAATATTTATTTTCTAATTATTTCACTGCTTCTCTTGACTGACGTACGAATAAATTGATGAGGCCTACAAGTAGATCTTAAGCAGGGCTTTCAAAAGTGATCAGTTTACCGTGAACAGCCTATACTTAGAATCCTATGCAACACACAGCAAACGTACTATTAAAAGATTCAGTTGATTTTTCTATATATTCTTATAAAATATTCCTGTAGCCAAACGTTACACGCAACAGGACGAAGAGAAATTAAATTGCTAATTAACAGAGGTCCCTGTGGGGAAGCTAATACGAGTATTTCGCGAATTCATTCGGAGGCGAGGAAGACTCCACAACACGCATTCTCTTCTCCTACAGTTCTGATTGGACGACAGTTGTTTAGACACTCCCCGTTTAACTGTGAGCCAGTAGGAAGCAGGAATCAGTAGTTTGAGTGAGTGTTTACAAGCCCTGTACAGAGGCCTCACTTGATCACGGCAACCAATAGGCAAACGATATTATCTCGAGTGTATAGTGGGCTGTCCAGCCTAGCTTGCAGCCAACTCAATGCGCGAAACACTCGTGTCTCTACTTATATTCTAACACTACGTCAAAAACAACACGAATACCTTGAGCCACATGTGATTCGAACTAGTACCCTCGTAGTCAAAGAGTTAAAACAGTGTTAGCAGCTTTCTCTTATTTCCCAGAACTTCGATGACTCTTTATATAAAAATGTTTATACCTTACAGAGAAACCTGACATTTTCCAGAAAGGAGACACGTGTATTTTCAATATACTCAAAATACATTTTTATACTAAAGTACGATCCATTTGTATACTCCATTAACGATTACTTCCAATTTTTCTGAAGTCGTGCTGAAGTTCTACTTCCAGGATATTCCTCCGCCCCACGCAAAGAAAGACTAACCAATTCTAGAAAATTACACAAGAGGGACAACGCACCGCATTCGTGCATACACAATGTAATAATATGTTGCATAAGAACTATATATATGTCCAGGCATTACAAACACACATATTTTTGTGTGGTCTTTGAATGAAAGGAACAAAAGAGGGCGGGTTATTAACTTGATGCAGAATTTCGGATATTCGTCATTGAAACGTTTGATGTCTGTCATGGAAAAACGCGTCTTGTTTTTCCATCACTGTGAAGCCCGAATGAGAGATATAAATCAGTGAAATGTCATTGACTGAAAGTCAGTTGATGATGTATTGCCGACTGGCGAATCAAGCAAATTAACTGGGGACAAGTGACTCATAGCAAGAGACGTGCATAATTCGCGTTATTATTTAGGGACATGTTAAACTTCAAACACACGTACCTTTGCAATGAGTTTGCTATTGGGCCATACTTTATTTGACACTCCCCGGGTAACTCTGCGCCAATAAATGTACACTTCACAACTGTGTAGTCCAATCACATACAGTCCTGTTAGAAAGGGAGTGACTTCACATCTGTGCAGCAGCCAATGGAGAAACAACGCCAGTTCCAGTATATACAGCACTGTGAAGTTTAGCCTGATGGCAAATAATAAGGCAAATTTTGCAGGTCTCTACTTATAGCAGTGGAATTCTTGTCCTTTAGTGGGAATAAGAAATAAGTCAGTGTAATTCAGCCACCATACTAATTAGTTATCTGGCACTGACTATTAGTCGCTCAATTTTCACTGTTTTCACTAATTAGGCTCAATCCTCACTGATTCAAGTTTAGAGTGCATGACATACATCTGCATGGCAATGGCGAATGTCCGGAAATCTCCATTTATTCAAGCATATTTTCTCTCTGGTTCATTGATAATAATTACAAATGAAATATTCTACCTTGTAGATAAAAGTATAAGACGCTTGTGATACATGACTAGAGACCTGCGAAATTCTCGTTATTTTCCTGCAGCAGACTAAACTCAAATGTGTTATGCTTACTACTGACGTCCCTCAATGGCTGAGAGTATTTGTGGCACGACGTGAAAGACCCTTTTAACCAATAGTAACAGTTCAACGTCACAGTGACCAATCGCCTGTAACACAGTTACACAGGCATATGACCTCGTATAGAAGCCATCAGTCAGAAACTTATAGGGCGATGGAGTCTAGTTTGTCCCAAAATAATAACGTGAATTATGCAGGTCTCTATACAAGACATATTCAGGAAACAAGCAAACATGTCATACGTGGGGTTATTTTATAAAAGGTGTGATTGGAAAAGTGTGATAAAACCGCGAATAATTTTAAAACCTAAATTCAACCAAATACCCACGTCACGTCATTATTAAAACAATGACTTGGATGCTCCTGTGGTAAAATACGTGAGCTAATGCTTGAAATGTGTTCGGAGGACGGAAATCACTTCACTGCATCTTCAGTCTAACGTCTGAAGATAGCTTTCAGAAAACACGACCGAAGGGCAATGAATATACGAACGTTAAAGATTTACTTTTACTGCTGTAGCATCACTTAAACCCTTTTGAGGAGTATGCACGTATATACTCGAGGCTATGTTTAAATGGAAATTTATTTGATCTTGAGGACAAAGCTCGCGCTTTTATAGTTTCTCTATTTCCTTAGATTTTATCGGAATCTAAGTGAAAAAAAAAAATGACAACTAGTCAACATTTCAGTTCGTAAGAATAAAACTGCACTTTTTAATAAATTTTTCAAACGAACACGATTGATTGTAAAATTTGTTACTTCTATCGCGATGCATTAATTGGTGCACAGCCAACGCGTGACTTCATTGGTCTACGGCCAGCCAGTAATAAACGTTTCGGAGCACAGTAGACGTGTCCGGTGTAGCCAGGACCAATAGGACAATGGTAAGTGGAAACACAGAGACCAACCAAAATTATATTCCTGTAGTGTAGAATATCGGCAGCTCACTTCAAACTTGTCCTCAGTGCTAGTAAATTCGTGCCATCCTTAAAGGGATAAAAGATAAGCGTTTTAGAGGATCTGCGAAAAAAATAACAAGTTATATATGCCGTACGGATTATGGTAACGTGTCAATGAGTTCCCATCTCACGATACTGTTTCTGTAGCCATATTTTGTTTGCGTTACACTTTAGTAAAATAACACACAAATATGAGAAGTACATGGTGAATAAATTTTTAGTCTCGTTTCTTGATGTCTACTGTTTACTGTTTCATCATAATATTTCAGTGTTTCGAGAACGACTCTACGCCATATTGTCATTCTTTTGAAACACGAAGAAGTACGCGGCGATTTACAAAGGCGGGCAACCGCGCGTGTCGGAATAAACCTATCGGGACTTCAGCGAATTGAATTTCTGGGGGTTATCGTTGAAAGAATGTTCTGGTCGTCGTCCTTAGCCACTCCCTGCGTGACTCGAGGTGCGAAGAACCTTCTTTGTTCGGGTCAGCGAGACTACTTAAGCTAAATGTGAGCTCTCCGATCCGGCAGCTTTGAGAGTTTGTGCGAAGACACGAGAGACGACGAGCCAGGAGAGCGACGAGTGGCGGCGAGAAAGAGGAGCGAAGTCTGCGACTGCGAGCATCGTTACAGTGAAGGGTGTGCGACTGATGGGCGGGACTACTGAGCTGGATGCGTGAGAGAAATACATTTGGAATTACGGCAATGAGCGTGAATTAAGTGACTGTCACCAATATGAGACTTCCGTAAGGACATTAATAAGAGTGAAACAGACATTAAACATTGCGCCCACAGAGAATAACAAGAGTAATTAGTGGTGATAGTTTCATTATGATTCAACCCTTTGAGGATTGCGCACATTTACTATCACTGGGAAAAAGTTTGAAGTGAGCTGCCTATGTTCTTCACTACGACAATATCATCTTGGTTGGTTTCTGTATTTCCACTTATCAGTGTCCTAGTTGTCCTGGCAACACCGGACACGCCTACTGTACTCTGCAACATTTATTATTGGCTGGCCGTCGACTAATGAAGTCAAGCGTTGGCTGTGTACCAATTAATGTATCGCGATATAAGTAGCAGGTTTTACAATCCATCGTGATCGTTCGACAAAAAAAAATGATTAAAAAGGACAGTTTAATTCTTGCAAACTGAAATGTTGGTTAGGTGTCATTTTTTACTTAGATTCTTATAAAGTCTAGCGAAATAGTAAAACTATAAAAGTGTGAACTTTGTCTTCAAGGGCAAATACATTTCCATACAAACGTAGCCCGAGTATATACGTGCTTGCATACCCCTCAAAGGGTTAATACCTCCGAACCCTCACGAACTCGGATAGGCCCACATGGCGTCTTGTAAAAACATGAGTTTCAAAACAACTGTTATGATGTCCACAGTGGCTGTTAACCATTGCATGCGCATTGTCGACAATAGTCATGGCGTTGCACAGGTAGCTTATATTTGACCAGTACTGTACTCTTCGAGGCTCAATGCCCAAATGGTCTTCCGTGTTGGTAACTGATTCCGAAACCATGATACTGCGCTACATTACGACTGATTCACATCACTGATCAGCGAACACAAAACTACAGCTTATTCTTATTGGTAGAGACGTGCAAAATCCGCGTTATTATTTGGCAACGGGCTGAGATTCACAGTAATGTATATACCGGAGCCGGTGCCATTTCTCCATTGGCTGCTTCATAGATGTGAAGCCACGTCCTTTCTGATTTAACTGCACGTGATTGGGGCACCCAACTGTGAGTTTTCATTTTTGGCGCAGAGTTACCAAGGCATATCAAATAAAGTATAATCCAATTAAAAAATTATAGTAAATGTACACGTGTTTAAAGTTCAACGTGTCTCCAAATAATAACGCGAATTTTACACGCCTCACTTTACTTAACAAAAAAAATATATATTGCCAGTTGAAGTACAACACGCATCAAAAGATGTCTGCAGGCTGTCCACGGTAAAGTAGGCACGTTTGTGGCTCTAGTAACTGTTTACTTTCATCCATATTTTATCCATTAAACCCCCATATTTAAAAATTAATATTGCGACATACGTAATAAATTAAGACTTGCAAAAATTCGAGTTTTTTTCTGACTGCACGATCAACTTCGCCGTCCTATGCAAACTCGAGTCAGGGCCATCTGTTTATTGGTTTCCGCAGAAGTCAGGTACCGTTTCCCCTTCCGACTTGTTTCGACGCGATTGGCCCATGATGTCGTTAGTTGTTTCTTATTGGTTCAAATACTTCCGGGAGGTGCCAGGAAAGCTGTAAGTCAGTAATAAAACTAATAGAAATGTATAAAGTTTTGAAGAATATTCTGTCCTCGAATAATAACGCGAATTTTGCAGGTCTCTAAGTATTAGGTCCTAGTTTTCTTGCACGTCAGTTATTGGTTCAAATTTGTTACAAGACATGTCACAAAAACTGCGATCAAATGGAGACAGAAAGTCAAATGAGCACATATTTGAAGTCTAGCTAGTCCTCAAACGAAATATCGAAATTTCCAGGTGTCTCTAAACGTAATGTGCAACACCAGACATAAATTTATGTGGAAACTAAAATGTCAACGACTCCGTAACCTAGGTTCCCGAGATAAATACCAGTAAATACAAGATGGCGGACAAGACATCCACTTTCCCGAGGCACGTATGCCCTTGTTGCAGTCCAGGGAGGGCAGCAATGGCGCTCGACTGGTGTGCTGTATCAGGCGCGCCGCGTCACTGCAGGGAAGCCATAAAAATTTGCCGCAGTTTTAAAACCTGCGGCGTCGTAATTTCTGTCCCTTCGCCCCCAACTCCCCCCACCCTCCGGTCAAAAGAAGAGCACCGCACCATCGCGACCCTCCCCGCCATTAAGCGAGACAAGGCCGTGATAGGGGAAAAAGTTTGATTCATTCCCCTGACGGAATTCAGGTCTCGGGGGAAAAAACCGGGGGGGGGGGGGGCGGCGAGATTGCTGCAAGGAACGGTAAAAATTAAAAAAAAAAAACACGCCGGAAACGAACATAGTTCACCTCTCGCGTAGCGTCAAGCGTATATTCCATTCGCGGTTTCTTCGCACTTTTTGGACCGAACGTTTGAAAAATCACTACATGCATGAATTGCTTCGTTGTTTCCTGAATATATCGCAAGCTTTTTATTCTTCTGTTAACATGTATCTCACTTTCTAAAATTAAACTGAATGTTCGCCCATATTTTAGCTATAAATTGCAGTATTTCTTCTTAGATTAATACGAATATAACAGGATAAAAATAGGTGTGTTGTTAATTACCATAAATAAATTGTTCCTGTGCAAAATATTATTCCACTGAGTGCGCACTAATTCGGTGCGCTGTCCCTTTGATGTAATTTTATGGACTCGTTTAGGCTTGTTTGTATGGAGAGGAAGAATATCCTGAAAGTGGAACTTCAGCACGGCTTCAGAAAAGTTAGAAGTAATCGTGAATGGACTATATATATAGCACTTTGTAGACTATGCTCGTGTGTAGCTCGAGCAAAGCTAATTTAAAAATGTCCTTGTTGTCCAGAACAAAACTCGCATGGATGTGTAGTCTTCGTTCAGCCAGTGTTTAACACGACCTCGCAAGAACAGCACAGCGCAGTAACAATGATACTGCTAACGACAGAATGTCTATTTTGTATAGCCACTCAAAGGGACATGATCGATTGTAAATCCTTTATACGATAAAGGAAATTTGATTGGGCCAATATCATCTCGGCTCTCCATTGGTTGATGACCGGCCAATAATGAACGTTGTAAAGTACAGGGTAGTGTCCGGTGTGGTATGGATCAATAGGACGATGGTGAGTTCTAACACAGCCACCAACAGAACCGGTGTTCTTGCAGTAGTGTATATAGGCGACTCTTTTCTAATTTGTTTTAAGTGCCAGTAAATATGTGCATATCCCAATGCGTTACCAAAATGAAGTCTGCCCACATTTAGTTGCATTCAGGACTCGTTAGAAGTGAATCACTTGTCGCCAAGACTTTAAGATCAAAGGTTTTATTAGCTGTAGTGTTTTTCCATTCATGGCCATAATACTGGTTCACATGACGTCGGACATGTTTACTGTACACAACGTTCCTTATTGGCTGGTCGTCTGCCAATGGGATGACAAGTTTATTTTGCTCCAATCAAGTGTCCTTTACTGAGTAAAAGGGTTTGCAGTCAAACGAGTCCTTTTCATTCAGTATAAGAAAGTATTGTTTTTTAGTCCGGAGAATCATTATTGCTGGGCTAAAATGTTCCTGTAGGCTTTGGTTACGTACAAGTGGAACAAAGAATCTACATCAACGCGAGTTTTGTTTGGAAACAAAAAAATAATAATTATGAAAATGATTTTGCACGAGATACACTCGGGCGTGGTCCTCAAAGTGTTAATAAAGAGTTATCTACTGGTAAATAAGTGTGATGCGTTTAGGTTTTACTGCCAGGGCCATAGCGATTCGCTTTGAACTAAAAATGATCGCTAGAATTCTACTGATTCAAGTGGAGTAGCTAAACATATCTGCAGTCTAATTTGCTGATTCGGGGCATCTTTGAGTGTTTCGATTTTAAAGTGCGAGATATCTTGGGAGTGGTATACTGACAACACATCCACGGATGCAACCTATACTGTAAGCAATTATTCGGAGATTTACCACAATAAGTGTATACGTATAGTGAAAAAACGCGGACCGCAAAGTTTACACTTATGGTAGCGTTCCTATATTTGTGCAGGAAAGTTACCAACTTTGAATATTAACATTCCCGTATTAGCAACCTGGTGTAAGGAAAATTTCCCATGTAACGGGCAGAGATCTCAAGAATCCTCGAGTTCAATGACCCGCAGGCTAGACTCTGCAGTCTTATGTACAAATATGCCGATATCAACCGCACTTTGGTTGTCTGCTGTCACAGCGGAAGGCGACAATTGGACACCGTTCTCCAGGATGTGTCAAACACCGTGTGGACCAATGGCTAAAATTATAAAAAAAATGCACGTGTTTTGAATTCTAGCTTGTCCCACAAAGAATCCGCGTATCCTTCAGGTCTCTACATATAGGTACGGGCAGAGGATTTTGGCGAAAATATTTCAAGACCACTATTGTACTCCATAACACTTTAGTTCATATGCACATTCTTGGTTGGATGATTTTTAAATGCCACGTGTCTCAAGTGTCTTGCCCGCGAATCATGGACGTTTCAGTATCGGAGTACTCTATTATGATAGGCCCAGTAAAATAAGAACATGTCTGCTCACGTAGACGCGCGGCCAATAACCAAAAAGAAGTTGTGGTTGTAGGATATTGCAGTATAGCATGAGCATAAATCATATGGCGGTAAATACATAGCCGTGCGTATACGTAGGGATAGGAAAATTTCGCGAGTTCAACGTCATGTATGCTAGACTCCACAGTCGTGTGTATACTTGAGCCTCAGATGTTTGTTCAATGGCTGCTGCCCCATAGAGTAAGCAGTGTTACTTCACACCTGGAAGTATGGCATTCGCTACTTGTTTCCTTGCACGTCTGCTATTGGCTCGGAGTCGTCCAGGGCGTGTCTAATAAACTGCGATCCAATTGAGAAGTCAACTTCAGTGTACATGAGCTTGACGTCTATCTTGTCCTGAAATGAACTCGTGAAATGTTCCTATCCCTACGTATAGGTTTAAAAACTCTCATTAGACTTGAGGAGGTTTACCAGAATATTTCTTCACAGCGGGCGGCTGCAGACGAGCGCTAAGGAAGCGAGGCGAGCGTCGGGCGGGGCTGCGGACGTAAATACGAGCGACGGACGACCAAGCAGCAGGATGTGCTGGCTGACGTCCAGAGGAGGCGTTTTAAAACAGTGGCCCTCGGTCCGCCGTCGCAGATAAGTCAGTCCGCCACGCACGACCCTTTAGTGGACTCGCGCGAAGAGTTACGATCCTGTCACGCACGAGGCGAGCGGCCAACACCACGGGCGAGGCAGTCGTTATCTAATCCCCTTCCCCCTTGTAACTCTCCCGTAAAACTACTGTACATCGCGGTGTTTGAATGATTCTTGCTACTGGACGATTATCTGAATTATCACCGCACAGTAAATAAGCATACAAAGTCGAAATAGCCTTTTATACCCATTAGTAGGGGCCTTAAAAATTCGCGAGTTCAATGATCTCTAGGCTATACGTAGGGCCACCTGTTTGTCGCGAAAAGATTTCAGGACTACTTGCAATCTGAAACACTAGAACTCATATACACTTTCGTGATTGGACGATTTTAACTGTCACGCGTTGCAGGTGTCTGCAACACTCAGTGTCGTAGTTACCTAATTCTGATTGGCCCAGCCAGGTAAGGAACTGTCTCCCGACGAAGACACGTGACCAATAACCAAAGGAAAACTGCACGTATGCCGTAGGACATTGGAGTCTAGCCTTCGTGTGAATATTTTTCGCGAAAAACAGGTGGGCTTACCTATCCTCCACTGTCGTACGTAAAAGCATGCAGATATCACCGTTCATTGGTTGCTTATCGTGTTAGCGAACGACGGTGATTGGGTCTGCATACCAAAACACTTTTTCAACAAAAATAGTTGTGTCATAGTGGCGAATTGTCATGCCTGCCGTCTATACGGCGACACAAGATGCAAGTGGATCATACGAGAAACAAGAGCTATGGCCTACTACATGTGTCAAGCTGGTGAGACAGAGAAGTATACGATTACAGGATTATACGGCAGAGGAGAACGTCATCTGCTCAATTGTGGCACGACCCTAGATGACTCCGCTTCCTTCACAGCCAAGAGGAATCGTGCCAACACAACGAACCACAACTAAACATTACCGTCCCGACCGCAAATATCACTTCACACCCACAATGCTGCCACTTCTCGCAGGTGCTTCAAGACTGGCGTGATCGTCCGTAAGACGACTAATGGTAAGGGCTGGTTTACGATTGACTTAACATAATAAGTGTGCCGTGTGCTTCAGATATGAATCAATGCGTTCAAGTGTATTGGTTTGTGACTGTCGTGTGCGGGTCTTGTACGGGTCGTGTGTGTTCTTGGTGTGACTTAAGATATCGTTGTACAGGTAAAAACGAAGTAGCCAATCAGAGCCCAGTGACATTTGTTGTTGACGGAGAACTGTATTTACATCTTGTATTTCGGTTATGTCGTACTGTTAAATCGTATGAAAGTAAAATTATAAATCGAGAGACAGTGTCTTCTTAATTTAAAGAACAGTTCATGGTCATACTTTCTTTCGTGGAAGAGGTTATTGAACTCAATTTAATTAACATTTTCAGATTTATTAATGTAAATGTCCAATCTTGGCATCGACTTCCCTTTCCATAAGGGATCACAAGTTTTTCAAAACAAATTATTTAACATATGTAAATAATCTTCTCTCTCTCCATACTTCCAGCTTATGTCGGCTGCTTTCGTTTCCTACGATTCTGATTGGCTAGACTTAACAGGTGCTAGTTAAATCATAAACTACACACATTCTTATTATTAATTTTCCGTGTGCTTATCGAGTTATCAACCCTTTGAGGGCGGCAAAAATTTACTAGCACTGAGGACAAGTTTGAAGTGAACTGCCTATATTCTACACTACAGCAATAATATAATTTTGGTTGGTCTCGGTATTTCCACTTGCCATTGTCCTATTCGTCCTGGCTACACCAGACACGCCTACTGTACTCTGCAACTTCTATTATTGGCTGGCCGTCGACCAATGAAGTCACGCGTTGGCTGTGTACCAATTAATGTCTCGCGGCGTTGACTAGATATCGCTTTTTACTTAGACTCCGATAAAGTCCAGCGAAATAGCAAATCTATAAAAGTGTGAGCTTTGTCATCAAGAGCGAATAAATTCCCACATAAACGTACCCTATAATATAAACGTGCATACTCCTCAGAGGATTAAGATCTCGGGTGTATTGCCATTCCTGCATCAATAAACGCTTTTATTATTTTCATTTTTTATATTTACGGAATACACACATATCCCAACTAAAATGAAATTTAAAAAAAATATATGTAGCTAGGGATAGGAACATTTCGCGAGTTTTTCAGGACAAGATAGAAGTCAAACACGTGTACACTAAAGTTGACTTTGCAATTGGATTGCAGTTTATTAGATACGCCTTGGATGATTCTGAGCCAATAGCAGACGTGCAAGGAAACAAGTAGCGAATGCCATACTGCCAGGTGTGAAGTAACACTGGCTACTCTATGGGGCAGCAGTCAATGAACAAACATCTGGGCTCGAGTATACACATGACTGTGGAGTCTAGCCTACAGGTCACTGAACTCGCGAATTTTTCCTATCCCTATATACAGCTTAATGATCCATACTCGGTAAGCTCACCGTATTTCCTCCTTTATTCCCGATAGGGAGGCACCGTTCCCCGGTATATTTATAATGCGTGTGGGGGGGGGGATTTATTTAAATGCGGTGTTTGGCACGCGTGTTTTAGAATCGCTATGGGGCAGGGACGGATGCGTTTTACTGACCGCACGCATCCGGCCTCCGGATCCGAAACCTGTTATTCGTCCCTGGGGCGCCCTCTGCGACCAGCCTGGGTCCCCTGGCCAACGGTTGAAACTACAGTGGCGGCTGTTTATAGCCGCGTCTTGGGAATAACACACCCCCCACCACCCTTCCAAAAACCAACGAAACATGCCCCTTGGAAACCATTACCTTCCCCAACCCAAATAGAGCGCTTATCTAGTACGCCTGTGACCCGCGGGACTGATTTAAAGCGTTTCACAATCGGGGGGGTGGGGAAGAGAAAAGAGAGAGCTAAACAAATGTAAAAATTTAGAGGATAAAAATTCTTTTGCTGCCTAATTTATCCGGGAGAATTGGAAGACATCTAACCCTTTGAGGAGTATGCACGTGTATATTCGGGGATATGTTTATTTGGAAATTTGTTTGCTCTTGGAGACAAAAGATCACACTTTTACAGTTCTACTATTTCACTAGACTTTATCGGAATCCAAGTAAAAAAAAAAAAAAAAAAAAAAAAAAAATTGACAACTAGTCTACATTTCAGTTTGTAAGAATGAAACTGTTCTTTTTAATGAACTTTGAAACAAACACGACGGATTTAGTAAAACTTATGTTCTATCGTGATAGATTAGCTGGTACACAACCAACACGTGACTAAACGCTGCAGAGTACAGTGGGCGTGTCCGGTGTCGCCAGGACCAATAAGACAGTGGTAAGTGGAAATACAGTGGCCAACCAAAACAATACTGCGGTAGTGTAGAATGTAGGCAGGTCGCTTCAAACTTGTCCTCAGTGCTAGTAGATTTGTGCCGTCCTCAAAGGATTAACACTTTGAGGGCTATACTGGAGTGTAATTCGGGCAAGACTTGTTTGAATATTTCATTCTACATATAAAACAAAACTGGTCCGGATATACTTACATCAATCCCCTATTTCATAAGGATATTACATAATAACTAATACGACATCAACAACGAACTCCGTAAATGAACGACAAATGTTGGTATAGCTCTGGAAATCAACACGATGGGATGCACATCCTGTTACATACGAAAGAACATTTGGTTGGGAAACGGTAAACTCGGCACTCCATTGGTTGGCAGCCGGCCAATACGGAAAGACTGGTGTCGTTTAGACCAGTAGAATGGAGTTAAGTGACAATAGGGACCAATAGAACACGGTGTCCCTGCAGCGGTATGGATATAGGTGACTAACGTCTACTTGACTTTAAAGCTGGTAAAAGAGTGCCGACCTCAAAGTGTTAAGATATATCCACTTTTTGCCATTATTACTGGCTGGAAACGCCGCACTCTATCGGTTTCGGAAAAACTAATGTGTTTGTGCGACTTTCATCGTTGTCTTTGTTTTGTTTGTGTAAGTAGATAACTCGCCTGTGTCGTCCTCGGTGTGTTACTGTTGGTCGTATTTCTTCTTTATACACGAAATCCTTTGTGCGTGAGTAAACCGCATCATTGCTGACAAAACACTGGACCAATTGAGACCATATTCACACCATACGTTATTGAGGTGGCGAGTAAGGTTTTTAATTATGTTTCATTCGGATAGGTGTCGCTGGAGTCTAACTTCTATATTTATGGACCGATTTTGCTCATACTCGCAGGAAATGTTTGTTGATCTAAAAGAGAAAAATCCCAGTTATACCACGGTCAAACATAGGTCGACGTACCAGACGTAATAGAGAGGACGCATTGAGAAGGCAAAATAGAACGTGAAAGAGGCGGAACAATGTTCGCCGGGATCAGCTAGTAGCATACAAGTTTTCCGCATGTTGCTTGCTGTGCCGTTATATTTGACTAGATTCCTTCATGGAATGTTCTGCTTCGTGCCTATATATTCTTGACTACGGCATCGTGGCTAGTAAAAACTGCTGTGTTTGAGTACATTTCTTTGTTGTGTTGTCCCATTTTGTTACTACTTATTTTGTCAGTGTTGCCCTAGCTTTTTCAAGCAGGTAGTTGCTGTTCATTTTTATTTCCGACTCTATACCCTCTCGGAATTTTACAGTGTTGTATACATATATTTATTTCCTCGTCCATAGGTTGCTTGTTTTTTTTTTTAAGTATTTTTCTTGTGCTTGGTTCTGTTCTGTTTTTCCATTACAGACATCTGCATCGCAATGGCGAATGTTCAAAAATCTCCATATAGTCATGGAACTACTTTCCCTTTGTCGTTACCAACTGTACAGGACGCTTGCCACTCAAAGAGCCCGTTAAAATGCACGCAGATAAAGAATGTTCACGATAAAGTGAGCACTTTTTAAGTCAACCTTAGAAAAAAGTCACTGATCCTACCTGCATATATGTTAACGGGTTCAATGAGTGACATATGCACAGTAAAGTTGGCAATGATGGAGGGGGAAGTAGTTCCATATATCAAAGTCGGACAAAAAGTGTTAGGCAACCTTTTGTAATAACTTAAATTATTATCTAGATTTCTGTATTTTTTAATGCATCGAAGTGTAAGAATGAACAGATTTGTACATCATTTACTTTTCTAATAATTTCGCAGTTTCACTTGACCGACGCATGAATAAAGTGACGAGACCCATGGCAATGTATACAAGTAGATCTTAAGCAGGGCTTTCAAAAGTGCTCATTTTACCGTGAACAGCCTATAGAGGCAGTAGCATTTTTCAAAGGTTGACTTTAAAGGTACTCAGATAACTATGGATAGTTTTTAATGAGTTCTACACGAAACAGTCGGGGACAGTGCTCCATTGGATGCCAGTCAACTTCCACTTTAATTAGTGAAACGACAGTCTCCTGGAGCCAAGATGCTGCGACGTATTCACCTGAGAGGTGAGTGTCGGTTCGCAGTTCCCCGTGCTCCGCCATCTCCGTTTTATGAATTCGTTCTTTAATTGGCGCGTTCTCGTGCAATCGTTCGCGCGCGGTTAGCACAGAAGACGTCTGCGCGTAAAACAACGACCATTCTTCGCTCGCTCGCCTTTGTATGAGAGAGAGAGAGAGAGTGTGTGTGTGCGTGTGTGTGTATTCGTCTTAGGAAGATCGCCCTGGCGAAATCAACTAATTAATTAACTGAAACGGCGGACCCGGTTTTGCCCTACCCGAGTTGGAAGACAGCGTTCGCGGGACCCGTGTGAACATAAGGGCGTGTTTTGTCTGGCAGAAAGTTACGTTTTCTTGAAATGTGCGCACCTATATGCTAACTCATTCCGACCCAGTGTACACGACTGCGCGCACCACGCACGTGTACAGGCTATTCACAGTAAAATGAGCACTTTTGAAAGCCCTGCTTAAGATCTTCTTGTATGCACGTTGTGTATTCTTCCGCCTTATGTAAGATTACCACTGTCTAAGCACGTTTGAAACACCTACTTAACTTTAATTAACGTTAAGTAAAATATTTACTTTTCCCGTTATTTCCCAGTGTCAGATTTAAAAAAAAAACAAACAGAAAGCTAATTAAATTTATTTAAGTTTTCACAAATTTCATCTCTGTTTTATCCATATTAACTATAAGTGAAACGTTATAATTTATAGATAAAATGTAAGTATTAGTTCAGTTTAAACCAAAATAAGATACATTACAACTTTGACTATATGTGGTATTTCCACAAAGGATAAACACAGCGATATGCTTTCTTAGGGAGTTCGCTTGAATGATAACTACAGAACGAGGATACACTGCGAACAAAATACACGTCACCAAAGATACTGTAGATTCTGTCGGCGAATCCATGTCCCAGCCAGCTTTTCTACTGGGCAGCTGTGGTTTTCAACCCGAGGAACAAAACATCGATTCTCCACATCTAATGAGCTTCAACCTGGCTCTAATATCTCCAGTACACAAGTCCACAGCTTAACTGCTTTCCCGTTTTCCCGTTTGAGAGCTTTTTCTCGTTTCGCTTAATCCCGCACTTTCCTTTTAATCTTTCTTTTTGTCGTTGCTCGTATCCTTCTTACGAAGCTATGTTTCCCTGGGAGTATCATTTTGTTCGCTCGTTTTTCTCTCCTTTCTGTTTCCCTCGGCGCTTATTTTGGAAGTAGTCTTCCTGTTTGGGGACAAATTTTGCCACATCACGTAATACTGCAATTGTACCACACAGAAACATGGCCGGATATGTCTTTGCAACAAATATTTTGTTGAGTAAATAAATCTGGAAAGCTATTTTGTCCATCCAACCAAATACATTTTTGAACAAACCAAACGTCTTGCGGGGGAGGGGGGGAATCAACATATTATTTAGTTCACTCAACTGTATGTATTTGCTTTCGTTTGAAAATACATCTTGAGAGGACGTCTGAAATTTTTGAGACCATTGGGAAAGTAACAATTTTTGTTAGCAAATGCTGAAATGGTATAAACACCCTAATAAAACAAATTCGGCAAGAAAATAATATTTGAAGATGCAAACCGTTAAATATTTATTCACGTACGTTATCCTGTATTTTAAATATACGAGTTAAAAAAAAAAATAAAAAAAAAAAAAAAAAAAAAAAACCCTTAACATTTTGCCGCTAATCACTTTAGCTAACGTTGTCAGGGCGTATCATTCAGGGTGCAATAGGTTAGGGTTCGAAACTCGGTCGTATTCCAGTTTTTTTAATTAACGGAACTGTTAAATATGCTTAGAGCC
Organism: Dryococelus australis; assembly: GCA_029891345.1. Classification (NCBI taxonomy): domain Eukaryota; kingdom Metazoa; phylum Arthropoda; class Insecta; order Phasmatodea; family Phasmatidae; genus Dryococelus; species Dryococelus australis. The sequence continues at coordinate 51,333,576 of CM057008.1, forward strand.
AAACAAATTTTTAATTTCACCATTCACATCTTATAGTTTGAGGCAACCAAATAAGAACAAAATAATTTTATTTCAGCAATAAAATATTTATTTCCCTTAAATAAAAAATAAATTTAATTCCGCCAAACAAACTTTCTTTTATTGAAAAAAAAAAAAAAAATCTCTGTGCGGGTTAATATTCTTGCCAATCACTTTGAAAACTGCGAATTTTTACATATTTCCCGTTAAAAAGAACGTTCTTAACTCGTTTGATTGGGGCGGTTTTTGACAACGAGGTCTTGAGAGCCGATAGGGTGAAATGAGGTGAGAACGGAGCAGCGCCGGTAAGTAAGCGCGGGGGAGATGGGAAATCCCGAGAAAACCCCGCCGACCTGCGGCATCGTCCCGCACAATACCCAATTTGAGAAAATCCGGAGTAACCCAGAGTAGTATGACTATGGGAAGTTGGGGCCACGGGATTGGGGAGCAGAATTGTAGGATTCGCCGACCGCCATATTGTGACGTCACCCGACCGCCATTTTTTTTCCCTTTTTTCCTCAAAATTTACCCTTTTTCCTTCAAAATGTCCCTTTTTTTTTCCTTCAAAAAAGTTAGAAGCCCCTAAAAATGGTAGGTGGTCCCCTCATACAAAAATTAGCCTCTCAAATCCAATTTTCGCCATTTTAATTAATTTGGGGGGCTTCCTTCCTTCGGACCTTCAGAGCAGTGGCGGCCATGTTGATTTTATACCCATTCCCTATGCCAAATCGATAGAAGGTATAGAGGGCAGGAACCAGACCTAAGCATCAGCCATCTTGCATACATATTGTATGCAGATGACCTTTGACCCCGACGATTACCTTGACCTTTGACCTCGAATATGCAAAAACTAAAAAAAAATCCAAAAAATTAAAAAAAAATCCCAAAAAATTATTATTAAGATTAAATTATTAAAAATTATTACAAAACTATTTTGAAAACACGTAAATGATTTTTTAACTTACATTTCTTAGCACCAACATTAATCACATTCGTCACATCCCCAGCAGACGACTGACTCCCTCGGACCCGCTCACCTTACCTATACTCATTCCGCCATCTTGATTTTTTCCGTTAGCCATTTGTTTATACATTACTGGAGACCGCCATCTTAGTAGGTGACCACCACATATGTATACATCACTTATCTGTCATCTTGGAAGCCAATTCCCATTAGTAATTGAACTTTAACCTGTGACTAATGACCCATTACATTGACCTTGACCCCATGACCTTGAAAACAAAAACTCGAGAAAAAATACATAAAAGTCAGCAAGCGTAATACATTAAAGGCTACCACCGCCATATTAGATGCAAACTATTTTAACCTTGACCTAATGACCTTGCAAACAAAATCCGAGAAAAATACATGTCAAAAATAAATTAAAAACTGCCACCGCCATATTAGATGCAGACTATCTCGACCTTGACCCCATGACCTCGAATGACCTTGAAATAAAAGAACTTTAGAAACAGTGCATATAATTCACAAGCATAATACATTACAGACTACCACTACCATATTAGAAGCGTGTTTTCATCTGGGGCGAAAGAGTATTTAGGTTTTGAAAGTGCTCCCATTTTTTACATATAAGTTTTATGGGCACAAGCTAGACGCTTTACTTCTAAAAGAACCGCATTTATGTACAGAAAAATGGCAGTTGATTTTCTGACTCTGCGAGGTAAACCGATTTGGAAGCGCTCTCTCGCAATACCACAAAGATGAATTGCGAAAACGAATGTCTGCCTTCGACCTCAACTAACATGGAACAACGGCCTGTACAATCGCTAACAGGTTGTCTCCAGTGTCGATTCTGCGATCGAGTATTCACCTATGGTCAAAATGCCCGACGACACGAGAGAACGGCCTGAACGAAGAGACCTTCTCGCACGAGGAAAGCATTACGACAATGGCCACAAAACCAATATGCCTTCTCCTACATCGATGGGTACCCTTTCCGAAGACGATAATGGCGACACAGATAATGCTGAAGTCGGAATGAGTGCCGCACAGAAGGTTTGTGCGGAGCGTACACTTGCAAGATGTCCACACGAAGTCGACGAACTTCAGAATAAACGATCATCAGCTCTAAATACTCATGGACATACAACTCCTGCTACACAGAAAAGTAAACATGATATTGAGGATGCAACAGGAAGTGAAGACGATCATGAAGATAGCATTGATGATGGCTATGACAGTGATAGTGTTGAAGACTATGATTATTCCCTCAACGGTCCTGCACAATTCCCCAACGAGTTCCTTTCGACAAGTGATGTGAAGAAGACAGAAGACATCAAGTATAATGACGATATGTTTACCGAAAATCCCTACAAACTTGTAGGCTATCCACGGTAAAATGAGCACTCTTGAGAGCCCTGGTTAAAACCTACTAGTACGCACATTGTATATTCTTCCGCCTTATGCAAAATTAACATTGCAATGGGCATCGTGACTTTATTCATACGTCGGTTTAGTACAATTGTGAAATTATTATAAAAGAAAATGTTTTGCAAATCTGCCCATTTTTTCACTTCAATGCATTCAAGAACCGGAAAGTGAAATAAATAATTTTAAGGTATTACAAATGGTTACCTGACACTTTTTATTCGACGTTAATAAATGGAACTACTTTCCATTCTCCCTTACTAACTTTACTGGGCTCATGTCGTCCAGTTCGCCAGGTAAAATACATGCAGGTAGAGATACTGACTTTTTTCTAAGGTTGTGCTCAGTTTATTGTGAAGAGAATTTAGTAAAATTGTAATTTCGACATACATTTATGCGAAAACTATGCGCTCAAAAATTGTTTGCGAGACCAAAGTATTCACTTTTAATGTCTAAAATTCGAACATTGTGTGTGGTACAAATATAAAATAACGATTTTTTTTGTCATGACCAATTCCTAGGGCCGTGTATTTTCCGCAAAAATATTTATGCTCATGCTATATATACATCAATATCTTACGTCTGCAACAACAACTTCCATTCGTTATTTACCGCGCGTCTACGTGAGAAGAAATGTTCTTATGTGACTGGGCCAATAAGAATGAAGTACTCCGATACTGAATGTCCGTGATTCGTGGGCAAGACTCTTGGGGCACGTGACATTCAAAATCATCCAACCACCGAATGTGCACATTAACTAAAAAGTTTTGTACTGGAACTGGCCTTGACGTCTTTTCGCAAAAAAAAAACACGTGGCCACAGCAATACCCTCACAAAGTTGTTCTCGTCTGCTATAATCAATTCGCGGTTACTTCACAGTTTTCTGAGGCCTGCTGAAGTTCTACTTCCAGGGTATTCCTCCGCCCCGTGCAAGCTAAGCCCAACTATGTCTGGAAAATTACACCAGAGGACAACGCTCCAATTTTTTTTTCCTACTCAATTGTAATATCACTTAGCATTACAACTATTTATTACGAGGCGCTACCACCACAGATTTTTTCTCACTGTTTTTATTCGTGTTTATTATAAAGTGTAATGTATAAATAAAATCTAGGCAAAACTTCAAACTAACGAAAAATAAGATACGCCTGTGTACATGGAATATTTAGGAAATAACTAAATACGCAATAAATGGGGTGATTTTTCAAACGTTTGTGTTAACCGTTTGAGGATGGCACGACTTTACTAGACTGATAAGTTTGAAGTGAGCTGCCTATATTCTACACTACAGCAATATAATTTTGGTTGGTCTCTGTATTTCCCCTTACCATTGTACTATTGGTCTTGGCTACACCAGACACGCCTACTGTACTCCGAAACGTTTATTAATGGCTGGACGTCGCCCAATGAAGTCGCTTTGGCTGTGCACCAATTAATGTAACGCGATGGAAGTAAAAAGTTTTACAATTCATCGTGTTAGTTTGAAAAAGTTATTAAAAAGAACAATTTTATTCTTACAAACTGAAATGTTGACTAGTTGTTTTTTATACTTAGATTCCGATAAAGTCTAGCGAAAGAAACTACAAAAGTGTGAGCTTTGTCTTCAAGAGCAAATAAATCTCCATATAAACGTAGCCCCCGTGTATACACCTCAAAGGGTTAAGACGTCCGAAGAAATAAGGAATGGACTATAACGTGGTTTTCCCGGATCGGTCGCACAGAGAACTGGATGTTTGGGCACGACGTACCTCCGACAGCCGTAACTTTGAATAGCAAACAAGAAATCAAGGAGAACCAGGTTGAGAAGCCCCCCCCCCCCCCCCCCTTCTTTTCCTTGAATCCCCTTCGCCCGGAATCTGCGCAGCCATCGAGGAACTCGAAGCCGCGCCTACGAAATGAACGGGGAAAACGTTATAAATGTTTTATGAAGGGCCAACCCCTCCCTCTCTCAAAACGCGGCTCGCCAAACCGGTGTTTTTGCGCTCGAAAAAAAAAAAAAAAAAAAAAAAAACACCCGTGTTTTCATTACTGTTATTATTATGATTATTATTATTATTATTATTATTTTCGTGCGGTAGCGACTCTCAGAAGTCTCCTCCTTGCCGCCGGGGAACATTTGAATGCAAAGTCCTCGCGGTAAACCATTTACGAGTTCGCTAATTGAGGCTCGTTTTGCTGGCGTAAAGAAGCTAAGAGGCTGGTGTGCGGAAGTTTTGGGTGGTTTGGCCCCTGAGGCATGGGGGGGGGGGGGACACACAAGCCATCTGCAAGGGTAATGAGTCGAATACATTTCTCCCGTCAGTTTTGAACCCATATTTGCATCTTCGCCGCGAGATCTTGAGAGATTTTAGCATATCTCAAATTTGCACACAGTAAAAAAAAAAAAAAAATGTTTTGTACATCTTACAAACAAAATTGTTGGGAACTAGACGCCAAAGACGTTTATTTGTAACCTTATAAACGACAGTGGGATAACTGAAAGATGCTAGGCTGTACATAGTACAGTGGCCACTTTTCGAGGAAGTGAGTGAGTGAGGAGATTTCGACGGATCTTAACATCGAGGTCTTGAGAGCCGATGAGAGTGATTGAGGTGAGTATGGAGCAGCGCCGGGAATGAAAAGGGAGGGGTAAACGGGAGATCCCCGCCAATGCCAATTAGGCCGTTCACAGTAAAGTGAGCACTTTTAGAAGCTGTTTCATCAGACATAATAACAGACAAATACATTTCATTGTGGCTTCGGACTTTTGGTTTTGGGCATGGTGAATGTATACAATATGTTTATTAATCACATGACAGGGTTTACATTAACAAGTGGTGGAAGGATATAAATTGGTTGAAAGAAAAAAGTAACTATGGCTTCAAATGTGCTCACTTTACCGTGAACTGCCTATAAATACTATTCATTGTGACATTGGACTTGTGGTTTAGAGTAGGGTGAAATGTATACATCGTTTATTATTCACGTTGCGGTGTTTACATAAACAAGTGGCAGAGGTATATAAGTTGGTTGAAATGAGGATGAATGACTAATTGGAGATATATTAAAAGAAATGCGTGGACGCCATTAAATAAGAGAGAAACCTCTTTGCAGCACCAAACAACAGCAAACCCACATCCATACAAGACCACGCCAGCTAATCATAACCACTCTTAGCTACACAGCCAATAAGGAGACAACTAGACTGTCACTGGCTGCGGCAGAACAATGGACAAAACCCATAGGCATATAAACCCACGCACTTCCAGCCTCCTCGCCAGTCGGACTTGTGTTCTCAGACCCTGTGTGTCGCTGCCTGAAGACGGGAACAGATTGCAGTTCCCGAAAACTCGCATTCTGTCGTGTCAGGGAAAACTACTGTGTGTTGGTGCGAGTGTCTTCATTGTCATTGTTTTGCCAGTTATGCATTACTTATAGGGATAGGAAAGATTCGCGAGTTCAATGACTTGTAGGCTAGGCACCGCAGGCATGTGTATACTCTGTTCATTGGCTACTGCCACATACAATAGCCAATGTTACTTCACACCTGGCAGTATGGCACTCGCTACTTGTTTCATTACAAGTCTGCTATTGGCTCAAAGTCTTCCAGGGCGTGTCTAATAAACTGCGATCCAATTGCAAAAGTCAACTTCAGTGTACACGGGTTTCACGTCTATCTTGTCCTGAAATGAACTCGCGAAATGTTCCTATTCATGCATATTTATGTAGTAGATAGATATAATACATCCACGATTGTGTCACACTTCTCCGAAGCCCTGCGAAAGTTCTACTTCCAGGATATTCCTCCACCTCGAGCAACCTACGCTTGACTAAGTCTGGAAAATTATACCAGAGGACAACACTCTGAATTCGTGCGCAACCAGTAGTAATGATGTTTTTCATAAGAACAATTCCTTACTATGTGTTACCCACACATAATTCCTTACTAGGTGTTACCCACACATACAATTCCTTACTAGGTGTTACCCACACATACAATTCCTTACTAGGTGTTACCCACACATACAATTCCTTACTACGTGTTACCCACACATACAATTCCTTACTAGGTGTTACCCACACATACAATTCCTTACTAGGTGTTACCCACTCATACAATTGCTTACTAGGTGTTACCCACACATATGTTTTCTCACTGTTTTATCCATACTTATTTTAAACGGAGTATTATAATTTATAAATAAAACATAGATAAAGGTTTAATTTAACAAAAAATAAGATACTTTCACCTTAAGAGGTATAAAACTTGTATGGTACATGGCATACTTAAGAAACAACTAAACACATTCATACATGGAGCGATATTTCAAAGGTTTGATTCAAACAGAGTGAGGAAACTTCGGTGTGTTATCTGCTGGTCATATATAGTTTTTTCGTATAGGTATATAGCATATTAATTTTCCGCATTTAGCTTGCTGTCCTGTTTTATTTGACTCTATTGCTTCATGGAATTTTCCGGATTTGTACATATATATTTTTAACTACAGGATACCTGGCTTGCATTTTGTTGTGTCTGGTAAAACTGCTATATTTGTGTACGTTACTTTGTTGCGTTGTCCCATTTTCATCCTACATATTTTGTCAGTGATGTCCTAATATTTTCAAGCACATTTTTAGCCTGTGTTGTTTACATATATTTATGTAACTAATTTATGTTGTTTTTTTTTTTTTTTTTACTCTATTCCGTTTTAGAATTTCCCCTGTGCTGTATGCATGTATTTATCTTTTCGTCCAAAGGTTACTTGTCTTATTTAAGGCTCGGCCTCACCCGCCATGTTGAATATTCCATTTACATTTCATGTATGTCTTTTCAGTGACATAACCAAATATTTGTTACTATAGCATTGTCATTATTGAAAATCCCCTTCAAATTTAGTCGTCAAACTTCATCCACATGTGTTATGGTGATTGTAAAATGGCATTAACCTGTTAATAATTCTCGAAAAAATACGGCATGACTACTTAACGAATTTTCAGAATTTATGTTTGTACTTCAGCGTAACGTATATTGTCATGATTGTATAGTAGCAGTTTCGTAATAAGTGTCGGTATACAACTGAAATAAGCTAGAACCAATCATTGAAAGGCGTGTGAGGCAGAGCCTTAAGTATTTTTTTTCGAGTTATGCCTTTTTTTTCCCCGTGACAGACATCTGCATCGCAATGGCGAATTTCCAAAAATCTCCATCTAGTCATAACTCTCCCTACCCACCAACGTCAATACACCCAGCTTCTAATATCTCAGCTGCCGTGCTCAGGGAAATGTTATCCAGCTCAAGGTCGCGTACACTGCAGTTCCTCAGAGCAAACCCCGCTTTCCGATTTGCAGTATTTTATCGCCAGCAAATCCCACCATACGTTTATTTTCTCTCTCTCTCTCTCTCTCTCTCTCTCTCTCTCTCTCTCTCTCTCTCTCTCTCTCTCTCTCTCTCTCTTTTTTTTTTTTTTTTACCTCGAGCAGATCACCCGACGGAAGATGTAGTTTGTGTTAGAAATGAAACGACGAAAGACCACACCCTGAAATGGCGAGATTTCTCTTCCAATTTATTTACTCCCGCATCTTTGCGTGTAAGTTTGCATGGCCGCATGGGCGGTTATAAACTTTTTTTTGTCCCGGAACATCATACATTTTTTTATATTTTACTGTTTAGAAAACTATCTGTTATCAGACGAGATTAAAAACATAACAACACAGAAAAATGTGATTTGGAAATTCGTGATTCCACTTAGTGGTCATGAAACGGCAGGCATGGAAGTAAAAGTCCTGGACTACAAATCTCTACCTTCCAGGCGAAATGAGCCACATCGTGGCTTCCCATTGCCTTCTGCAAGTGGGTTGGAAACGCACAAACGGTTTGCGTGAGCAAGAAAATATATTGGCAAAAAAAAAAAAAATCAACTACGTTACTCACTGATGATGAACTACTTAGTGCCAGCTGTTTGAATCAAATCTACCCTTTCCAACTCATTCTTTTTTTACGTCTTCAACCGTCTTTCGTCGCTTATCGCACACTCGTTACACCGATGCTTGTCTTACTATAACCTGTTCACAGTACATTGTGCACTTTTTAAAAGCCATGCTTAAGAGTTACTTTTATGCACGATGTGTATTCTTCGACCTTATGTAAAATTAACATTACCATGGGCCTCGTAACTTTATTCAACCGCCGGTCTAGCAAAACTGTGAAATTATTATAAAAGTAAATATTTTACAAATATGTTCATTTTTACAGACAGGTGTTATAATTAAAAAAAAAAAACAGAACGCGGAAAAAATAATTTAAGTTGCCACAAATGGTTACAATACGCTCTTTATCCGACGGTTAAGACATGGAACGTCTTTACCTCCATCATTTCTAACTTTACTTGGTTCATGTCAATCAGTGTGCTCGTTTTAATTTTTTTGCAGGTACACTGTTAAAAATTCCCGTATATTTACGGAATGTTTTACGGAAATGTACATTGTGTATGCGGAAAGGCAATCCGTAATGACGAAAGACGGAGTTAAGTCCGTAAATACAAAATACGGAAAGTCTCCGCATTCCCTTTGGCTTCGAGTTACGGGGACGAACAACGCCGATTCTACATGAAGCTTTCGTCGCCATTGTAACAAGAAAATGATCGTTTCTGTGGCAGTTAAGGTTATCCACGCGAGTATGACCTATTCTTTCAAATATTAAAAAATAGCATCAGGCGTCTGTAACATGCGGCAACACTAAAAATACACTAAATTAAATTGAAACTGATTTCTTGCTTCTGACTTTTGGCTACAAATATAAAAGTTATACAACAATTTTCGAGTGAGAGTTGTATGTGAATGGGATACCCTACCCTCGTAGCTCAGGGGTAGGGTGGCCGACCTGTAGTCGGAGGGTCGCGGGTTCGCGCCCCGGTGCCTCCGACGTGGCAGATGCTCACTTTATCGCTAATATCCTTTAACAATTTGAGACGGCCTACACGGAGTTTTGCCACCTCCTTACTCATCAGCCATGCTTGACGACTGCATCTCTAACCGCTCAACGTGAAGTGAAAGAACTTTTCCCGTTTTTGGTTTGAAATATCTTCTGCCTGAACTTATAAACTATTACTACCCTTTTACCAACCTGGTTTGTGAAAACGTGAAGAGATGCGTAGAAGTTTGTTACGACAAACTTTGGTTACCGACACGGAATTTCACTAGGACATCGGACACAGCTTCGCCGCTTGGAGCCTGTTTTGTTACTGAACTTTTTTGACGTGGCGCCGGATTTTCCGGATTTGTCTAGATGGCGCTACGATCTGCGGCCACTGCGCATGACCTCCCACCCCTGCGATTCCACCTTGGAGGTGGTGCAGCAGTACCAACATGACGTTCATTTATTTGCTAAATCGGTAGCTGATGGCGCTATTTTTTTTTTTTTTGTAATTGTGACGTATTTGTTGGCGATTGGCTGTTCACCGATCGCCCCTTGAACATTTCCTTTTTAGGTATCAAACTCAGCCATTGGCTGCTCATTAATTAAGACACTCTAGAGAGAATTAAAGAATTTCTGCTACATATGCTGGGTGCGGAGATGTCTCGATTTAAGACAGCAGTCTCGAGGAAGCTTCGGAATGCCAAGATAAGTATGACACTAGTTGCCATGCCGACCCTTATGGCGAGACATACTTTGATGTCCTTATAGGCAGAACATAGGGGCCCATGATGCCTTAAAACAACCTAGTTAAATCTCAATAAAATGCTTTGTTTTATCCTCGGCAAATCTGAAAGTAAATGTTGCATCTTTGTAAAAGATTTTTTGAGAAGCCAAAATTTTAATTAAATATGAATAAAAAAGTAGCAAAATTATGGACACTTTGGGGAAAATGCCCAAACGTTTGTACACGAGATAAACCAAGAAGAGGTTTAGAGTTCTCGTTGATTTCTGGGAATATAATCCTTAAAATTGAATGCTTGGGTTCAGGATAGAATATTGAAATTTTGCAAGATCCCCAGTTAAAATTTATAGGTGTTTTTTTCTCTCGATGATATTAATTAAATTTTGGGGAAATAAAATGGAAATTTTCCAATTGTGGATCAGTCCACAAAAGCATGTTTAGGACAGAGAACTATAGAAACATTTATCATTTTTTTGGAGAAAACATGTTAAATGATATATTTTTTGCAATTCAATGGCCTTTGGTAACTAGAATATGACCGGAAAACAATCTGTAACCTTTAGTACAAACTATTACGACACGCCACATAAAATTCTTGCATTTTCTATGGATTTAGGTAAAATTGTAGATGGCCTGAAAATACATTGTAACTTTCAATATAACAGAGAAATGGCAACTGTTAAGACTATAAAGCCAGAATTTTAAATGTTAATTATTTTAAATTAACCTTTAGTACAAACTATTACGACACGCCACATAAAATTCTTGCATTTTCTATGGATTTAGGTAAAATTGTAGATGGCCTGAAAATACATTGTAACTTTCAATATAACAGAGAAATGGCAACTGTTAAGACTATAAAGCCAGAATTTTAAATGTTAATTATTTTAAATGGAAATTGTAAGATTCGCACTTGTTAAAAGATATTGGCAACCAATATTTATCCTGTACATGAAAAATACGTCTGAAAAGAAAAAAAAACACAGAATCAGAAATCATGTGTATTGCATTTCAGCTCATAGCATGTAGAATTTTTCCTACTTTATTGTTCATCCATGTTTTATTCACGTTGCCTTAACGAAGGTTTCACCTCTAGGTGGCTGTGTTTTTGTTGGATGGTGTTTTAAAATCCACCTTGCCGTGGCCTAGGCTCTAGGTCGTAGCAAATTGTAACTTAAAGTTAAGTCAGGGAACTTTTCTCTCCATCGTTACCATTAACAGTCTTTTATCGGGAGCACGCAGATCATTGCGGCCATTAAACTACTCACAATAAGAGCCAGTAACATCTTTCAAGTGTTGAATTCGGAAGTGTTCAATTAACAGATTTATTATAATAATATCACATGTTGAAATAAACTGTCTAGCATATACAGACGATTTAGCCATACTTTCTGAAAACTTGACAAACGCAGCAATACAAATCAATCTCTTAGACGAGATAGCCAACAAAACAGATTTGAGAATTTCTGTAGAATAAACAAAATTTATGACAAAAATAAGAAATGCTCCAGAAATCCTACCAACAGACAATGGTCGAATAAAGAGAGTAAATAAGTTCACATATCTGGGAGAAATAATTCAGGGAAATGGTTTGGAAAAATTCGCGGTAGAAGAAATGATACTTGAGATGGAAAGAGCATATGGCATAACCAGGAATATCTACAACAAAAAATGTTTATCTAAAAATCTTAAAATACAGTACTACATCACAGTAGTCAAACCAGGATGTCTTTACACGAGTGAATGTTTAGTACTGAATTACAAGTTGCATAAATTAGAAGTACTAGAAAGAAGAATTATACGTAAAATACTTGGTCCACTAAAAACTACAGAATTATGTAAATCAAGACGTAATGATGAAATATACCGCAACATAGAAAACATAACAGAAACCATACGGAAGAGGCAATTGCTATTTTTTGGACATTTATATAGAATGGATGGCAACGGATTAACCAAGCGGATCTTCAAATATTTTTGGAACAAGAAATCAACAACAACCTGGATCTAGGAAGCTAAGAAATATTTGAAGAAAAAAAAACCCAATATAAATGGAGAAAAAGCAACAAAGAGAGAAATTTTAAAGAAAAGAGTGTTAAAAATGGAAGGATTCCAAGGCAGGAAGGTAAAGAAAACAGGCTCGAAATGGTCCGTGGAGAGGAAAAAGATACATAGTGAGAAGATGAAGGAGTACAGGAGGAGGAAGAAACAACAGCAATGGACGAAACATTGAAATTGGCTCGCAGTCCCTAGAAGACCCTAACGGAAGAAGAAGAAGAAGAATACAGGTTATTTTCGGGAAAAGATTTCACGAACCAGGTGTACTCCAAAACAGTTTTGTCCATGCGCACTTTCGTGGCTGGATGATTTTAAATGTCACGTATCTCAAGTGTCTGTCCGCGAATCATGGACGTTCAGTATCGGACTACTTTATTCGTATTGGCCCAGTCGAATAAGAACATGCCTCCTCACGTAGACGCGCGGCCAATAACCAAAGGAAGATGTGGTCGTAGACGTGGGATGTTGAAGTCTAGCGTGGCCATAAATATCTTCGCGAAATACACCTGTCCCTAGTCATTGTTACAAGACAGACACACGGAAAGGTTCGCGGATTCATTCGGCAACAAGCTAGAATCCACACTCCTTTGTGTGCACGAGAATCAGTTCGTTGTTCACTGAACTCTAAAAAAAATTTTTTGTACTTTTACAAGAAAAATCTTTGGAAACTCAGTTGCCAATAAAATCCTTTGCAAATATACACAAAGAGTTTTCTTGTGAAATCCGCAAGATATTTGTTTGTAATATTAAAAACGATAGCCTTGTATTACAAATGACATTATTGAGAAGTGTACATAATATTACCTCATTTCTTCCTCTAGAAAACAATTATGATGTATTAATAACAGAGAATAACTTGCATATACACACACACACTTTGCCACACCCCTTGTATTATCATTAGCCGGCACCCTTAACCACAAGATTAACTTGACTTACGAGCACGTAAATTATTTTTACAGTAAATATAGCTGCAATTACCTACAAAGTATTAATGAAGTTATTCGGTTAACAAGAATATGTATATTTATTTAATTTTAGAATTACTGTTGCTGAGTCAAGATATTTTGACGGCTCGTAACAACTCGGTATTGAGAGCCGAGTTAAGAGTTCCGTGTAGCTAGGAAACATCAACAACTCGGTATTGAGAGCCGAGTTAAGAGTTCCGTGTAGCTAGGAAACATCAACAACTCGGTATTGAGAGCCGAGTTAAGAGTTCCGTGTAGCTAGGAAACATCAACAACTCGGTATTGAGAGCCGAGTTAAGAGTTCTGTGAAGCTGGGAAACATTAACAGGTAATGAATAATACGGTCACGTTTTATTGAAATTATTGTTTTATTGTATTTATTTAAGTTGTTTAAGTGTTGTACGTTATTCAAACTTGAAGTACATTGTTTCTTGCACGCAGAAACGCTTTATATCACCCATAATTTTTTGCAGAAACAGATAAATACGGTTTTACGCTGTCGAGTGTCCGCCATTTTTCTGAATCTCGTGAAAACGGGTCAGTATTGTATTGTTACAAGCATTTGTAAAATTACAACGAATTTCTCAGTAAAAATTAAAAATTTTTTTTTTACAATGTGGCCGTTTCTACAGTTTAAAACTACACCATGAAGCACTGGATAATGTTCTTGTTTCCACTGCACGTTCGTGGTTGGCTGAAAGTTACCCATGGCGTATCTAAATGGCCTTTCACAAAATCATAGTTCACTTCAAATTTTCTTCAAATTTATTGAAATACAGTTACTTGAATAATGTGTGACGTCACTCGGACATTGTAATATGGGCCCATTTTGAAAGACTCGAATTCCTTCAAAGCTTAGGAACGTGTTCTATACTTTCTTGAAACCTGGTTTTGGAAAAGCATTCCGAATTATTAAAAAAGTATAAATATAATATGCCTATAGTGTCTTACTACCGTAGGCTACTTTATGCGTATTCAAACTACAAAAATATTTCCACACATATTTCATGCAAAGTAAATCCAACATCTTAGAAAAAAATATTTGTTTTGATTTTGACAAATTATATTGGTATAGTTCTTCGTTTGTAGAGGTTTCTAAAAAAAATTACAGAACATGTGAATTACTATTTAACTGAAATATTTGCGGAAAGAGTTTAAGTAGACACTTCAATATTTATTGAATATAGCTGCTTGTGTGTGAAGCTTTTCAAACTTTAAAGTAATAATGAATTTTCCATTGAATTCAAGTGCATATTAACACTTTCTGTATTCAATAAGTTGAATTCAATTGATTGAATCGAATAAAATATTTCACTGTGATCCAATATAGTGAGATATTCACGTGGTTGAAGTTTAAGTTGTGCTCAAATTAATTTGCGAAAATTCCGGGTATTTAATTACCACTACTATGCTCCATAAAAGATTAAAAAGCGAAACGAAAAAAAAAAAAAAAATTCGACCATAGGGGGTGACACGACCAGATACGACAGATTACTTGTTTACGCGGCCAGCGCCACGACTTGTCATCGGGGGTTGATTGTGGTTGGAGGTGGCACGAGGGAAGTTAATCTGCGGAGCAGACTAGAGGAAGGGGTGTATGGAAAAGGGGGTGAAGGAGGGAGAGGGTTGACGTGTGGGTGGCGACAAAGGGGTACGTGAAGGATGGTCTGTGTGTTGTTCCAGCTAAAAAAGGGGGGGGGGGGCATTCTGGAACAGACGCTGGCTCGCGTGAGGGATTAATCCCTGCCGACGCTACGTCAACACGCACCTAGATCCCGCACAACCTCACTCGTCCCTAGATCCTGGTCCCGGCGCTCACAACCATAGACTAAAGATGAAGTAGACCGCTTATTCGTCTTCTGCGCACGTACCCGACATTGACCTACCCCAACCCCACACAGCTGTAAACGTCACATGTCAGCAGTGGAGAACGTGTTGGTTTATGTCTTGATTGTTAAATGACAAGCACTATTATGCGAATAAAATACTTTTACCGACATGAATTTAATCAAACTGCATTACAAATTGTTTAGAGAAAGTATACATACATTTCAAAGCATTTGTTTACAAATAAGTTTCCTAGCCTAGAATCCAAACCATGCCATTTTCGCTAGACGTGTTAGCATAATGCCAGTTAAATGTTAGGACATGGAGATAGGTTGTGCGCAGCCAGCGAGATCGGTCTACCTCATCTTTAGTCTGTGGTCGCGACCAGGGTACGGAAAGAAGAAAGATAGTGCACTCTTACGTTACGCTGTCGTTCATTTTCAATTGAAACTGGAAGAGTGTGGAGGAAGGAGGTAAAGGTAAATATCGTAGTGCGATCGTACTACCAACCACACCACTCTATCACAAAAATAAATAATATGCTCATTAAAATGTTACACATACACTTTGAACATTCTGCGTGTAATATGTACATTAAAGTTTAAAGGGTAGTTTAAATAATAACCACCAACCAAAATTATTTCAATCAAGAGATTAAAAATGAGGTATGGATTTAGTGGTGTGTGGCACGCTGTTTTGATGACGGTTCCAATTACCTCTGGCGGCAAACTTTTAAATTATTCGTAAGAAGTGTCCAGCATGCACTCATTTAAATAGGTCTCGCTAAGAGGAATCCAAAACTGGTTTCAAAAATACAATCGATGTAATTTCGGGGGAATCATGAACGTTTGAAATGTAAGCAATTTTACTGTTTGACCTCTATTTGACCCCGTAAGCTACTTCGCACACGTGGCTTCTTCATCGTGCCATTTCATGTTCCCGGGACCACGTGGAATGTTTTGTCATTGGTATAAAGTTGCCACCTTGTTGGTGACAATTAACTGAAATTTGGGGGTTTGGCCCATAATCTTCTTTTAAAGGTAGTTTGCTAATTTCATTAGAAAATTGTCTTTTTTTTTCTTCTCCAGGGAGGTACGTACCACTCTCGTGACTATGTTCCGGTTTTAGAAAAGTTTAAACAGGTCGTCAATTGTTTGTCACGTGGTACATTTTGTCAACAAGTCGTAACAGCAATGGCGCTAAGTACCTTATATTTCTGTTCACCCATAGGAATTATCGAAATTGACATGAAGCACTTGCGCACTACACACACGCAATAACCAACTATGCCACTATCAAAAGTGCGAAAATATCAAAAGTGATTTCAAAACACAGTTTGTTAAAAGTTAGGATAACTACTGAGACTGGCATCATCTAGGCGAACGAGTATAACTGAAATTTAATTCATATGACAAATTAAAACGTTCAGCAGAGTTATGTTGGTGGCCATATTCAGCCCCCTCCCCCCCCCCCCACACACACACAAGGGTAATTTACAAACCGGGCAATTGCAGACAAAGTTTAGTGCAGTCTACATAGTTGTGTTTGTTTATTCCCAGAAGGGCTGATGCAATTTTAAAATGAGTGGGAGCGTGTCAGGTAGAAACCAGGGTCAACGAAACTGCAGTTGGAATTTTCAAAATGCTGTTTGAAACTGGCACGGATAAGCTAAGGGTGAATTGTTATTAAGGATGTGCCAACTCTCCGTTGAATATAGTACATCTCTATTTAGAAAACGTGAAAGCAAATATTTTACTTGCACATACATAGAGATAGGAACATTTCGCGAATTCGTTTCGGGACAAGATGGACGTCAAACACATATACAGTGAAGACACCGTTGCAATTGTATCACCAGTTTATTGAACACGCCCTGGACGTCTCTGAGCCAATAGAAGACTTACAAGGAAACTCGTAGCGAGTCCCGTACTACCAGGTATGGTGCAACACTGGCTACTCTCTGGAGCCGCAGCCAATGAACAAACATCTGAGGCTCTATTGTGCACAGTACTGTGAAGTCTAGCCTACAGGTCATTGAACTCGCGGGAATTGCCCTATCTGTATATATACAGTATATCGACCACTGCCGATGCGTATTATCAGACGGAAACTGTAGTCAGCTTGTGAGTTTAAGCACAACGTGAAGTAAAAACAAAAATTAATTTCTAACTATTATGAACCTATATGGAACAAATTAATTTCCTTTTAAGTATTTCGTCAAACTTTTTTTTTTATTTCCAAGTTGACAACAACGAAAGGAGGGGTTGCGGTGGTGTAATGGTCACATTACTTTCCTCCAAACAAGGAGAACCTGGTTAGATTCGCGGCGAGGTCGCTCCCGGATTTTCGCACGTGGGAATCGTGCCGAACGACGCCGCTGGTCGACGGGTTTTCTCGGGGGTCTCCCCAGTTCTCCCGCCCCTCCAAACTCACCTCGTTTCGTCCTCACCCCGTGCGAACCCAAATCTCTTCACTCACTCATCAACGAAGGAGGGCGCAGATTTACTGTCACTGAAGACAATGTTGAAGTGAGCTGCCTATATTCTCCAATACAGCAATATCAGTCCTGTTGGTCTCTGTGTTTACACTTACCTTCATCATATTGGTCCTGGCTGCACTTACTGTACTCCGCAACGTCTATTATTGGCTGGCCTTCAGCCAATGAAATCGTGCGTTGATTGCGTACCAATTAATAGTCAGGGACCTGCAAATTACCCGTTATTATTTTGCATCACGCTAGACTTCACAATACTGTATGCAAATGAGCCAGCGTCGTTTCTCCATTGGTTACTGCATAGATGTGACGCCACAACATTTTTTAATGAACTTCGCGTGATTGGGTGACAAATGCGAAGTGTTCACTTATTAGCGCAGACTTACCTAGGGCGTGTCACATAAATTATGATCAAACGAAAAACGTATTACAAAGGTACATGCGTTTCACGTTTAACTTGTCCCCAAATAATAACGTGAATTTTGCATGTCTCTATTAATCGGTCGCGATAGAGGTAACATGTTTTACATTCCATCGTGTTTATTTGAGAAATTACTGAAAGCAAACATTTTATTTTTACTAACTTAAATATTTACTGAGATTCCAATGAAGTCCAGAGGAACAGTGAAAATATAAAAGTGTTGGATTTGTTTCCAAGATTAAAGGAATTTCCATATTAACATAACCTCGTCTATATACGTGCGTACTCCGCAAAGAGTTAAATCGAGGTGCACTTAATTGCGTTCGTCTGCGCGAAAACCTGACGAGAACAGGTTAAGTGATGCAAATGTTCGGGAGTCGAGGACTTTGTTTATGTTCCCGCACTAGCCACGAATACCTCGCCCGCCGACCGCCTAACCAATTAAAAGGAAGCCGCCAATTGAGAGATCACAGAACGCATTCCAGAGGCCGCCGCCGGGCGATGCGTGTGGGTGTGTGCGTGCCAGCACGCGTGGGTCCGTGCTGCAGGCACGCCTGTACGGGACATAACCGTAAGTCCTGTGTTCGGCCGCTGTACCACGGCTACATCCAACTTTCCATGAAGCCCTGTCTTAAGTTCTACCTGCAGGATATTCCTCCTCCCCGTGCAATCAAAGCTGACCAAGTCTAGGAAATCACACCAGAGGAACGACGCACGGCATTCGAGCGCAGTCCGTACAAAGGCTGTTCACAATCAAGTGAGCACTTTTGGACTCAACCTTACAAAAAAAGTCAGTGCCCCTGCCTGCATATATTTTAACGGGCGCACTGAATGACATTCGCCCAGTTAAGTTGGTAACGATGGATGGAAAAATAGTTCAATATCTTAACGTCAGATTAAACGTGTTAGGTAACCATGTGTAATAACTTAGAATATTCATTTCGTTTTGTACACTTGTTTATGTATCGTTAAGTTTACATAAGGCGGGATAATACACGACGTGCATACAAGAAGATCTTAAGCAGGAGTTTTAAAAGTGCTCACTTTACCGTGAATAGCATTATTCATATTTTGCATCCAAACTACTTCTTACTAGGCATTACGAAAACCACCTATTTTTATCCCTGTTTTGCTCCAATTGATTGTAAATTAAATATTATATTTTGTAGATAAAACATAAGTAAAAGTTCGATATTATTAGGTAATAGAATCATTTACAGTTCTAATACTCCGGGATATTTTTAAATATAATTTTATTATACAATATAGTTAATATTCTCTTACTTGTATGGGACTTTCCCTTACTTGTATGGGATTTTGTCAGATACATTTTCTTACGATTAGGGAATAGTACTTTACTTGTTATGTAAATTTACTCTACATTTAAGACGTAATTTTACCTTACACGTAGAGGTAATTTAGCTTCCCTTACACGCAAGGGAATTTTACCTCAAAATTTTTTTTTACTCTGTGAATTTCGCTGCGAATCAGTGGTTCCCCACTGATTCGAATGTAGTGTGTATCTCTCCCTTATTACAGTTCCCCTCAGCCACACAGCATCTGCCACGCCGGCTCCTACTGTACAAGCACGTAAATCCCTTCGCTTTCCGAAGCAGAAAAAAAAAAAGCTAGGGCACTCGCTGACTGCAACTTTCGCACTTGTCGCCCAGTGACGACGAACAAGGTCCGAGGGGAAGAAGAAGATTGCAGACAAAAAAAAAAAACTTAGGGCTGAAGTTACCAAGAAGATCCCTCCTATGCCTACCCCGGTGCTTTTTCTTTTAATTCTCGTGTTCTTTTTGTTTCAACCCCGCTCTTGTTTCAACATTTATCTCTCCGGCAGCGACCATGAAGCCGCTTGTGTAAACCCTTCTCACGCACTTCCTACCCCCCTCCCCCTTTCCCGAAAGGCTGACGAAAAAAAAAACACACACATTAGAGGGTTGCCTCTTGTTTGTAAAACAGCAACGTTGTGTTATCTCGGGATAGTTATCATCCGTCAGGATCCGGATAAAGAAGGGCTGACTGCGACTAAAAAAATTTAATTTCGCGTCGAGAGGAGAAATAAGCTGTTATTAAAGAGTTGTAATAACCGTTTCTTTCGACAGATGTTGGCAGTCGAGGAGCTGAAGTTCAGGCGTGTTATTTGTTTACGAGCCGCGATAGAATATGATTCTACGTTTAAGGTAAACACTGGCGTGCCCTACAAGGTTGGCATTAGGGCGTATTACCGGAAGGTTACGTGTAATTAACATATTTAAACAGCAGGTTGCTTTCCTTAAAATCTAAACTCGCATACTACGAAGAAGAGCTTACAACACAGTATTTAAACCCAAGCGAAATTAACCCCTTAACTTATCATCCTGAGTATGCTAGTATACTCACGACGTGTTGCAAAATATATTTAATCGTTGTGAGTACTGTACTGTACGAGGTCAGAAGCTAGCACCAACACAATCAGCGAGTTTTTACAGGTTAATGCCATTGGTTGCTGCTAGCACACCGGAATATTATTATTTCTTGCTGCCGATGCCTTGGACCAATATAAATCCTTTCTACAGGTTCTTCCAAGTACGTTATTACAAGGAATTCGTAAGTACTCGTCAGAGCAAAAATCTCGTCTTTTGCAACGCCTGGAACGAAAAATTAATGTGTAAGTTAAGGGGTTAATATTATATTGTTTTTAAATTTTTAAAGAAAAATTGAAATGTCTAATATTAGTTCGTGATAATGAAGGCCTTTCTAACGATAACTCGTTTTTGTGGCGACAGTTTTACCAGGCGAGCGTTCACAACTCGCCATTGGAAGGTGTTCGGAATACGAGTGAGTGAGTGAACATATTTGTGCGACTCTCGACAACGATGTCTCGAGAGCCGAAGTGGGTGAAGCGAGGTGAGTACGGAGCAGCGCCGGAACGAAAGGACGGGAGAAAAGGGAGATCCCTGAGAAAACCCGCCGGCAACAGCGACATCGTCCGCCACGATTCCCATATGCGAAAATCCTCGAGGGGGAGGGGGGGGGGGCCCGTCGGGAATTGAACCCGGTTCGCCTAGGTGAAAGGCGAACGCCCTATCCCATGCGACAACCACGGCCACCATTATTGCGAGCCTGCATGCTAGTGTATACATGTGAGCATGTGTGGAGTTAATGGGTTTAGGCTGTTCACGGTAAAGTGGGCACGTTTAACGCTCTAGTTACTTTTTCCTATCAGCCATTTTTTTTTAAATCCTTTAATCACTTTCTCAAATAAATATTGCTATGTAAGTAATAGACACTGTGTGTATGTTTCACTGCACTCGGGAATTAACGTCTAAGGCTAGAATAAAATATATTTATTGACTATTATTCCAAATGAGAGGGCTTCCAAAAGTGATTTTTATTGATACATCAAAAAGTCAGAGTTCCCGGAGGAACCGGCGCTGGCCTCTCCTCCAGATGGCCGATACCTATTAAAAGGTCATACCTAGAGCACTGCTTTCTAACCGTTACATTTAACCCCCACAAAGCAAAAGCTAAATCGGCTCTTTGATCTTCAGGGTCCACGGTAACGTTGCAATTTTGAAACCTTCTCGCTGTCCGAAAAATAAAACAAGAAAACTACGCTAATCTACTCACACATGTAACTAACTTTCACGTCCCCGCTTTATGCTTCTTTCACGATAAAATTATGCATGACTGTACCCCAATATGTGCAATTTGCGGTCCAGTGCGCTCGACTGTGCATGGACTTAGTTCACATCAAAACGTCAAACACATTGAGTAGTTAGCTCTTCTGTTTTTTTTTTTCTTTTAAGGAAGGTGTATTCCAAACACCGCAGTGCAGTTCACTCGCGTTAAGGGCGTTGACCACGAAAAAAAAAAAGTAAACTTATATTTTTTTACCATTCACTGTTCAAATTTTAGATATTACAGGTTGCCCACGTTAAATTGAGCACTTTTGAAAGCCCTGCTGTGGATATACTTGAATACACACTGTGTATTCCTACACCATATGTAAAATTAAAAATTTCCGTCAGCCTCATCACTTTATTCATGCGTCGGTCAAGTGAAACATTGAAATCATCAGAAAAGGTAAATATTTTACAAATATGCTCATTTTTACACTTAGATGCATTAAAAAAAAAAAACAGAGAGCAAAAAATAATAATCTACGTTATCACAAATGGTAAGCTAACATTTTTAATTCAATATTAAGACGTAGGACTACTTCACTTTCATAGTTACCAACTTTACTGAGCCCGTGTCATTCAGTGCGCACGCTGGACCCGTTAAAATATATGCAGCTAGGACAAGCGTATTCTTTCCAAGCTTGATTTCAAAAGCGCTCACTTTATCGTGAACAGTCTTTACGTTCTAAAATTTACTGTTTCAGAAACGTACAAATAATGATAACTAGCATGCGTACACAAATTATATAATTCGCACTGAGAGAAGAAGCCAAGACACGATGTCAATAAAATTATATCGGGAAGTGTTTTCGCAATTTAAAAAAATGTTCAAAAAATTAAATTTTTTTTCATATTTTTTATTTTTAGCTGCCCCTGGATTTTTTTAAAAATTACTTCTTCTAACTGCTCATTAAAATGAATGAAGACAGTGCCTTTCAGGTGGCCTTGCTAACATTTCTGCAAACATATTGTGCAAAACAGCAAAGATTTTTATATAAAATTTATCTAAAGGAACAGTAGTCACAGATAATATCTGTAGAAGTACAAATATAAATTAACACAATTTTCTGTGGCCAACACCCTTAAAAATTCGAGGAAAAACGATTTCAGAAGCCTTCCTCGTCAGCCACGGAAACTGGATTACGCGAGCACACGTATGGCCTCACTATACGCGATTTGGCAGTCGAGGAACAGAATACCTAAGTAACACATAAGTGAAACATGCCATGTCGCGAACCTTTCCAGATTTGCCATACGGGACACTTCTAACAAATCGGCACGCCTCATCTAACCTCAATCAATTGAAGGAAATAAATCCATTAACAAGTAGCATCAATATTCAGGGTGACTCCTTTAAACGAGATCCCGTGGGACGTGTGTGGACCGGAGCGAAGGAATGACGAAATACAGACCCGCGCGACATATTTTAAAAGACTCACCCTGCACATAATTCAGTGTGATTTGAGTTTTTTATTTATTCGGCTTTGAAACAAACATATATTAAAGATGGGGGTAGACCGCTTACTAGTCTTTTGCGCATGCGACCAACCAACACTGACCTACCCCAAAGGAACACAACTGTCAAGTCACATGGTCAACAGTGATGATCATTTTGTTTATAACTTAATTTTCGAAAGACAAAATGAATAAAATACTTTCGCCAATTTGAATATATTCTAACTGCATTCCAAAATAGTTAAAGGAATTACACAATAATCTCAAAGCACTTACAATGTTCTAACATGAAATTCAACCAACTCCATTTTTGCTATAGGCCGTTCACGATATAGTGAGCACTTTTGAAGTCCTAATTACTTTTTTTTCATTCAACCAATTTATATTCTTCCGCCACTTGTTAATGTAAACCCTTACATGTGAGTAATAACCACAATGTATACATTCACCATACCCAAAACAAAAAATCCCAGGCAACAATGAAATTTATTTATTGGTTATTATGTCCGATGAAACAGCTTCAAAAAGTGCTCACTTTACCGTGAACGGCCTATAGTAGTATTGTAGTGTATTGTATAGGACTTATTAACGTCCCCGGATGTTATGCCTAAAGGCTTATCAGAGGATGGCATGCAAACTAACTTATAACCGAACATGAACTAATACCCATTACCCATGTCTTACCTGGGATTCGAACCCAGACCGACGCGTCGGCGTAGCAGTGGGAGTTTTGGTTTGCGCAAACTGGGAGAAAGTCGCTGCACACATCTGGGCATGCGCACTCAGTGTAATAATATTTTGCATAAGAACTATTTCTTACTAGGCATTACCAACACACCCATTTTCTCACTGTTTCAATTCATATTAATTATAAATGAAATATCATAATTTATGGATAAAATATTAATAAAATTTCAATTCAACCAGAAATATGGCACTTCAAGAATAAAACAAGTATAAAACACCTGCGATTGTTAACATAATTAGAAAACAACCGAACGGGTCATACATGGTGTGATTTTTCAAAGGTTTGATTCACAGAGTGTGAAGAAATCGCGAATACACTATAGTTAATATTTTAAGGGTTTTTCTGTGGCCGAGCTCCTGAACCACAACAGAAAACCTACAAGTTAAACTAGCTCACTCGACATACAGAAGTTGACGGCATTTTTAAAACTCCCAGCTCTAGTCAGTAAGGTAACTTTGCAGTTCCCTGCCCTAGTACAGAAACAAGACCAAATGACTTCCACAGATGATTCTAATGTCTTCAATGACTTAGGACACGCTCCAGTTTCGAGCCTTCTATGCCATCATTATTGAATCGTAGTTTATCGTATTGAAAGATATAATGTGGCGTAGCTGTTTTGGTTAGTCCGCCTGCCCAAAGAAAAACACAATAACACAACGAATTCGCTGAGCATTTTAACTCTTCGTCTTCTTTCTGCTAGTGTCGTTTGAATTAAATAAAACTTTCCACTAGTTCTTAACTTCATGTTTCTGGTTTTAATCATAAATATCAGTTGTCAAAATACAGAGGGCGCATTATACTTTAAAACAACTAGTACACGATATAACTAGGGATATGAGAAATTCGCTAGTTCAATGACCTGTAGGCTAGACTCCACATCATGTGTATACTCGGGCCCAGATGTTTGTTCACTGGCTGCTGCCCCATAGAGTAGCCAATGTTACTTCACACCTGGCTGTATGGCATTCGCTACTTGTTTCCTTGCACGCTTGTTATTGGCTCAGAGTCATCCAAGGCGTGTCTAATAAACTGCTATCCAATTGCAAACTCAACTTTAGTGTACACGTGTATGACTTCTATCTTGTCCTGAAGTGAACTCGCGAAAAATTCCTATCCGTAAATATAACCTATCAGACTGCGTTCCTCTAAACTCAAGAGGTGCTCAGACTTATAATTTCAGGATACGTATTAATAAAAATCTAATCAGAATTTTCCTTCAGATATTATAATTTTGTTGAGTAGTTCCTGAAATAAGGTTAGAAACTTGGGCACTTTGCAGATTCGTTCGGCAACAAGCTAGACTCCACGATCCTTTGGGCATTCGAGAATCAGTTAGCTAGTAGGCCATCGGTTGTTGCTCCAGTTTCACCACAGACCAGGTAACGCGAGATTTCCCTGGCGGCTCTTCATTGGTCGAAAGTCGTTCGGGACGTGACTACCAAACTATTGTCCCAATGGAATCACAAACAGTTACGTGCACGTGAATGCATTTTAGCTTATCCTCGGATGAATCAGCGAAATTTCCCGGTCTCTGAATATACGACACATGAGCATACAGCAATTATTCCTGGCGATAGCGCCATCCAAAATGACGGACGGTTCTAGCAATTACTTAACCAAATTAGCGCGTACAGTAAGTACTCCAGCACAATAGAAAACGACTTAAATCAGCTTAATGGCACCGGATATACATCTAAAACGCTTTCAATATAAAAAAAAATTAATATGTAAAAAAATGCGTTGCTTTCTACACTACTCACAATAAGCAAAATGTGGCGGGATTAGGTCGAGTGCTTCCCGAGATATGATCCAAATTTATATATATATATATATATATATATATATATATATATATATATATATATATATATATATAAGTAGCACTATAACAATAATAATATAATAATAAAACGTCTTAATTTTTTTGTGGCAAAGTTAAGGTATCATCGCCTTCTCTTGCACTTAACCACTTTGCACAATAAAACATAACTCTTTTATTTATTTATTTTTTTAAGAAAAAGAAATTAAACAATGACACAAAATTTAATGTGTACTATAAACTTAGAAAGAGTCTTACGTGAAATATATAAAAGCAACTTACATAAGACAAAATTAACCTTAATTGTGAACTTACACGATTAACACATACATGCATACATAAAAACCGTATTCCAACCTGACATATATCCATACACTTATAATTGTACTATTTATAAAATTAAACTACAAGATAACATTGGCTAGCAAAAGTTCTAAAACTGGAATTTATTTTAAGGATTACTGAAGGACAGAAAATCACAGCATATAAATAATTAAACACGGGAAAAAGACAAAAAAAAGTTAATTAATGTAAGACATTAAAAATTATAACATAAAGAGTCTAAAATTATCAGCTACCTAGAAATATACATAAAATACGACATTAATACGTCTACTCGCACACGCTCATTCACACATCTACATACATTAACTACACATTTTATTAATTAAACAGTAACATAAGCGTCAGAAACATCACTACAGTCGCAGGAATTGATGACAAAGGACAAACGCTAGCCGACGCATGTAAAGCCATATCGCCTCTACGAGCAATGTTTTGTATTCGCATGCAGTGTTCCCGTCTTACATCTGGAACTATTGGAATTTATGCAACTCATGTATAGGCTGTTCACGATAAATTGAGCACTTTTTAAGGCACTTATAAATTTTCCCTCTCATCAAATTTCCATCTTCCTACTGCTTTTTAATGTAAACATTGCAATGTGACCAATAAACACAGTGTATACATTTCACCACACTCAAAATGTAATGTCTGAGACTGCACTAAGTTATATTTATTAGTCGTTAATGTCTGTTGGGAGGACCTTAAAAAATGCTCACTTTAACGTGAACAGCCTATACCATAGTTTCGCATGAATCAGGTTTGTATATTTTAAGAAACAGCAGTCTGAAAATAAAAACATTTTCAGCCATGTTGGAGGGCCTTACATTAATGTTTTTAACGTCTTGTAAGAACTATACATGACTAGTCTCGAATGTGTTTTCTTTCCGCAGGTAAGTATTGTGGGCGCACTTTTACTTTAAAATGAGAAAACCGGAATTCCAGACATACTCTAACGCAGTTCAAGCACCAGCTACGGAAGCTTACAACACATTAGAAGTGAGTCGCCTATATACACTACTGTAAGAACACTAGTTCTGTTGGTGTCTGTGTTAGAACTCACCATCGTCCTATTGGTCCATACCACACCGGACACTACCCTGTACTTTACAGCGTTCATTATTGGCCGGTCATCAACCAATGGAGAGCCGAGATGATATTCGCCCAATCAAATTTCCTTTATCGTATAGAAGGATTTTACAATCAATCATGTCCATTTGAGTGGCTATAAAAAATAGGCATTCTGTGGTTAGCAATATCAGTCGTGTTAAACAATAGCCGAACAAAGATTGCACATCTATGCGAGTTTTGTCCCGAAAAACAAAGAAATTTTAAAATTAGCTTTGCTCGAGTGTAACTCGAGCAAAGTCTGCAAAGTGGAAAGACGCAAGCCTTAGTTAAAGTGGCGTTTATCCTCGGCGTGGGCCAATATTTCTGGTAACTCAACAACAGTGTTAAACAGTCCTGTTTGAGTGTAGAAATGTGTATAAACAAGTGAATGATTCACGTGTCTCTAGACGCTTCGTTAAACCTTCTACGCCCGCCGTTTATAATCCTCGGCGTGGGCCAATATTTCTGGTAACTCAACAACAGTGTTAAACAGTCCTGTTTGAGTGTAGAAATGTGTATAAACAAGTGAATGATTCACGTGTCTCTAGACGCTTCGTTAAACCTTCTACGCCCGCCGTTTATAATCCTCGGCGTGGGCCAATATTTCTGGTAACTCAACAACAGTGTTAAACAGTCCTGTTTGAGTGTAGAAATGTGTATAAACAAGTGAATGATTCACGTGTCTCTAGACGCTTCGTTAAACCTTCTACGCCCCCCCCCCCCCCCCATCGTAAAGGGTTTGCTATTCCACGTCAGTCACGTCGGTGAAAGTACGTACATGCCTGTTCGGGCGGAGCGAAAACTCCGCTAACGCCTCGATTCGAACGCGCGCGGGACGCAATTTATTCAAACGGTTTCTGAATAATTCACCGACGAGACGTTGGAAATCCGCACTGTGCAACCTGCAAGTTCCTTTTTTTTTTTTTGCCCTCTGGACCAGAAGCAACGAATGACTGCTGGGAGAGATGGAGAAGAGGTAGATGAAAAAGGTAGGTAGAACGGAAGTGAAAACCAGAAAGGGAGAGGAAGAGAGGGAAGGCGAAAAGGAACCAAAACAAAACAAAAAAACACATTTCGGGAGCCCCGCCAAAGAGGCAATTAAGTTAGGCCTTGTCCATATTTCAGCGCGATCGGTTTGGCGACCAGTAGACTACTGTGCGGGGATAATCAAAGTTAATTGCGTTTGGATGAGTAAATTATGAATGAAATGCAGCGGCGCCAGTTAGCTCTCTCTTTTTTTTATTTTACCTGACCGCCATTCCTCCCCGTTTGAGTTATGCATTATGATGAGAACGAGCCCACAACGTAATTACGTAATGGCTGGCATTGCAGGTCAGACCGCTATAGGCAATTCAAGGTAAAGTGAGCACTTTTGAAAGCCCTCTCGTTTGGAATAACAGTTAATAAATGTATTTTATTTCATCCTTGGCCGTAAATTTCCGAATGCGTGGAATGTATACACTTTGTTTATTACCTACGCGGCAGTATTTGTTAAGGGATAATAAATGGCTGAAAGTAAAAAGTAACTAGAGTCTCAAAAGGGCTCACTTTACCGTGAACAGCCTATAGCTAACTGACTGAAGCAAAACAATCTGAGGTTCTCGCTGGCACGAATTTTGGCTTCGTAAACTAAAGGCTGTTCACATTAAAATGACCACATTTGATCTACTTGCATGCACGTTGTGTATTCTTGCGGCTTATGTAAAATTAACACTGCGGGGCGCCTCATCACTTCATTCATGCGTCAGTCAAGAGAAACTGTAAGATTAGAAAATTAAATAGTTTACCATTCTTGTTATTTGTACACTTCGATGCACTATATAAAACAGAAAACGAAAGAATTAGGTAATTTAAGTTATAACAAATGGTTACTTAACACTTTTTATTCAAAGTTAATATATGGAACTACTTTCCCTCCATTGTTACAAACTTTACTGGGTGCATGTTACTCAATGCGCCCGTTAAAATGTATACAGGTAGGAGCAGCGACTTTTTTCTAAGGTTGATTTCAAAAGTGCTCACTTTATCGTGAACACCCTTCACAAGCATATTTTCCTGCGTACTTTAAATAAAATCTGTTGCAAACTCTTCTGAATTATTTACCAAACATTACTATCTGTGATGACTCACTGACACAATTCTCCAACTTATTTCAACGTGAACTAATTCAATCCGTATATAAAATTTCTGTAATTGTTGTCGAATTTGTTACTACCGATAACTGAATATTCGCGTGTTCAGTCGCTTGAATATTATAGTTTATTTGCCGTTTCTTCACACTGTTTCATTTTTTCCTAAACATGCTTTTTATCGCAAGCGTTTTATACTTGTGTTAACATAAATGTACCATATTTTCGGTTAATTTGAACGTTTAGTTATATATTATCTATAAATTATTACATCTCATTGATGATCAATACGAATAAGAACGGCGAGAAAATAGATGAGTTGGCAAAGCCTAGTAAGAGATAGTTCTCAAGCAAAATATTATTACACTGAGTGCGCACAAATGCGGTGAGCTGTCCCTTTGGTGTTATTTTCTAAACTCGGTTAAGCTTCGTTTGCACGAGGCGGAGGATTATTATGGAAGTAGAACTTTAGCAGGACTTCAGAAAAATTGTAAGCAACTGCTAGACGACTAAGCCTCTCGCAAAAAATTTAAAATGTATGAATGCACAAATTAAAAAAAACCCAAATTATATGCAATTGTGTACGAATGTAGTGTATGGATGCACGTATACACTCGTGTATCAAAGGTTTGATTCATAAAGTGTGAAGAAGGCGCGAACTGACAATAACATGCAAGAAAACAGGAACCGAATGTAATACCTGGTCTAGGGTTAAAGTGGAGTAACGGCCAAAGAACAGGTATAGGCCGTTCATGGTAAAGTGAGCACTTCTTGAAGCTGCTTTATCAGACATTTCTTTGTGACCTTGAACTTTTGGTTTGTGGTATGGTGAATGTATACACTGTGTTTTTTTACCCACGACAGGATTTACATTAACAAATGGTGGAAGGATATAAAATGGTTGAAAGAAAAAAAGTAACTAGGGCTTCAAAAGTGCTCACTTTATCGTGAACGGCCTATAACTGGGGTTCGAGTACACAAGGGATCGTAGATTCGAGCTTGCTGCCACATGAATGCGCTAAATTTCCGGTCATATGCCAATTAGGAATCTTCCAACAGCAAAGGAGAGAGAGAGAGAGAGAGAGAGAACCCGCAAACAGAACAGGTAGGGGATTTCACGGAGTGTGCCTCAACTCCTCACGTGTCTCTCTCTCTCTCTCGCTCTCTTTCTCTCCAAGTCCGCACGTTTATTCCCGGGGCTAATAAACGAAATGGCCGTAACTCAGCTCTTATGAATCTTTTAAAACGGGCAGTTACTCTTCGTTCCCGTAGAGACCCCGGCTATGGTTGTCCCAGGAAGAAATATTTCCAAACACCTGGAAAAACAAACTGCCGATGGGCTGTGATCTCGCTTTCAGGGTTACTTGTTTTGAACTGGCCGCACAAACTTCGTTGCAGATAATACTGGCATTGGCCATTCTCGAGGACGAAAAAGTAATAGAAGATAGTCTACGATTATTTTTGCTTTTTTTAACTCGTTAATGTTTAGGGCGCTTTACATTCGCACAGATATTTATCTTGGTGTAATTATGCGACTGTTTATTTTGAAGTTAGTAGTCAATTGATGAGTTTCTGTATACGTTACCTCGGAAGACTATTTTTTACTATGTAATTTGGTTGAATGTACTGCCAACATTTCCGTTACATTTTTTTTTTGTTTTATTGGAAAAGGTTTATACATTCCCCCCCCCCCCCCGTTATTTTTAATACAAATATTATTGAAGAATACAGCGAGCAGAAAACTAGATGGTTCAATATTTTATTTATTGTAAGTAAAGTATTTGTACGAAATATCCTGAATAATCTTCATATGTGTATACTTTTGTTTTATATTTATCAAAAAACGATCGAGGTTGGCGCTCCCAGTTGGTGTATTTTCAAACTACATTTGTCAGCGACGGCTGAACTTTGGTGAGGAAATATTTCGGTGTGAGATATTCACTTTCAGACGTAGATCGTGCGGGAAACTAAGTCACTTTATGATATTCTGAATCCATGCATACACAATTTAAATATTACTAAGTTTGTTACTGGTAAATAACAATATGTAACAGTGAGGTAACGCCTTAAATAAACGCTACTTATTCCTGTCACAATTATCTCAGTTTATTTTTTGCAGTGTGCATGTCAACGTCATATTTATTCGTTTTATTTATTATTTGTTTGCGACAGATATATTTTATTTCCCACGGATATAATTCATATTATTAATTGCACGTTTTTTTAAACATCAGAAAACGTATTTTCGTATAATTATGTTTGTAAGTCGTTCTGTTTTCATTCACACAGTTATTTTGATGTGGTCCGCTTTGTATAGAGATTCTCGTTGATTCGTTGCTATGGTAACACAAGATGTATGTGTAATATATGATGTCGCCGTCTCGTGATTGGCTCGATGTTTAAAGGCGTTGTTTAAGTATGCAGTTTTTAAGGCTTTTGGCCACCTCGGTTTCCCCGTCAGGCAGGCAGGCGATGATGACCTATGGCCGGTTGCACCATCGTAGTTCGGAACTCGATCCGAGGAGATCGGATCTAAGATCGACACAGAAAACTGTTGCACCATTCGAGTTCAGAACTGGACTGGAGATCGAGATGAAGTTCATTTCGAACCGCCGAAATTGGCGGTTCGTAATCTCGATCCGAGATCAGCAGCCATCGTCGACAAATGTAGTTTGAAAACACGCCATTAGATAGAACTACTTTCGATTGTTTTCTGGGGAAAATAAAACAACATTATATGCACTTGAATATTATTCAGTAAAATTCGTACAACAATAATTCACTTAAAAACAGATCAAACAATGCACATCTAGTTCTATCTATAGTGAAAAATACGCCTACTTCTATGACGTCATATATTACGAACCAATAGCTGAATTTGTCTCATACTTAATCTCGCTCTATCCCTCTGATACCAAGATCGATCAATCGGAGATCCAGAATAATAAAATTTCGTCTGTGCAACACTTTTACCTTCGAACCAAGATAAAACTGGATCCTGGTTCAGAACTAGGATCATTCGATCTCGGATAGGGGAACCGGGCACTAGTGGGTCGACGGCCTGATGAGAGATATTTTATTTTGTTGTTAATTGGCCGAGTCCCTTACAGAAATGCAGACTGCTTGTAGGGCGAAAACGCGCGGGATTTAAACAGGAATGATTTATAAGTAGAGACTTGCAAAATTCGCGTTATTTTCTGACTGCACGATGAACTTCACCATCCTATGTATACTCGAGTCAGGGTCGTCTGTTTATTGGCTTTCGCAGGAGTCAGATGCCATTTCACCTTCCGACTTGTGTCCACGTGATTGGCCCATGATGTCGTTAATTGTTTCTTACTGGTTCAAATACGTCCAGGAATTGCCAGGAAAGCTGTAAGCCAGTAATGAAACTAATAGCAATGTATACAGTTTTGAAGCATATTCTGTCCTCAAATAACAACGCGAATTTTGCAGGTCTCTGTTTATAAGTCTGCACGCGCTACGAGATACCGATGATATCACGAGATGTCGCATCGATCAAGATTTATTTTAAGCTAAGTATTCTGAGTTCCCGATACAGAGATTACGCCTTTAAAATAATTAATGATTTTTGTGAAACTAACCTATCTTACTTTAAACCATCTTGGATGATCATTTTTCGTTAAAAGATGCTCTACCTATATGCCTATCAAGCCCTGAACTGAGGTCTAGCCCTCCGAACTGAGTTAGCGTGAGATAAAAAATATTGATTTCATTTACAAATTTTGAAATAATTTAAAGGATTTGAAGAGACTTAGTTACATTTGAATTACAATTTTTAAAAATACGTACGGGAGGGCTGTGCCCATAGTTACGGCCACACAAAGAATAGTGAATTTTGAAATCAATAACGAGCTGCTACATAATACTCAGTATTTGCACAGATATTCATCTAATTCATGATGTTTCAACTGAAATAATTATTTTTCAATTAAATCAAATTTACTCTTCAAGTTTCTGTGAGTAATAATTTAGTCAGTAGCTAGTGGTAGTTTTTACTATTTATTTCTTCCTAGTGCCTCGTGTGTGTTGTTCATAGTTTATTCGGAGGCTGGCTTTGGAAATTGTTACTGAACTACAAACATCTTTGGTAAGTTACAGGTCTGTGGCAAGATTCAATCAATCTGGTGTTTTTGGTATGTTAACGTTGCCTGCCTGCCTACTACACTACCGCAGTGATTTTAGACCCTACTCTGATCTCGGATCAATGCTACCATACTCGGCGGATCGAAACGAAGTTCGTCTTGGATCTCCAGTCACGCTCTGAACTCGAGTGACGCAACAGTTTTCTGCAGCGATCTTATATCACGTTCCGGACATGATCTCGGATCGAGCGATGAAACTGGTGATTAACGACTGGTGAGAGAATTCGTAAGCCAGCCCAGAGCTCTTAAATATCTATACAAAAAAATGTTACTAAAGGCTATTCACGGTAAAGTGAGCACTTTTCAAAATCCCCTCCTTTGGAATAACAGTCGATAAATATATTTTATTTCAGGCTTCGGCGTTAACTCCCGAATGCGATGGAGACTACACACTGTGTTTATTACTGACGTGGAAATATTTATTTAAAAAGGTGGTTAAAAGATAAATGAGTGAAATAAAAAGTAAATAGAGCCTCAAAAGTGTTCACTATACCTTGAACAGCCTGTAAGCATAAAGTTTATTTCCCAATTCGAGGAACGTACAGAATATCGCGCTGCGTTCTCAGAACAATAATAATAATAATAACGGTGTTTACCTCAACTGCAGAAGCACT
Organism: Dryococelus australis; assembly: GCA_029891345.1. Taxonomy (NCBI): domain Eukaryota; kingdom Metazoa; phylum Arthropoda; class Insecta; order Phasmatodea; family Phasmatidae; genus Dryococelus; species Dryococelus australis. The sequence goes on from CM057008.1 coordinate 51,367,439, forward strand.
CTCTCTCTCTCCCCCCCTCTCTCTCTCTCTCTCCTGCTTTTAACTCCAAGCAATTATTTAATGGAAAAAGGGGGAAGTAAAAAACACAAAAATAAATCATTTCCAACGAATAAGAAGACAGGAAACCTAATTACCGAGTTCCTCCTGCTGGCGGGAACCCTTTCTTCGCGTTTTGTTTCCCGCGAGACAGGCGCATAAAAGTAGTTCGAGTGGCTTGTTACGGGGTTCCGGTGCAACAGGGAGTCATTCCCCCCTCCCCTCGCTACTGTTTTTTATCCCCCCCCCCCCTTCAACGCAACATGGCTGCGCGCCATTATGCGGCAAGTCTGCGGTCCACTTTTGTTTCCTCATAGTCCCTCTCCATTCGCTCCGGAGTAACAGCAACTCCCATTTCATCTGCGCCCTTCAGACGCACTCGCTGGAAATACGACCTTTCCGAAGTCTGTCATTGGTGGTTACAGGCAGAGAAGCGAGAGAGACAGACAGCGAGGGAGAGATAGGTTCTCCCGTAGAGGGCATACAGCGTAAAGTGAGCATCCCATCTGCGCAGCGCCAAACTCCGTCTACCTACCATAAACTTGGAAAGAAGACTATGTAGCTGCGCGTCGGAGGTCAAGAAGCGAGGGAGCGATACGGGCGACACTAACACGCACGCCTAGTGCCTCATCGCTCCTACGCGCAAGGCGTGCAGTGTTACCGTCGTGACGCTGTACTTTCCAAATTAGATCTGTAACAGTGAGGTTTTATTACACGCGATGAAAGCACGCAGATCAGACTATGTGCGTATGGTAATACTTTTCTCTTACCGCTTCAGGAAACTGCATACGCAAGCTTTAAATATGGGATATTTGACCATCTTCACGAATTGTTTTCTCCATTAATACCTACACTCTATTTGTTAAAAGTAAAAATATAGGGACATAGACGATAGTTTTTATCCTGTATGGAAAAACAATCTTATTTCCATTAACTTTTATTTACCGAGATACGCGATTACGCGAAAACGATTATTTCACAGAAATATTTTCAGTACGTAGTTTCCTTAAGGCCCCCGCCTGCCAGCAAGTGTTTTCCGCATTTAAAGGCTGATAAACGCATGAGCGATAAGGGTGACACTGCCACGCGCCTCAAGTACGCCATCGCCGTTGATCGCAAGGCTCTGAACTGTCGTGCAGTGTTCTCGTCGTGCTGCGTGTACCCATGAGAAAATAATTAAAGTACCTTAAACTGTGTAGAAAATATGCGATCGCGTGTTTTCACATCAGAGCAGTGATGCGAGACACTCTTCGCATCTATACTATCGACTCTTTGAGACCCGACTGACTCGAGAACGAGATGACTCTACTGAACGACTCTCATGAACGACTCTCCATCAAGAACGAGAGGGAATGAACTTGTTCAACACATCACTAGAGTTTCCAGTCGCCGACTGTGTGTTCTCTGGACCACGTGGCCCCATCCTCACTCCCTTTGTTTTTCTTTCCTAAACTACCTTATTCTAAGTGTTATGTGAAATAAAGGCCCGAAGGTAGGAAGGGATATTATTGCTAACCCCTCACGCATACTAGGAAGGAAAATCATGCAAGGAGACCTGCATAGCGGCAAAGAGGGATTGGGCAGCCATGGCCTGCACTTTGGGGCCATAACTACCTCCCTAAGTGTACTTAGAGCTAGTCTTAACTATGAAGAGCGAGGGAAAAACCGTCAGGAGAGACGTAAAAATCCTTGCGACAGAAAAGTAAACATTTCAAAATTTATTGCATGCATTAAATTAAATAGAATGCTACAGGAGACAGGGTGTTTGGAAAACATGCTCTTAGTTAGTAGAGTTGAAAAGACTAGTAGAGAGTGGGCGGGAGCTTTGTTTATTCTTAACTTGATGCCGGCAGTAACCAGAGAGGTGTTTGGGCGCCTCTCTGGTGAGGGGAGTGGCGCTATTGGGACTGCCTCCCACCCGGCCAGACTCCGCCACGCCCCTCCTCGTGTGTCTTCACTGTGACTGACTGTGATTGGTCCCCACCGTGCACCGTGGGCGGAGTTTGCAAAGAGATAATTTAGCTTACTCCGAAAAACGCTTCAAGCTCCGTCGAGCTCGGCACATGTTTTGAAAGTTTACGGGTTCCAGTTTTCACTCTGTGTTTGGAGTTAAAAAGGCTGTTCACGATAAAGTGAGCACTTTTGAAATCAACTTTATAAAAAAAAAAAAGTCACTGCCTTTGCCTGCATATATTTTATCGGGCGCACTGAGTGACATGCGCCCAGCAAAGTCGGTAACGATAGATGGGTAGCTCCATATCTTAACGTAGAATATAACGTATTAGGTGATAATTAGCGGTATCTTAAATTATTTCGTTAGCTTTCAGTTTTTTTTTTAATGCAACGAAGCGTAAAAATGATAATCTTTGTAAAATATTATACTTTTTAAAATAATTTAACAGTTTCACCTGACCGACGCAAAATAAAGTAATGAGGGCCATATCAATGTTAATTTTACATAAGGCGGAAAAATACACATCATGCATACAAGCAGACCATAAGCAGAGCATTCAAAAAAGCTCATGTTACCGTGATTAGCCTACGGTGTTTTGTAAACCTTACTGCGTCATCGACACCGGCATGACACAGCCATTTGTAATAGCGGGGAAAAGTGTGTTTCAAATACTGCGACGCAGTTCCGACGCCAGTTAAGCGTCGTCTGCGCATGTATAGGCTGTTCACGGTGAAATGAGAACTTTTGAAAGCCCTGCTTAGGATCTACTTGTAAACACGTTGTGTATTCTTTCGCTCTATGTAAAATTAACACTGCCAAGAGACTCGTAACATTATTCATGCGTCGGTAAAGCGAAACTGAAATTATTAGAAAAGTAAATACTTTACAGCTCTGCTCATTTTTAAACTTCCATAAATTAAGGGGGGAAAAAACCGAAAGAGAAAGAAATAATTTATCACAAATCGTTACCTAACCATTTTTGTTCGACGTTAAGACATGGAACTACTTACCATTCATCGTTGCCAACTTCATTAGACGCATGTTACTCAGTGCGCCCGTTAAAATATATACAGGTAGGGGCGGTGCTTTTTTTCTCTGGTTGATTTCAAAATTACGCACTTTATCCTGAACAGCCTATACTCAACATTGACATGTTTACAACAATCCACATGGTCGGTGGTGATCAACGTGTTTGTTTACCACTTCCTTTGCGTGGATAAAATACTACGACTACGTTCGATGTATTCTACCTGCATCAAAACTAGGTTTGAATAACGATCAACTATATCACTTACATGAACAACCCGCTAACCTCTAATCTCACCCACGTTTTTATAGTGATACCGGTAGTGTTTCGACATGTAAAATGTTTGTAAATACTAATAGCAGCATGTGTATAGGCTACTCACGGTAAAGTGAGCACTTTTTAAGGCCCTGCTAAATTTTTCTTTCAATTAACTTCCACCTTTCCGCTACTTTTTAATGTAATCTTCGCAATATTACTAATAAACATGGTGTATACATTTCATCACTCTCAAAATTTAACGTCCGAGACTGCAATAAAGTATATTTGTTAGGGGTTAATGCCTTTTTGGAAGGGCCTTAAAAAGTGCTTACTTTACCGTGAACAGCCTATGCATAGTGACATGGAGTATCTGTAACATCTGAACATTTGAATTTCTCGCGCTGTGCGTCACGATGTGCTGGCAACCTTGACGCTCCCTCTGTGCGAGGTGGCAACCCTGTTTCAAGCCCGGAAGTCGGTCTGGCAAACAACATGGCGGTTAAGTGGTTGTGTTTGCGGGCTCGCACTCATTAAATATCGCGTGTAATAAGTCGCGTACGTTGCGTCCGTTCTCGATAGTCCACAATGCGGGCACGAAACAGGTAGAACAGGTATTGAGTCACGGGGGAGCGAAAACTGCGCAGGCCGCATGCACACTCTACACAACATTCCCTCTACGGTGCTAACACAGAACTGCTTTCATTCCTACACACATTTTTAAAACCACGTTTCTTCTACTAGGGTCAGCACACTTAGTGTTTCCATATGCTACACTGTAAATAAACATGGTAAATTTTAATGACATATATATATATATATATATATATATATATATATATATATATATATATATATATATATATATATATATATATATATATATATATATATATATATATATATGGAACACACTCAACAACGTAAAACCGATACCAGCTGTTTGCGTAAGAACTAGGGGTGATGTAAAGTGTAGTCGCATGCAAAAATAAATGTGTACTGAAAGTTTGGGAAGCGTAAAACACTTAGAAACACTCAAATAAGTATAATAAAACGAAGACAATTTAAAAAAAAAAAAACACGTGACGCCAATACTCATTGTAATGTTAATGCTTCATACCTACACAGAACTCATAAAATGAAATAGATGAGATCTTCTTAACTTCACCAACATTTTGTTGACATTTAACGCTATATTCAGCACCAAAAATAATTGTGATGTTTATTAGTTAGGTTGGTGTTGTTGAAGCTACCGGATAACAGCACCAGGGACGAGAATTCTTTTACAATTCTCTATTTTTTCTTAACACATTACATTTGTTTTCTGAAAGAAAAAGAAAATAATTTATGTTTAACATCCTTAAAAGTTGTCCACTGTTCGTTGCTTGTTAGTAGTTAAGTCGATTGGAGAATGGGATGTGTCCCAGGGCAAGCCCTTTACGCCTTAGGTCGGGTTTAATTATTATAATGGGGGCGCATGCATCGCGGCTGTAGCAGGGTTGTCTGGTGCCATGGCCGCCATTGTAGCCATGGACACACCGCGAAAGAAGAAGTGTCTAGTAAGGGGTATTATAGGAAACCAGGCAAAGCGGAGAGGGCCTGGAGAAAACTATGCGACAGTCGCGGAGGAAAAATGTAATTCCTTTTATTGGATTAGGGCTGGAGAAAGTAGGGTTATTGTTAGTTCGCTAAGATAGACTTTGTGAGGTTAATGAGCGCGATATGAAATGTGTCGAGCCGCTGCTGGAATGTATCCAGGGTCGTACCGCAGTATCGCGGCCCTGGAGGCGGGGGACAGAACTGCGCCGCCCGCCCGCAGATGCCAGTCATCTCTCTGGAAGCAGAAAAAAGTGTTCGTTTCCAGGCATATAAATAGGATTAATTAGGAATTGGGAAGGGGGCAGCATTTCGGCGAGAGGTGGCGCCCATTGACGGATCTCATGGGCAGCCGATGGTATTTCCCGTCTGCCTCATCGCTGGCAACGGAACGTGGATAACCTCGAAGACTTACTTTGAAGGATGTTAAACAGCTCGTAGATGCACGATACGTATCCCGTTCATATGAGTGTATACAGTTCGTACGAGGATATATCAATTAAAGGCGATTTCAAGCAGCCATGTTTGTCTTTGTCCCTTGCCGGACATTCCGGCATCCACACCCCATGTGGCGGTGTCACCTTTAAAACGTACTTGTACACTTTGAACTGTACATAGCATATTTCCTGTGTTGGGTCATTTTCGGGATATAAAAATTGTTGCCATGACTCAGCCCTCGTAAGTTGTAAGTTGCGATATAAGCCTATCGTTTCTAATATTACGTGTGTGTGTGTATATATATATATATATATATATATATATATATATATATATATATATATATATATATATATAGCAAAATTTTAAAGAAAACTGTTTGTAGTTCTACAAAGGATTTTCTTGGCAACTGGGTTTCCAAGGATTTTTAATGCAAAAATACGAAAAATGTTTACAGTAATATACAATGGAGAAAGTAGAAGGACGGAAATACGACGTGCAGTCCCGATATACGCTATTCACGGTAAAGTGAGCACTTTCGAAATCACAGTCGATAAATATAGGTCATTTTAGCCTTAGGCGTACATTCCCGAGTGCGGTGGAATATATACACTGTGTTTATTACTTACGTGCCTATATTTATTTTAAAAGAAGTTTAAAGGATAAGAAATAGCTGAAAGGAAAAAGCAACTAGGGCTTCAAAAGAGCTCACTTTACCGTGGACAGCCTATAGCTCAGTTTGCGGGCGGCAAATGAGTTAGGTGCTCTTCTATCTGAGTAATTACTGTGATATTTCATTCATGGTTGTTTCCAACTTTCATGAAGCCTTGCTGAAGTTATACTTTCGGACTATACTATAATATTTTGCATGAGAACTATTTCTTACTAGGCATTACCAACACACCTATTTTCTCGCTGTATTTATTCATATCAATTACAATTGAAATATGATTTATAAATAAAACTTTTGTAAAAGTTCAATCTAACCAGAAATAAAATAATTTAATGTCAACAGAAGTATGAAATGCATGTGATAAATGGCATATTTAGGAAACAACTAAAGACTTCGTACATGGGATGAAGGTTTGATTCATATAAAGTATGAAGGTGCCGCGAACAGACAATATATTGACTGTTGAAGTTAGAACTGGCGTTTTAATTTATGGGTGTACAAAAGGTCTGCGCCGATGCCAATATTTTTACAGTATTACTCTTCCATCATAACAAAAGGTTTGGTCCAGTCGGCAAAATACTCGTTTATATATGGCCAGACATACATTTAGAAGCTCCAGCAACAAGACTTGAAATTGCGACAAAATTGACTTTGTTTTATCTAACAGAATACGCGTTTGAATTACAAAGCACCTGAGTTGGGCCACAAAAATGTTGACTGTCAAAGCCACATATTTAGTTCAATCAGCTGCATATTTTCCTTTGGCCGCTCATTTCGACGCCTTCATTGAAAAATACAGCTTGAGAGTCTGCACGTAATTTTTGTGGCAATTCGGGTGATAAGAGTATTTCTTAACTTTGATATAAGTATACTCATATACAATGGTATGAAATCCCATAAATTGTCCTGTATTTGAACAGCACGTATTAAAAATATATCCTAGTTACGTCAGTGGTCGCATCAGCTGACGCTATGGCGTAGTGCTCCGGCGCATACGATGCTGGTTCGAAACCCGGTCGTGATTTCGTATATAGGCCTAGTCTATTTGCGGTTTCATCACACTTTTTGATTCAAACCTTTAAAGAATCGCGGCACGCATGATGCGCTTTGTTGTTCATCGTATATTATATCACACGCGTTTATATTTGCGTTTCTATAACGGTAACGCGGTTTTAGATAAATTAAACTTTTAATTATATTTTTTTATAAATTACAATATTTAATTTGTAATAGATATTAATAAAACAGGGAGAAAATGTGTGTCTTGGTAATGCAAAGTAAGAAATAGTTCTTATGAAAAATAGTATTACACTCAGTGCACAAGAATCCTTTTGCATACTCCCTTTGCTGCAATTTTCTAGACTTGGTTAAGCTTTATTTGCATGCTCGGATAAATATCCTGGAAGTAGATCGTTAGCAGCAGAATACCGGAAATGTTTAAAAGTAACCACGAGTAGACTATAATAACTTAGGGTTGCCGCTTTTTTTCCATTGGAAAATTCCCTGATTTCCAGACAAAAATTACCTTATTTTCCCCTGACTTTTACACCAAAATACTTCTCTGATAATACAAAATTGCTCGCCACATAGATTGCAAAGAAAAATTCCTAAGCATTTAGTCCACAATCGTTAAAACTATTTTATATAATTCTGGCAGCAGTGCATGATTGATAGAATTGCCTAATACAGCATGCATATCACAGAATTCCATTATTTGAAACTCCCTGACATTTCCCTGATTTCCAGACCTGTAAACACTACGTTTGCACCACAGTTAAACTGTGGCACAAACGTGCGTTAACTGTGCCGCATAAACAACACACCTTAAAAGGATCAGAGAGAGAGAGAGAGAGAGAGAGAGAGAGAGAGATAATCTCGGTAGGTTAAACAAGTCAGGAAAATGTTCGCGGGGATTTTACAGGAGCGAGGAAAAACGCCGTAAAAAGTAGCACAGGCAGAGGTGTTTACGCTGCAGACGAGCGGGAATTTGCAGCGTTTACTTGGCGCTGGAGAGGAGGCACAAGAGGATATACATGTGAATCGCGGGTGTGTGTACACAGCCGTGTTTCGACGATCAAAGAGGTTGCGGGTCGCGCCTTGGTGTAACTGGCGGAATGCTCGTCAACTGCTCAGGCATTTGAATTATTCCAGAAACTGGCGAACTTGAATAATATTACGCTGAACTTAAACACTCTCTGGTCGTGTTCTAATTCGTTTCGAGTCGCCGTGACGTTCAACTGTCTATAGACTGTGTTTATTGGTCACACTGCAATGTTTATATAAAAAAGCAACAGGAAGATGGAAATTTGATGAAAGGAAAAATTTAGAAGGGCCTTAAAAAGTTCTGACTTGACCGTGTGAATAGCCTACAACACGCCACGCAGCTATTATTTTAATATTATTACTATTCCAAAATTAATAAATACACGAAGTCTTTAAAATGAACAGGTTTTCACGAAAATTTTTCGAGCGCCGATTAAAATTTAAAATTTAACAAAACTAAACCAATGTGATGCGAAATTGTTACTTAACAAAAAAAAAATGTCATAGAAAATACCTATTTCAAGAATATGTTGGCAACTTGCTTTGTGAAATAAATATTGTGAGTGCGATACACATTTCTTTATTCCAATATCCTCGTCTATGTGTGCGTTTAAACGTTCCGAACAGGTAGCCTAAAACTTAATATGGTGGCGGTTTGGTAATTTGTATTTTGTAATTTGCCATCTTCAAAGCTGACAAAACGCAAATTCCAAAAACACGTCATAGATTTTGTAGACGAAACGGGTCTAGTGACCATTTTGTTAACAAAAAGTGTCAATTGGAAGACGGTTTCAGCTCTCCTAGGAGCACACTGATGTAACCAACAAGGCGGCAGAAGCCGTGGGGATCGGGACGCCCCTACAAGGGTAGTAAGGAATCACTTGAATCACGTGGACCTCATGGACTCCAGAATCACGTACGTAAAAAAAAAATTCCCTCAATTTTACGGAAAAGTGGCGGTAAAAAAATATGTTTCTAGTGATGTCCGTACACTTTCCGTGAAATTACGGACATATTGATTTTCAAGAAAGGAATTCCGTTAATTCGCGGAATGTCTCCACTAATTCCCTAGTTAGTTTCCTATACTTCCAGTTTCAAACAAGGTATAATAAAAAACATATATGTGATTTTCGTTATGTGGATGTTCTCTACTGCGTGTACATATACAGGTTGTTAAAAAAAAAATGTCTTCCGTGTTTCGCGAGGAGGTAGTATGCACCAAAACAAGAAAACAATCTCTAATAAACATGGGTCTGAAAACCCAACCCTAAGAGCCATGAGCACTTGTTCACCGTCGCTACAGGAGGTGCTCAATGTGACGTCCATTCCTAGCGACGCATCCTTGTAATCTACGTCGTAGGGAATCACGCACCCTCTGAAACACTCCTGGTTGGTCTAGGATGTGCTGATGGGGCTTGCATACACCAAAGCCCTTCACGTGTCCCCACAACCAGAAATCTAAGGGATTAAGATCAGGGGAACGCGAAGGCCAACTTACTGGACCAATCCATCGCCCATTAAACAACGTTGACTGTCCGTGCTAATAACCACTCACCTACAACCTTCACACTAAGTTTACAAGTATAACGTTGGAATTTATGTACGGTGTAGTTACAGACGAATGATGCCCATTTATTGATGTTTCAAAGAATAGGAGGTCCCAGTGGCGCGGATAACTTAATAGGAGTGTGAAGTGAAACATTTTTTTGTGAAATCGTTGTTTGCGCGTATTCGCGTATCTCGGTAAATATATGTTCTATAAACACCACATTTTGATAGAAAAAATTATCTATGACTCTATGTTTTTACTTTTAACATATTAAGTACATTCATGGGGGAAAAAATTGTGGAAATGGTCATATATCGCATTTTTGAAGCTTGCCTATGCAGTTTCCTTAAGCGACAGGAGAAAAGTACAAACATACGGACGTAGTTTAATCTGTGGGCTTTCATTGCATCTAGTAAAATCTCACTGTTACAGATCTGATTTGCACCTTATAGGATCACGACGGAAACACTGCACGTCTTGCGCGTAGGAGCGATGAGTAACTAGGCGTGCGTGTTAGTGTCGCCCGTATCGCTCCCTCGCTTCTTGACCTTCGAAGCGCAGGTTCATGCTCCTCTTAACTGTAGGAGAAAAAACAATTATTATCTGGTTGCAATGGCGAAGAAAACTTCTCTTAGAGTCGGCACTGTTCGTTCCTGAAACCCGAACCAATAGGAAACAAGGAAACTTTCCTCCGTATTTTGTATTTACGAACTCGGCTCCGTTTATCGTCATCATTGACTGTGTTTCCGTATACTGCGGCGGTTTCTGTCAACACATGTAAAAAGGTATCCGTCTCCGTTTCTTCAGAAAAAAAAGTTACTTTCGAAAGAAAGAGAGCCCCCCCCCCCCCCCCTTTCCGTGTGTCATTAAAGAGTGTCATAAGTTAGGGGTTGCACAGTGAATGATTTCATTTTTACAAAATATAATTTGTATCTCTTTTTTCCTTGATTACAAAAATACGTAGGCATATACACATCTTTCCCAATATGGGATTGCAAATTATCTTTAAAAGTTTACTAAAAAAATCCCACGATATAAACGGGCATATGATTGAATGCAAAAGATTTAAAAAACAATTTCTACGTACATTTTATAAATTCGGCACAGCAACCCCCCCCCCCCCCCCAACCCTTATTAAAATCAAGGATCAGCAGTTCCTTCTCTGTTAAAGTCCCCGGCCTGTCTTCCCGTGCAGAAGAAAACACAGACTTTACATATAAAATAGTCGTCGACTTCTTGATCATTTTCTGACGTTCTTGGTCCGGAAACGCCCCTGATTGCGTCATGACTGGCTCGCGTCAGGTTGCCATGGAGACACGCAGGGGAGAGAGGGGAAGCAGGCGAATGTAGGCGTAGTTTGATGTGTGTAGGCCGTCACAATACGTAATGCACATCTCCGTAAAAATTCCGCTAAATCAAAGGACATTTTTAAACAGTGTGTTTACACTGGAGTTCTCTATTGACTGCAACTTTGTTTTAGCTTTTTTGAAAATCATTTCAGTTCATTTCATATTTCTAATTCTACTACAATATCAAACAGTTTTTAAGATATGCATTCAGGATGAATCGAGGAATACATCATAATGGAGAGCTGAACCATCCCCTCCTCCTCTTTTCTGGTAAGATCAAAAGATCAGGTGGTGTCCACATAACGCAGAAAGCATTAATTTTTGTAAATTAACAGTAGTGTCCCTTGAATCTGAATTTGTAAAACAATAGCCTAATTTAATATTTGAAAGCATTTCTATATAGAGTTTGAAAAAATAATTTTTAAGTAAACTTGGTTGACCAGCCAAAATATTATTGCCGTTTTTTTACCACAGAATTTAGAAAATAAATTTACAAGAAGTAACTCCACCGTAACGGAGTGGACGGCTAGTGTCAATAAATTATTTAATTCTTAAGACTTTGGGAATAAAAACAATTATGTCGTGTCTCTTAACAAATTAATTTTTTATATTTGGAATGAAAGCTTGGCCACTTAAAACCACCTTTGCTCGCTGATGGGCGTGGGTGTGGATTCCGTTGTGTTATGGTAAATAAATGGTATTTTGAACATAGACCGTCACTGAAGATTGATACTTTTGAAATACTAAATGACCCAGGAAACAACAAAAATACAAGCATTTCTCATATATTGTATGTCTAGTACCATTCCTTGCTCGAAATAAAACTCTATTTCTGTTTTATTCCAACCTAACATTTTTAAGATAAAGCCCTCGAAGAACGTATGGAAATTTTGAGAGCGACAATTTCATGCCTCAGGTGGCCGCGGTGGTCTAGTGGTCAGACTACCCGCTTCCGTCGAGGTGAACCGGATTCGATTCCCGACGGGGTCGCTCTGGTTTCCTCCCACCCTTGCATTCCAACGCTGCTCTATTCTCAGATAATTTCACCCTCATCGGCTCTCAAGAACTCGTTAAGAATCGTCCAGATCTCTCGAATCAACTCGAGTTACAATGTGCACAGTTCGTGCGTTTTATTTGCTTGAAAATCATTTGATTAACCGTGCACATTTGTTGTTCACGATAAACTGAGCACTTTTGAAAGCCCTGCTTAAGCCCTTCTTGTATGCACATTGTGTATTATTCCACCTTACGTAAAATTAACACTGCCATGGGCCTCATCACTTTATTCATGCGTCGGTCAAGTGAAACTGTGAAATTATTAGACATTAATTTCTACATTTAGATGCATTAAAAAAAAACAGTGACAGAGAGAAATAATTAAAGTTGTCAAAAATGTTTGCCTAACACTTTTAATTCAACATTGAGATACGGAATTATTTTCCCGCCATCGTTACCAAATTTACTGGTCGCAGTTCACTCAGGACACCTATTAAAATATATGTAGATGGAAGCGGTGACTTGTTGCTAAGGATGATTTAAAAAGAGCTCACTTTATCGTGAACAGCCTATAAAAATACTTCTCCTTTAACCCTTTGAGTACGGCACAAATGTTCTAGCACTGAGGACAAGTTTGAAGTGAGCTGCCTATATTCTACACTACGGCAGTATCATTTTGGTTGGTCTCTGTATTTCCACTTACCATTGTCCTATTGGTCCTGGGTACACAGGACACGCCTACTGTACTCTGCAACGTTTATTATTGGCTGGCCTTCGACGAATGAAGTCACGCGTTGGCTGTGCACCAATTAATGTAGCGCGATAGAAGTAACAAGTTTTGCAAATCCATCGTGTTCGTTTGAAAAATTATTAAAAAGGACAGTTTTATTCTTACAAACTTAAATGTTGACTAGTTATCTTTTTTTTTTTTTTTTTTTACATAGATTCCGATAAACTATAAAAGTGTGAGCTTATTCTTCAAGAGCAAAAAAATTCCCATATAAACGTAGCCCCGAGTATATACGTGCTTGCATACTCCTCAAAAAACCAGCCGGAACGAGGAGAAAACCGAAAATTCCAACACACAGGCGGCGAGAGCCAGTGACATGGGGCTGCACTGAAGACGCCCTGAATGCCTCGCGGACGTTGTATAGCGGGAAATGGGGTGTGAAGAAGGGCGGGGGAAAAAAAGGGGGAGGTTTTCGCAAGTTCGTAGTTCGGGCGACAATCATCGCGAGGCCTGGACCAACCCCTGTGCAGTTTCGGCGGAGATCCGGTCGCGGTTGTAGCACGAAGGCGAAGAGACCTGAGGATCCCCGGGACCACTCGGGCAAATGAGACGCAAACTGCGGTTTTAACTTGCACGCTGCGACCCCGTGTGTAGTATTCCGGGGGACTTCGCCCCCCACCCACCCCACCCCCACCCCTTCAGCAATCACCCAAACAAACCAAGCAAGCTTTCATTTGCCTAAAAGCCGAGCGAGCGGAGAATAAAACCCGGAGCCCGGAAATACCCGTTTTCCACTCGCCCGGAATCGTTGCAGCGCCCCGGGGGTTAATAGGTATTACATTTCCGACACTGCTCTAGCACCTACAGCGATAAAATGAAAACTTCGAGAAAGGACTGAGAATCGGGGGTAGGTACCGCCTGGTTTCTAGCTGGCGAGAATTTAACAGCGCACCTAAACATTCCTCGCGGCGAAATTTGTATAGTTCCGCCATCCAACGCGCTTTCGTTCACATATTTGCATACGGTCCATGATAAGGTACAACGCAAAGCCCTTACGATACCTGAAGTGGAGTGGAGCTCAAGAACTTCATAGTTTCGCTAACCGTCAGTATTATTTTACAACGGGTTGGCAATAAAATTCTTTTACACACGTTTTCTAGAAAAGCGCCCTTCGAAAGCTCTGATTACTATCTACATTTCTGCGAATTTTATATTAATTCTTCGGCCATGTGTAAAATTAACACTATCAATGAGCCGATCACTTCATTCATGCGTCAATTAAAGTGAAACTGCGATATTTTTATAAATGGAAATTTGCAATTCGTATGCCAATTTTCACCTTTATCAGGGCGGCTGAAACTACTGTTATAACAAATCCTAGGACATTTTCCAAAAAAATACCCTTTATTTGGTTGGTTTTATACGAAATACGTAATATTTATAAAATACTATCAAAATTTTACAAGCATGGAACATAATATATATATATATATATATATATATATATATATATATATATATATATATATATATATATATATATATATGTTGTCTATATATATATGTGTTGTATATATATATACAATGTGTTGTCTAGCCCTGGAATAGTTAGTATTCCAGGGCTAGACAACACATTGTACAATGTAGCAATTTACTAAGAACTACGGTGTTAAAATTATTACTTTAGCTATTGTTTTAATTGTAACATTTTGCTGACTCATCAAATTACATTTTCCACTACGACAATGATTGCTGGAAAAAAAATTCAGGCAAGAAAATACGTGTGCCAACAATTACGGTATCACACAAAATAAGCCCATTAAGCTTTAAAAATTTCCTACGTATAATGGAACACACCAAAATAAAGCATAGTACAATCCATAAGCTGGCATGTAGTAGAAGTGCTAGAATCAAAAATTAATGTTATTTACTCATTACATAGGTAATTACTTTGTGTAAATACCATACCTAACATAAATTTTCTTTGATTTTTCCAGACATGCAGAATTTCCTGACTTTACCAGGTTTCCTTTGTTTTCCCTGACGCTTCCCGCATTGCTCATGTGCTCACAAGTCACATAAGCAAACCGAAACAGATAAACGTGTAAAAAGAAATATTAATTTTCTGGCTACAAAGCATTTGTGTAATAAGAAAAAAAAAATTCAACGCCCCCTTTAGGTTACATCTGGTCATAAGGAAGCACTGGGTCCTTCCAAGACTGCAACATTCATTCCCGGGAAGATGAATTTCTCTAGATCCGTAACGCTAAGCCAAAGGATTAAACTACAGATACAGGATGTTCACGGTAAACTGAGCATTTTCGAAAGTCTTGCTTGCGATTTGCTTGTATATACCATGTGTATTCTTCCGCTATATGCGAAATTAACACTACCAGAAGCCTGTTCACATTGTTCCAGCGTCGGTAAAATGAGAACGTGAAACTACTACACGAGTAAATCATTTACTTATTTGCTTATTCTTACACTAGGATAAAAAAAAAACAGGAAGCAAGAGAAATAATTTCAGTTCTCACAAATGTTTTATCTAAATCTTTTATTTCAACGTTAAGAGGTGAAACTACTCCCCCTCCATGGATGCCAACTTTACAGGACGCGTGCCACTCAGACACACGCCCGTTAAAATAGATGCCGGCAGAGGCAGTGACATTTCTCAAAGGTTGACTTCAAGAATGCCCACTTTATCGCTAACAACCATTGCCATGTTGTACTTCTGTCCTTTCTCTTAAGGAAACTGCAACGGCGAGCCTTAAAAAAATGCTACTTTCAGACTTTTGTCACTATTTCTTCTCTGTGAATATATTTAACTAGATGAAAGTGGGGGGGGGGGGGAATCGGTGGCTGCAGATAAGTGTTTCTTACCTTTCCAGTGAAGATAGTCTCATTACTAGAATATTTATTTACTGAGATACACACAAGGCGATATTTCGCTAGGCAGTCCCCATTAACGTCGACTTTTCAGAAAGACGGAAAGTAATTACAATTTATGCGATAAAATGCAAGTTTTCCTATTAAGGTCCAAGTAACACAGAATACTGTTAAGTACACATTTTTCGACTGGCAAGGTCCATTGCTACAATTTGTAGCAATGTAACACGGAATGCTGATATGTATAGGCTATTCACAATAAAGTGAACCCTCTCATTTGGAGTAATAGCATAGCCGTTTTTAGTGGACGGCTATGGTAATAGTCAATATATATGTTTTATTTTAGCTTTAGGCGTTAACTTCCAAGTGCTGTGAAATATGCACGCTGTTTTATTACTTATATAGCAATATGTATTTTGAAAGGTGGTTAAAGGATTAAATATGGCTGAAAGGAAAAAGTAACTAGGGCCTCAAAGTGTTCACTTTATCGTGAACAGCCTGTACATATCTTACTACTACTAAGGTCCATTGCTACTATTTGTAGCAAAGTAACAAAAAATACTCATGTGGGCGTATTTTACTACTACTAAGATCTACTGCTATCATTCAGAGCAAAAGAATACATAATACTTATAGAGGAACAGCCGATTTTCGCGAAAATAATTCCAAGTAGGCTAGATTTCAACACCCTACTTGCGCATCTGGAGAGTTTTTTTTTTTTTGCTATAGGCCACATGTTTTTGAGAACATACGCCTTGTATTTGACTGTGCTAATTAGAATCAAGATACCTAAAACACGCAGCAGTTGAAACCACCTGTACCGAAGGTGTATCTGAGCTATGAACAGAGACGTGAAAATTTCGCGGTTTCATTTCGGGACAAGCTAGAATCCTCAACCTCGTACGTTTGTATTGCTTACGCTATTGGCCCACCCGTTAGTTCACACCTCCTGGACAACTCTGAGCCAATAATAAACACACAATAAAATGCAGACTCAATCACAGTCTTCCGCTAATACAATAAGCAACCAATGAACAGTGATATTTGCATGATTTTACATACGACAACGGAGTATAGCTAAGGACACCCGAATTTCGCGAAAAGATTTCAAGACAAGTTGTATTTCATAACAGTTTAGCTCATGTCCACTTTCTTGATTGGATGATATAGGTGTTAAGTGTCTTAAGTGTCTGCCCGCGAATCACAGACGTACAGTGTCGGTGTTAACCTATTTCTGACTGGTCAGTCAAGCAGGACAATGTCTTCTCATAGATACACGCCGCCAATAAGTAAAAGAAAACTGCTGATAAGCCCATACGGTATTGAAATCTAGCAGTGCGGTAATCATTTCACGAAATTCGGGTGTCCCTAAGTATAGCCTACAGATCATTGAACTCGCGAATTTTGCACGTCTCTAGCTATGAAGTGTTTTGAAATACACCTACACAGGAAATCTTTTTGAGAAAATCTCGTGTCCCTGCCTATAGTGATGTCGAGCCTTACCTTCATTGTCTATAGAGAAGAGCCCCATGCCGTCGCCGCCCTTGATGAAATACCCGACGCGGGAGTCGTCACCCGGAGAGTCCTCGTCTGTGGCGTGGACAGTCGTCACGAGCGTCCCCACATGCTGGTTCTCCTTCACCGACGCCGCGACCACGAACTCTTCGAACCTCGGCGCGTAGAGGTTCTCGTTCACGTCGACCACCTCCACGATGATGGTCGCCTCCGAGGACAGCGGCAGCGTCCCGCGGTCCTTGGCCACCACCACGAGGCTGTGCACTTGTCGCTCCTCGAAGTCGAGAGGGCCCGAGGTCCTAACGGTCCCCGATAAGCGGTCGACGACGAAGACCCCGTCGCCGTCCCCTCCCGGAGCCGACGAGTACCACACCTCGCCGTCCGACCCCAGGTCCGGGTCCGTCGCGGAAACGATCGCGACGACGCTGCCCGGCGGGACGTCCTCGCGCACCCTCACCGTGTAGCTCGGCAGAGGGAACGACGGGGCGTTGTCGTTGACGTCGTCGACGGTAACCCGGACCAGCGCGTCCGCGTGCAGCGACGGTGACCCGCCGTCCGTCGCGCGCAGACGCAGCTCGTACACCTCCTGCCGCTCGCGGTCCAGCGCTGATGACACGAACAGCGTGCCCGTCGACCGGTCGACGGCGAAGTCGCGAGTGTCCGTCACCAACGAGTAGGAGACGCGCGCGTTGTCTCCCGTGTCCACATCCGTAGCGTTCGCTCGGAAGATGGCCGTCCCGTTGATGGCGCTCTCCGTCACGCCGAAGCTCGCCACCGACTTCTCGAACCTCGGGGGGTTGTCGTTGACGTCCAGGACGGTCACCGCGACGTACTTGGATGAAGACTTCTGGGGTTGCCCGAGATCGTAGACGCTTATGTTCAGGAGGTACTCTTGTTCCTTCTCCCTGTCGAGATGCCCCACGACTCTGAGCTCCCCACTGTCTGCGTCTAAGTGGAACACCGAGTCCTCGTCCCCGGAAGAAATCCCAAACACCAACTTCCCGTTGTAGCCAAGGTCGCGATCCCGTGCTCTGATCCTAACCAGCGTGGTCCCGACGGAAACAGACTCGTTGACGCGTATCTCCACGGGGAAGTCTATGAACTCGGGCGAGTGCACGTTCTGCCCGTAACGACTGGGCATCATCGCGAACTCCTCCTGCTTGCCCTGCATGTTGTTCTTCTCGGCGGCGGCCAGGATCTCCGTCAGCCGACGGGCGACGCCCGTGTCGCGGCACTCGAAGCCGCCAGTGTCGTCGCTCATCACCCTCGTCGGCGAGCCGCTCCTCTTGGCACTCACCAGGTGGATCAGCACCCTCGCCGTGTCAGCGAAGTGCGTCCCGTCGGTCGCCGTCACGTTCACCTCCCTGTCGGACGACCGCAGGTCTGCCAGATCGCACGTCACGCTCAACACACCTGAAGTGGAGTCCAGGGAAAAGCAGCCGTCCTCGTTACCCGACAGGATGCGGTAGCTGATTATGTTCCCAGCGTCGAAGTCGATCGCGGACAGAGTAATGATTTCTGTTCCGATGGGAATGTAACGAGGCACGTGACCTACACAATCCACTTTCTCGAACTGCGGCCTGTTGTCGTTCACATCCTTCACGCTTATCCTGAGCTGCATTTCAGTTTGTCGGCGGAAAGGTACCCCCAGTCTGATGCTCTAATCCTCAAAACGAAAACTCTCTTCATGGATTCATAGTCCAACACGGATGTGGTACGGATCACCCCTGAGAAGTGATCTATATCGAACGGCACAGGATTGAGGTTAGCTATGCTGTAGGATATGTAAGCATTGTCCAATGAATCCCTGTCCTTAGCAGTCACTTTGGTGACCGATGCTCCAGCTGGCTGGTTCTCATCCACCCAAACAGTTGCATCCATCGACTCAAACACAGGGTCATTGTCATTGGTGTCCATTATATTAATTTTCACTTTAGCAGAAGACTGCTTCCTCGTGCCGGCATTTCCCTGGTCAATGGCAGACACAGTAAGTGTGTAGAAAGCTTTCTCCTCTGCATCCAAAGGCATAGTTGTATACAGCATACCAGTATCAGGATTGATGCGAAACTCCCCACCTTCATTGCCGCCGACTATCTCCAGGAACACTCGTGCATTCCTACCCTCGTCTGCATCTGTGACCTTAAGACAGATCACTGGAGAATTAACAGGTGCTGTCTCAGATATTTCCACTTCGTATATCTCTCGGTCGAATACAGGGGCATTGTCGTTCAAGTCTGTTAGGCGGACAGGAACAGACTTGTAGCTCTGCCTTGGTGGTATCCCTCCATCTGTAGCTCTCAGAGTCAAGTTGTATCCTTGAGGTGCAACCTCTCGATCCAGCAAATGCAGAACTTCCACATTAAACTCGCCATGTTTCCCTCCTGACTCCTCTGCTGGACGGATTCTAAAATGGCCATCAGGGTCCCCATCAACGATTTCCAGGCTCTTGACTTCCCCATGCACTCCTTTATCGTTGTCTATGACCCTGACTATTGCGTAAATGTCCGCATTTGAATGCTCTACGATGTCGGGAAGGTGCTGAACATATATTTCCGGGGAGTGTAAGTTCACCTGCTTGACCCTTATACTAACTTTGGCAGTGCTCGGTTTGGCAGAACCGGATTTCTGACCCATGCCTCTATCCTGCGCTATCACAACGAGCTGATGAAATGCCCTCTCGACATACCGCAAAGGACGTGTAAGCGACACTATGCCAGTTATGGGGTGCACAGCAAACTGGTTCGTGGGTTCGAGGAAGCTGTAGTAGATCTCGCCATTACGTCCCAGGTCCGCGTCATCAGCAGTGACCACGAGGATGCTCTTGTGCAAGGGAGTATCTTCAGGGACAGTGACCTCATACTCCGTCGGGTAGAACAATGGCTTGAGGTCGTTCGTGTCGAGCACCGTCACCACGACAGTCGTGTCGGCCTCCAACTTCTCTACACCATCATGCCTGCTGCCCGTCGCGCGCACCTCCAGCACGTACTTGTCCTTCCGCTCGCGGTTCAGGACATCCACGTTCCCAGTCCTCGTGCGGATCGCCAGGAAGCAGAAATCACCAACCCGCTTCTCCTCCGCCTTGAAGAACCTGTCCTTGTCTCCGGAGACTACCTTGTAACGCACCTCCAGGTCCGAGTGGTCTCCTGTCACTATTCCCATACGGACTTCCGGGACTGCAAAAGTCTTACCCACAGAGTTCTCTGGTATACTGACGTTGTAGAAGGCCTGGGTGAACTTGAACTCTGGCAACGCCCGGGGTGTAGGTGGGGCATCATTTCTGACAAGCACCTGTGTGGTTGTGGTGGGGATGGTGGTTGTGGTTGTGGCGGCTGTAGTCGTAGTGGTGGTCTTGGTGGTCGTGGTGGTGGTCTTGGTGGTCGTGGTTGTTGCGGGAGTAGTTGTTGGTGTGGTACTGATGAAAATAGTTGTCACGTAAGAGGCAGTGGTGATGGGTGCAGGCGAAGTGGTGGTAGCAGAAGACGGTTCCTCGGTGGTGATGGCACCTGTTGTGAGATCCTCCACGAGTGTGGTGTCAGGCACATCGTCCGCAGCTCTGGAGAGACGCCACAGCGCCACCAGGAGCAGCAAGCCATGGCGCCACCGCACCTCCATGGTGCTGTCTCTGAAGAGCGTCCTTCCTCTCCCTGGCCACGGCTCACCTCATGGCAGATGTACAGGACAACTCTGAAACATAAATTACATCGTGTTGTAATACATCACAACGCCAACACTTCCAGGAACTCTGTAATCAAGCATGGGATTTGTATTTACAATTCACTACAAACCACTGCATACATGCCATTAAAATGTTATAACGAAACTAACAGTCAAACGATACAATCAAAATAGAAACACGCGTATTAAATCAAGCATATAATATTATCATCACACGCTAATTTCTGTTCATCAAAGTTAGATTTCTATACATTTTAATATCTGGTATAATGCCCTTAAAAAAAACAGTTTATAATGAAGGAAAGCAGACTACAAAAGTACGAAGTATCCTAATATAAGGAAACTGTTAATATAAAGTCTTGAAAAATGGCTCACAATTTTACGGACGCCCTGAAAGGAAAACATTGTAATAACACTATCACTGGTAGGCGAGAGCAACCCTGGACAGCTCATTAGTTTGAAGTCCAAACAAAGTCAAAAGTAGAATGGAATTTCTTACATCACTCACGAAGTAAAATATAACGACAACTCTCGGAACATTGTTGTATGTTATCGGAACCTGCAACGCAAGAGCCATATTCTGCACAAATACGGCTTAAACTTTCGTTTTTTTTATTTAAGGGCTCATACCTCCCTTAATATTCCGTTTAGGTATAATGTGTCACGTATGTTTTCCTTTTACTTTTTCATGAAGAATCACCTCCCGAAGTTTGTCGGTGTAGTTGAGAATCATCCTGTATAAATGTTCCTAGATGGACTGACGCCCCCGCAGACAAAGAAGTTTCGTGACAGACAGGGATTCTGAACGTGTAACTTATCTCGGGGTATTCCCATTCCCATAAGTTTATGCCAACGCTGTCACATCTCCACCTTATATGTAGGAATAGGAAAATTTCGCGAGTTCATTTCAGGACCTGCTAGACTCCAACATGTGTACACTGAAGCCAGCTTTGCAATTGGATCGCAGGTTATTAGACACGCGCTGGACAACTCTGAACCAATAGCAGACTAGCAAGAGAACAAGCAGCAAGTGACATACTGCCTGGTGTGTAGTAACACTGGCTACTCTCTGGGACAGCAGCCAAAAAACAAACATCTGAGGTCGAGTGTACACAGGACTGTGAAGTCTAACCGATAGGTAATTGAACTCGCGAAATTTTCTTGTCCCTACTTATATGATTAAACCGACTAGCGGCAGCATCCTGTCACAGAAAATGCAAAGGCTGTTCACGATAAAGTGAGCACTTTTGAATTCAACCTAAAAAAAAAAAAAAAAAAAAAAAAACGTACTGGCCCTGTGTGCATAAATTTTAACGGGCGCCCTGAGTTAAATGCGACTCGTAAAGTTGAAGACGTCTGAGAAGTAGTTCCGTAGCTTAACATCGAATAAAAAATGATAGGTGACAATTTGTCATAACTTAAATTATTTCTTCCACTTTGTCTTTTTTTTTGTGCATCCAAGGGTAAAAAAGAGCAGATTTGTAAAATATTTACATTTCTAATAATTCCACAGTTTCACTTGACCGACGCATGAATAACGTGATGAGGCCCATGACAATGTTAATCTTACATAACGCGGATGGATAATACACAACGTGCATACAAGTAGAATTTAAGCAGGGATTTCAAAAGTGCTCATTTTACCGTGAACAGTATGAAAGTATACAGAAGCGAAATCGACTGCTCATTGGCGGCGCGCGAAGCTATGGAAGCTGGTATTGAGTCTGATTGGTTGTTACACGTTCTGGGAATATTTCCTATTGGTCGGACTGCCACCTGGCAAGTTAATCTCCAGGAGCTGAAAAGGGGGACGACTTTCCGCCATTTTTCTCGCATATGCGACTGGAATTAGGAGTTGACGTCACCATTCACATGTGTTTTTCTTTACGTAAGTACGTCTTTAAATTTGCAGCCATAGCGGGAAGCAATCCAGAAAATCCGACGATAACAAAATCGGGGGAATACAGTTTGGCATTGCAGTTCCGAATCTACCGTCTACATTCGAAATTCAATTACACCACTCGATTGCCAATTAAAGAATATGTTACGTTAAGTGAGGACTGCAAGTCATTGCGGGCGGTGAAAAAAAAAAGGGGGGGGAGAGCAATTTTGAGTTCGTTTCGCCGCGTCTCATAACTTCCGCGTAGTATAACTTTTGATTAGGAGAAGCTACGACGCTCGTTTAGGTTTCAATCGGCAATTCTCGTCAAGATAAATCGATCGCGCGTATAGAAACATTCGTGTGGCGTGGTTATGTCGAAACTGTATGCGTTTAATGTAAAAAAAATTAAGAACATTAACACAATGTCGGCCTATACTCGTCGAAATACAGAAATCGTATACGGTTGGAAAGAGCATCTCAAAAGCAATCCAGTGATACCCATAAAACCCCATATGATCGAGTGAAGCGGTGCCGGGAACGTAAAATAAGCATCTTGGCGTCCGAGCGCGTCAACGTAGACGTATTCACGCAAAACAAACGGCCGTGTCCCCAACACAAGCCACGCCCCATTTTTTAGTACTCTGTGATCCTGTCATCGCAGCGTATGAACCGGTGCTCCGTGGCAAATTTCTGTAACAGTGTCACGCTTGCGATGCGTGGAGGTTAGACGGGTCGGTACAACATATTGCTGAGCACCAAGTCCTTAAAAAAAATAATCCATTCGCGGTTACTTCGCACTCCCTTGAAGCCCAGCTGAAGTTCTGCTTCCAGGATATTCCTCCAACTCGTGCAAACGAAGCTCGACCAAGTCTAGGAAACTGCACCAAAAGGACGGCGAACCGAATTCGTGCGCACTCAGTTGTAATAATATTTCCGCGAGAACTGTTTGTCACTAGCCGTTAACAACACAGACGTTCTCTCGCTGATTTTATTCGTATTTATTGTAAACGAAATATCGTTACTAATATATTAAATATAAGTAAAAATTCAATTTAACAAAATATAATATACTTTTCTGTTAACAGAGGTATAAAACGTTTTGTTAGGAAATAACTAAAGACGTTATACATAGGGTGATTTTCCAAAAGTTTGGTTGAAAAATTGCGAAGAAAGCGCTGACAGACTATACAGTAACTATTTTACCTAACTTCTCTGATTCCACACCAACTTCCCATATTTCCAGAATTTTCCCTGTTTCTCCTGACGGTGGCCACTCCGCAAAAACTCAACTCTTCCGTCCGAGGTAGATGAACACAATTATCGAGAAAACAACGCCAAAGATCTACAACCCCCCGAAAAGGGAGGTAGACGGGGGCAGCGACATGAAAATACCATGTCCCACTATATTTTACACAGTAATAACAAAACCCTGCCCCCCTGTCTCATCCACCCCGTGCCCGCAGACACACGCTCAAACGCTGCTCATCGAACCCGATTACCGTCGCAGCGCTACGAACGACACACGGTGAAATTAATCATCGGTCTGCCAGGGAAAACAACGCCTGCTAAAGGCTGTTCACGATAAAGCGAGCACTTTTCAAATCAACCTTAGAAAAAAGTCACTGCATATATCTTAACGGGCGAACTGAGTGACATGAGCCCAGTAAAGTTAGTAACGATGAATAAAAGGCAGTCCCGTATCTTAACGTTGAATAAAAAGCTTCAGGTAATCATTTGTGATAACTTAAATTATTTCGTTCATTTTTTTTTTTTTTATTATTTTTTTTTTAGGCATCGAAGTGTAAAAGTTAGCAAATTTTGCGGAATATTTTCTTTTGTAATAATTTCTCAGTTTCGCTCGACCGACGTTTGAAGAATAACCAATATGGATGCAAGTAGATCTTAAGCAGGGCTTTCAAAAGTGCTCATTTGACCGGCAACAGCGTATAAAAGGAAGAAAGTCCCTGTTGTGTGTGGTGGGAGCGAGAGAGAGAGAGAGTGAGAAGGGATGTCATCGGGTCGCGAGTAAACATCGCCCAGTCATACTACACCAGAACATACAGATTAGGAAAGTGCCACACGAGTCCTTTAGACAGCTAGCTGGTCATCGAAAAATCCGCTGTTCGAGGCCTCAAGAGCCGAAGGTGGGGGGTACGGATCAGCACCGGAATGGAAGGACTGGGGAAACGGGAGATCCCCGAGAAAACCCCGTCAACCAGCGGCATAGTCAGGCGCGCTATCGCCACGAGCGAAAATCCCAGCGACTGCGTCGAGAATCGTGCCCGGTTCGCCAGGGCGGAAGGCGGGTGGTCTACCCACTACACCACCGCGACCCCGTGTGCTCTTGGGAGTTCGCGTTATGTTAACATTTCACCTCCTGTGTTCGTACGTAGCTACCTTGTGCTCCAGATAAAATTATTCTACGCTGAGAGAATGGCCAGCAAGAAATTTGTTTGTGTATGGCCAGAAATATATTAGGTGCCACAACGAAATATTTTGTCAGAGTTATTAGTAGACAGAACTTGAAAAGTAACAACAAAATTAATTTTGTTGTTGCTTTACACGTTTGATAAACAAAAACCTCTGTGTTGGATAACAAGAAATTAGGCTCTCAACAAAATATTTTGTTTAGTCAAAAGTATATTTGTTTAGTCGCTAATTCGATCGCGTTCGTTCGAAAACACGTCTCTAATGTTCCTTTTATTGTGACAATTAGGATAGTAACAGTGTTTGATGCTTAGTAATAGCATAAACATCCTAATATAACATGTTCAATGGGAAATTAAAATGTAAAGTTGTATATCTTCAAATGTTTGTCTAAGTACGTTGTCCTGTAGTAGACCAATTTTTATTTTAAAACATTACTATTCATTCCGAAATCACTTTAGCTGAGGTTTAGCTACGTTCGAATATATATATATATATATATATATAATATATATATATATATATATATATATATATATATATATATATATATATATATATATATACACACACACACACACACACACATACACACACACACACATTAAGGAATCACACGACAAGAACCACAACATAATTTGGTTGTTGCAACAACACAATATTTCACTGTCCCTATTCAAACAATTAATTAGGTTGTGCCAAACAAACTTTGTTTGATTCAACGAAATCTTAGTTCTGTGAAAACTCGCGCACATCAGCGAAAGTTCCTGGAACCACTGTTAACACTTGGTTTCTCTTCCTAACTTAATGAATAATGTTAACGTAATTTGAATGTCGCAAGTTGTACATATATGTAGAGTTTGGCTTAGCACACAAGGTAAAATAGATGTATAAATTATAAAACAGATCACTTAGTTATAATTTTGTGATATTTGATCCTGTATTTATCTATGGTAAAATTCTGGTTTACACGCTGCTTTCTCTTTTTAAAACATAAATAGTGCTGGTTGATTAGGACAACTGTTTTTTGTAATATTAGGAACGTTTTAAGAATGTTCGAAAATATGTTCGTATATGGGCAGACGAAGAAAGTATATGTCTCCAATTTTATGTGTTCTTTACTGAAGTTAATTCGACGTTGATAATTGATTCTAAACGGTTATATATAAATGAATCTAATCAAGATTGAATAACGTAAATACGCTAAAGGAGAGAGTTAATTGTGTATTTGTGAGTCATCGGAGCCTATGGACAGTCATCATTTTCCAATTCTGAAGGAGGTTCGTGCAGGAGACAGTTCCAACTTCGGACCAAGGTCAGCGCAGTTACATGCCGCTTCAGTGGTTGGATTTGGGAGTCGACTACAGGACTTTGGTTGACGGGAGGATGTCGGAGTGCCTATTGCCGTTATGCGATTGCAGTCTGCTGGGAGATGTAGGGTACCAGGTTTCACTCCAGTGAGGGAGCCTCGGATTGAGCTGCAAGCTACCTGATGTATCTTCAACAGCTAAGTGCAACGTCTCCCTTATTATATATGAACTCTTCTTTCCAAGGCCAATTATTAATGCGCTTAAAAAAAGGGCGACCCGTACATTTAAATTGGAGTCCATACTTATTAATGTTTACGTGGTTGACAAATTTCCTTATAGTAAACCCATTAATCATTTTAAATCATTCAATCTTTTAGGTTCTTTTACAGAATAAGTACTTGTAATTTTTTTTATACACTTGTAGAAAGCTAAGAGACCAAGGAGAATCCATTTAGTGTTCATTCTAATTTCTTCTTTTTCATATTCTTCATAATAAACAACGTCAAGGGTTACTTGAGTTTAGTATTTATCTTTTAATTTTTTGATTAATATCCCGATTTAATTATTTTTCTTAATTTGATATATTGACTCTTGCATTTCATCATAAAGGGTTTCATAGCCGAGGCAAGGGAAGGATGAATAATTATCCTTAAACTATACATGTTCAGTAGTAAAAGCTATCATATTTCGTTGAATGAAAACCAAAGAGCAACACGCAAATCATACTTACATATATGCATTAATGTTTTACATATTTGGCCAGTCAAAGATTGACCAATATTAATGTGACAGTTCAGATGAGTATCACTGATTGTTACAGAGTTGGCGACCATACGTGGGGCGTGCAAAATAATAATAAGTACCAATCATTCCAATTCTTATTCTGTCTCACCACTGACAAATGCTGCCTCACGCGGGTAGACCAAACTGCGGTAGATGTAGACCAAACTCAACGGGCTGATGCAGCCCTCGGGTAGAAGGTATTGGCTACCACGTTGCGTGCGCCAGAGAACCAGAGATGAAACAACCTGTTATTTGCTTGGAAGAGAGACGACCCGCGGCGAAATCAAGGGTCTAGAACCGGAGCACGCGGGGCGGGGCCGTGCAACAAAAGGATCTAGCTGCCGCGCGCGTCCTGGCTGCGCTGTCACCAGCAGACGAAAAGAAAACAGCCCCCCTCAGACAACAGAGGCGGGGAATACCAAAGCAAGGCTGAGGGGGTGGGGAGTGGGCGTGATATTCCACCTCCGTGGAATATCGCGGTTAACTGACGGCTGTCTGGTGCAGCCACTTGCCTTCGCCCCCTCTGCCATTTCCAACCCCCCGAGCAAAACCAACCCTCGTGGCATTCCGTTACGTCAGCGAAGCATCCCAGTCGAGAAAGCCGAGTTACCCTCGTGCCACCATCCCCCGCAGACAACACGTCAGTAAAGCTCGGCAGAAAAACAACCAAGTCAGCTGGCGCTTACCGATGACAACCGACTCGAACATTCATCTGGAATAAATAAAAAAAAAAACATGAACTCCAATTCACCCCCAAGGTGTCTCTCGCGTGAGAAAATTCCCCGTACCGTTGGCACCAATAGTATAGCCAGGGGAGAGGGTTGGGTGTTCAGACCCTCCCCCATTTCGCCCTCAGGTTGTCAACAATTAGTATTAAGATTATTAACAATTGAATTACTATAAAATATGTAACTGCTGTAAACTATGATGATTATGAACTGCACGTACAAACGCAGTGAGCTGATTCCCCGTGCAAAATGAGGTAAGAAATATTATCGACCTATGTCCCTGCAGTAAATCGTAAGGGAGGTAGTTGCCCTTGAAAGTCTATATTTCAAATGGTTTTAATTCAAAATAATAACCTACTTGAGATGAAAGAACAGTTCTGAAATCTGAGGACGGTAGTAGGGTAACATCATCCCCATTCCTTGAGAAAGTGGGGGCTGCCATGTTTGTCGCTTTTAAATACGTCATAATCACGCGGACTTTAGTGTACAAGGAAAAAACGTTACCGTTTGGTGTAAAAACTCGCGCGCGAACGGTTGCCCAAAAAAAAAAAAAACAGACAAATGTTTGTAAGGACGTTGGTCGCCTGTGATCGAGAAGATAAGGGTTGCAGACATGTCCTCGCGCGTCTGTCACGCAGAAGCTTAACTTGAATCTCCAATGAAGTATTATGAATGAGCACGTTAAAACTGACCAATTGCGTTGTCACTCCAAGCCCAACCGCTTGCGGGAGTTCACGCATAAATGTCGAGAACCATTGCCTCACTGCGGCCAGGAAGACAGGCATAAAAACCCGCAGACACAAGAAATACGGACAGATTACGTATTTTGCTCGTACGGAGCCCAGTAACGTTTTCTCCCTATACAGGTCGCGTATACGCATACTGGTTGCATATTCCTGTAAAAGATTTCTGTGAACGTAAGGCGGTTTTAAAAAGTGCTCACTTTACCGTGAATAGCCTACAGTCGTAATTTCACGACAACTTTGCGTAAAGGCTTTTCACGATAAAGTCAGCACTTTTTGAAATCAACCTTTAAAAAAATCACTGCTACTGCCTACATATACTACACGGACGCACTGGGTGGCATACGGCCAGCAAAGTTGGTAACGATGGATGGAAAATAGTTCCATATCTTAACGTCAAATTAAAAGTATTAGGTAACCATGTGTAACAACTTAAATTATTTCTTCCGTTTTGTACTATTTTGTTGACGAGTCGAAGTTTTAGAAAGGGCAGATTTGTGAAATGTTTACTTTTCTAATAATTTCACAGTTTCACTTGACCGACGCACGAATAAAGTGATGAATTCCATGACAATGTTAATTTTACATATTGCGGAAGTATACACAACTTGTATACAAGTAGATCTTGAACAGGGCTTTCAAAAGTGATCATTTTACCGTGGACAGCATTTAGTTCTCGTTTTGCTGACCGCTGAATAAATCGTGTGGAACCTAGTTTAAATTCCCCCGCGCGAAAGACTTGGTGCGCACTGGTTAAATATAAGCGCTGTTTCAAGGGTTGGTGATCCTGCACAGCAGAAAAAGGAGGAGAGGTTCGTTTCGGACAAAATAGCGGTTAGCTGCCGCCAGTCGCTCGTTTTCTCGTCGAAATTTGTAGTCCAGTCATCAAGTAAACATGTTATTTTCTATAGGCTAATCTCGGTAAAGTGTGCACATTCGAAAGCCCTCTAATCTGAAATAATAGTCAATTAATATATATTACTTTATTTTTAGACGTAAACTTCCGAGTGCGATATAATTAACACACTTTGTTAATTACTTATATGGCATAAATTATATTTAAAAAAAAGCTGAAAGGAAAAAGTAACTCGAGCCTCAGAATTGTTCACTTTACCATGACCAACCATTATAGGCTGTTCACGGTAAAATGAGCACTTTTGAAAGCCCTGATTCAGATCTACTTCAATGCACGTTTTGTGTTGTTCCGCCTTATGTAAGATTAACACAGCAATGGGCCTCGTCACTTGATTCATGCGTCGGACAGGTGAAACTGTGAAATTATAAGAAAAGTAAAATTTAAAAAAAATTTTCTAATTTCTACACTTCGATGCGTTAAAAAAACCGAAAGTGAATAAAAATAATTTACGTTATCACCAATGGTTACCTAGCACATTTTATTCGCTATTAACATAGTGAATTACTGTTCCCCTCCATCGTTGCCAATTTTACAGGAAGTATATCACTCAGTGCACCCGTTAAAATATATCCAGGTAGGAGCAGTGATTTTTTTCTAAGGTTGATTTCAAAAGTGTTCACTTTATCGTGAACAACCTATAGTAGCATGAATTCGCAGCAAAAAAGGCGATAATGCGCAGGTCACACACTGAAGACACTCTGTGAAAACTTGTCTCCTTTGGTTTACGCGTGGAAACATCGCCCGAGGGAGTAAAAAAAAAAAAAAAAAAAAAAAAAAAAATCAAGGAGGAGGAGGAGAGCGGAGAGGGTGAGCGACCGACTTAATTTGCTGGCTGGTGGATATGCTAATATGACGCTCTAGAAGTTGCCACCGCGGCAAACAGTCGCGGGGTCGGGGGGCGTCTCGCCTTGTTTCAACCTCCTGAAGGTCCAACCAAAAAGCCGACGAAACACATGCCCCCGCATCGTTGCCAACTTGTTTGAGAGGAAGTTTCTAAATCGACACACGAAAATAACCAGGAAATAATAACACGCTTGTTCTCTTAGTTAATTTCGATTTAATTTTGATATAAAACATAGACCCATAAAATATTTCATTACGTAGACAGAAATGCTATTATACCGGAAGAGTTACTTCCCGTAAACCGCAAACAGTATTCCCCAGCTACAAAACATCTCCTCCGATATAAAATTTTTGTTTCATGTGTAGTCGAGTCCCATGTCGTGTACGAACTCGTTACGGCGCCTTGTCTGTTAGCTGAACTTCCGACGCCGTTGCCAGCCTGCACCATTCAGCGGCGTGAAAATAGAGAAACACTAAAAAAAAAAAAAAAACAGAACGTACGAGTTGATGTATTTTCGTCAATAGAGTAAGCGGTGACTGTGCATGACGCATGAAGAAACACGATGGCTCGAGGCAAGGCGGATGTGTGTTACCAAGGACGCAAACATCACGTACCAACGTATACGGCAAACATAGCAATAATCTGTTCCTCAACACAATAAACGGACGCGCATTGTGTTTGCAACGCGACAGCTTCTCAACGCATTGCCGATATAACACCGTCCGTTCATCGCATACTGTACTGGCGACAGCGAATCAATGCGCACGTGGTGTTCTGCTACGATCGATGTTTTCTTAGATGGGTAATACTATGTGCGGGTTGCATACATATGGAATAATAGGCGCGGCGACTCACCCGGTATATTGTTACGTGTTAACAGTTGCATACCGCCCTATACAATGCGTTTCTAAACCATGAGGTCGAACTTCCGCATGGTATACCTGTGGATAAAGAAGACTACGATGTATACAACCCACGGTCCTCAAAAAGTATGGACAGTAGAGTGCGCTGGACGCGAAAGGAACGATGCACTTTATTTGATATCACCCTACAAACAACAGGGTTTGCCACTCTACTGCATGGGATATTATGTGCTGCGATACGTATATGTCATTACAGAACAAAGGAATTCTTGGTGCAACAGCATGACTCACATGCTACTCGATATAATCACAAATAATTGCTGGCAGTGTTAGCTAACGTGTCACAGATACGGCAAAATATCATTAGTGTGGTTGTTTCGCCTAACGGAGAACGCACAACCATCACACGCATCCTGCTACTCCATGTTGCCCCATGATCGTCCCCACTACAGTCGTCAATAAACCACATCCCCCCTCCACCCCCCCCCCCCCCCACACCCATTTTCCCGAGCGGACTGTCGCTGGCTGGGACAGGAATCCCCTCGCGTACGTCACTGCACTGTGAGTGATTACCAGTCGACGTGTGTGTGGCTATTATATATATATATATATATATACACACACACATCCACAAACACCCCGTGTTTAAATATTGTATGTACAACCTGCAGGCACGTGTAGGGGACAGTGAAATAATGATAAAAGGCCTAATAAACTCACATAGACCCGGAAACCAATCGTTTATAAGGTACGACGTAATGCATATGCAATCATTGCATTATTACAACATTGACCATGCGCTATGTTCGAGGTACAAGCTCTCGCAATGAATGTCAACAGAGGTGTGCACTCTGTTACGAAAGTCTCCGCCGAAAACCTGTCTAAACAACGAACATGTGTCGAAGCCTCGGCCGAGTTTACTAAACACCGAACCAAAACTCGAGTCAATAATGCAATCTATAAAACAACAAAAAATGTGTGTGTTCGGCAAACCTGAGTACTTTCCAGAAAAAGCATAATAACCTTTCGGCAAACTCCGCCCACGGTGCGCGACCAATCACAGCGAATTACGTCAACGCACACCCGCGCACATGGCGGAAAAGGGGGGAGTGGTGCGGAGAAGTGTGGGCAGGTCCAGGAGGACTTGGGAGGTCGCAGTAGGCGACTTTTGAGCGAACGGCTCGACCAAGGGTCCAGGCGTCAGCGTGTCCAGGTGCGAGACCTGGCGAGTCCCATCTAAAGGCTGTTCACGATAAAGTGAGCACTTTCGAAATCAACCTTTAAAAAAAACCACTCTCCCTATATGTTTTAACGGGCTCGGTGAATGACATGTGTCCAGTAAACTTGGTAACGATGGATGGAATGTAGTTCCATGTCTTAACGTCAAATAAAAGGGCCAGGAAACCATTTGTGATTACTTAAATTATTTCTATCGCTTTCTGTATTCTTTTAATGCATCGAAGTGTAAAAATGAACAGATTTGTACAATATTTTCTATTATAATAATTTCACATTTTCCCTTGGCCGACGCATAAATAAAGTTATGAGGCCCATGGCAATGTTAATCTTCATAAAGCGGAAGAACACACAACGTGTATACAAGTAGATATTAAGCAGGGCTTTCAAAACGGCTCATTTTAACGTGAACAGCCTATATCATGATTTAAGTTAACTATATCTGACCTAACTCTTATACCTTCATCCCTTCTCTCCACTTGACCATCTTTAGTAGAATATCAGTAAGTTCAAAGAATTATATGTGTTAAGAGGAATGGTGCACGCAAACCATATATTTATATAGCTTTTGTCATAATTTGCTTTACAGAGGATTTTTCAAAAATGTTGGCTCCACAAGACGTAAATATCAATTTTGAGCACCTTCTTACATTGTTACAAATTCACGGTGTTCGTTATTCTCGGAGCACTGATTGGATATAACAAAACAAAACTTCTTTCTTTTCTTCCATCAGTGCTCCGAGAATAATGACGGCAGTAAATATCTAACAACGTAAAAAGGCGTTAAAAATTATTATTTGCGTCTTGTCGAGCCAAAAAAAAAAAATTCAACAAACCTTCTGGAAAACGACTTATATCGAAAATCGGGTAAATATACTGTTTCCATGCACCATTCCCCTTAAGTAAAAGGCTCCGGCAAATTTCTGAAGCTAGTCTTCTCAATTAGCTTAAACAACTTGTAAATCCCATCCTTGTATCCTTCCCGCTTATGATCCATGTTGAGAACATAACATCTGACGGAGGCAGTTATAGCATTTTCCAATAAAGAGATAGCAGACAGCCACTTCAAGCATGGACGTGCTAATGCAACAGGATTGTACCCATAGACTAAAGATGAGGTAGACCGCTTATTCGTCTTCTGCACATGTACCCAACATTGACCTACCCCAATTCTACACAACTGTCAAAGTCATATGGTCAACAGTGGTGTACGGGTTTGTTTACATCTTAATTTTTAAATAACAAAATGAAATACTTTTAATAGATTGAATGTATTCAAAAAGCATTACAAATTAATTAGAGGAAGTATAAAAATATCTGAAAAGCACTTGTTTACTAAACAGTGTTCAAACCTCAAATCCAAACCACGCCACGTTCGCTAGACGTGTTGGCAGAAAAGCAGTTCAATGTTGGGACACGGAGATTGGTTGTGCGCAGCCAGCGAGATCGGACTACCTCTATGATTGGACCACGAAGCGGTCCCTCACAAATGGCGGGGCCTCGTGAAAACCCGGCTGCCTGGTTGTCTTCGGAGCGAGATGGTGCGGCGTCTAAACAGTTGACTCGTATTCTGGACCACCAGACTTCGGATCCCGGTCTTCCCACCCTACTTTCGGGTTTCCAAAAATCGCTACAGACAAAACTCTAGGACGGTTCCTTAACTCACTCAGACCAAGTGTACACTACGTCGTGTAGGTAATTTTCGGTGTGTACTGGAAACTGCGAAGCTCAATTACTAGGGACAGGCGTATTTCGCGAAAATATTTATGGCCAAGCTAGACTTCAATATCCTCTACGCCTACAACCACAACCTCCTTTGGTTATTGGCCGCGTGTCTACCTGAGCAGAGATGTTTTTATTTGACCGGACCAATCGTATTAAAGTACTCCGATACTGAACGTCCATGATTCGCGGACAGAAACGTCAGGCGTGTGACATTTAAAAATCATACAGCCACCGAAGTGCATAAGAAATAAAGTGTTTTGGAGTACAACTGGTCTTGCAATATTTTCGCGAAAAACGCCTGTCTCTATCAATTACCGATCACTTTACCTGTGGGTAAATGATTTCGCAAACCGTCCTAACTGGCCTAGGCCATAATTTGTTCATATAATTATAGCCGAACGTATAGCCTACAGCTCATTGGCTGTGACAACGAAACAAAGTGTTGTTTTGATTCTAGTACAGCGCACATATTTTTTTTTGTTTGCAGCACCTGAAACCATAAATTAAAGTAAGTCTGAAAGATTTAATTACATCCTGGCAGACTCCTTCCCCATTCCCGAATGCCTAGCGTGCCAAAGCTAGGGCCTTGTCACATTTCAAGGGCATTAAAGAACACACAATAAATAAATAAATAATAAGGGCAGTAAAATAGTTTTTCCCGTGAAAAATACGGAAACAGTAAATAATGATACAAGATGTTCCACGCTTACTTAAGCTTTGAAATTAAACTTCGAAAAATATCACTACCCCTACATTCATATAATTAACAGGCACGACGATTGGAATGCGCCCAGTAAAGTAGGTAATGACGGAGGAAACGTAGTTCTAAGGTCGAATTAAAAGTGTTAATTAAAAATTCCTGAATATTGAAATTATTTATTTTCTTTCCTGTGTCTTTTTAATGCGCATAAGTTTAATAAATAGCGTATTTTTTATATTATTATTTACTTTTATAATAATTTCACAGACTCACATGGCCAACGCATGAATAAAGTGATTAGACACATGATCACGTTATTATCACGTATGGTACAGGAATACACAATGTGCATAAAAGTAGATCTTAAGCAGGGCTTTCGAAAGTGCTCAGTTTACCGTGAACAACCTTCATGAGATTGTTGTGCGTCGATTTGAGTGAGTGAAGAGATTCGGGCGGCTATTAACATCAAGATCTCGAGAGCCGATGAGGGGGAAGCGAGGCGAGGATGGCACAGCGCCGGAATGCAAGGGGAGGGGGGGGGGGGGAAACTGGAGACCGCCGAGAAAACTCGCAGAACAAGAGGGGGACTCCGCCGGGAATCGAACCCGGTTCGCGCCCAGTGGTCGACGAGTAGTCTAACCACCACACCACCGCGGCCCCACGAGTCACTAATGACGGGCGTCTGCATGCTTGTGGAATGCAGTAAGTGGTCGGTTTCGAAATGAGCAGTCCACTTCAATAACAGCTTGGATGGAGTTTGAAAAAAAAAAAAAAAAAAAAAAAAAGGGGGGGGGGGGGGAAGCACGAAAATAACCGAGATACCCTGCAAATCAAGTACAGTAGGAAACAAACCTGTTTCATCCTCTCCGCTTCCAGCGTCATTATTCCTCGCCCGTTCGATCGAATATCTTCCGCGTGAGGGATAAGAAAAGACTTGGTTTCCTTTATTGCCATGTATGCTGTCGAAACTTTGCCGCCTCGGCCGATGGTCCGTAGATGTTCAATTAAGGTTCCCGTCTACCTGGGGAATTTTTCCGCGTTTGAGAACTTGAAGCGCGGGAGCGATTAAGGGCGACACTGTCACGCTCATCAAGTGCACCTTCGCCGCTAAGCGCGAGGCTCTGAAGTGGCGCACAGTGTTCTAGCCTATGACCACACTCACTCACGCATGCACGCGCGGCCGTTAAAAAGAGTCCTATATAATTAAACTTTTTCCTGTGAAATCGTTGTTTGCGCGTAAACGCGTATCTCGGAAAATAAAAGTTCTGGAAATATGACTTTTTGTCAGAAAAGATTAAAAATCAATCCTGTATGGAACCATTTTTTTTTTTTTACTTGTGTAATATTAAGTGTATTCTTGGAGAAAAAAAATTGTAAAAATGGTCAAATGTCGCATTTTTAAAACTTGCCTATGCAGTTTCCTTAAGCGGCAAGAGAGAGGTACTATTATACACACGTAGTTTAATCTGTGTACTTTCATCGCGTGTAATAAAACTCCACTGTTACGGATCTAATTAGCACAGTACAGCGTTAGGACGGAAACACTGCACGCCCTGCGCGTAGGGGCGATGAAGCACTAGATGCTGATATGTCAAACGGGAACGCGTCTTCTGTATTTGCAGTTTCCACATAACGTTCTGGTTATTAGGGCGCGCTCCAAATAGTCAGAATATTCACACTCGCGCACTATCGCTCAGAAGTGACGTCAGAGTGTGCTGTTCTATACGACAAGAGTGCGAGTGCACGAGAGCTAGCGCACGAGTGCGTGTTGATGCATGCTCTCGGGATATTGTTTCTATATTTACGTTTGTACACTGTCGTCATCCACACGATGCCGAACGAACAAGCTATTTTTCACTGTACTCAAATGTTTGCGAATAGTGAAAAAAAAAAAAAAATTCTTTGTATAGGCAGTTCACGGTAAACTAAGCACTTTTGAAAGCCCTGCTAAAGATCTACTTGTATGCACGTAGTGTATTCTTCCGCCTTATGTAAAAATAATATTGCCATCAGCCTCGCCACTTTATTAATGCGTCTGTCAAGTGAAACCGTGAAATTATTAGACAAGTACATATTTTACAAATCTGCTCATTTTTACACTTCGATGTATTAAAAATAACACAAAGCGAAAGAAATAATTTCAGCTTTCACAAGTGGTTACCTAACACCTTTTATTTGACGTTAGGATATGGAACTACTTTACCCCCCGCATCGTTACCAACTTTACAGGGCACATGTCACTGGTGCACCCGTTAAAATATATGCAGGTAGGGGTAGTGACATTTTTCTAAGATTGACTTCAAAAGTGCTCATTTGATCGTGAACAGCCGTTAATATATAATGAGTTTGCTATTGTATATCACGTTCAACAGGCATCGCAATAGAAGTGTTATATAAATGATATGAGAAATAATAACAGCCACACACAATTATAAGGATTAAGATGATGTGATTACTTAAATTGAACGAAAACAATAAACAACGCGCAATAATAATGCTCGTAACTACCAAGCGAGAGTGCGAGTGCTGACAATTTGGAGCACGGCCTTAATTCCGGTCAGTGAAAAAGGGAGCCACAAGCCTGCCTTGTATGCTTTTGTTCCGTACCTAACCTCGTACATCACAACCGTATTTCAGGCCACCAACTTTCATTTCTACAGCTTTTCGTGAGAATTAATTTTTTTTTTTCCCCCCCAAACGGGAGCCGATATCGTAAAATCCTCCTACATAGTTGTTACAAACTGTTTCTATTATATGGTCTAATTTTTACAACACAAAAAAAAAACTGCAAAGTTTTAACTAATTATTAAATAAACAAAATTTTCGTTAATTAATTAATTGGAAAAAAAGTATACACCTTTTAGTGTTGGGAGAATGAGACTGCATGATAAAAACCATTCGTAACGAAAAATGTAAGATTATTTTACAATATATGTTCCCGTTTGAGTACAAAAAAATTAATTCTCGCAAAAGCTGTAGAAATGAAGGATCGTGACCTTGTCATGTTCCATCACAGAAGCTAATATTTGCAAACTAATTTAATCGTATAAATGTGCACACACACACACACACAGACCTTTTTAATACTTTTCCATACTTGACTTATTGTAAATAACAGTTCCCCGCCAACAACACAGATTGCTCTGTTCTGAATAGTCGCGGCCTCGCAAGTTTCACTTACGATATGGAATATAAATATTCATTTGAAGGGGGGGGGGGGGGGGGGACAGGTCTCCGCCATATTTAATCTACGGAATTTTCGCCATAACTTCAATCGGAGATTCCATATTTTATTTTTAGCCTCGACAAGTCATGGGGTATTGCTTTGCATGTGTTGCAAAACATGCATCGATGTACGCTGTTAACGGAAAAGTGAGCACATTTGAGGCCCCGGTTACTTTTTCCTTTCACGTACTGTTTATCCGTAAACCACATTTTCAAATAACTATTACCATAATATAAGTCCCACACACACAGTGTGTATAATCCACCACAGTCGGAAGTTAGCATCTAAGGATATAACTAAATATTTACCGACTATTATTTTTAATGAGAAAGCTTTCATAAGTGCTCACTTTATCGTGAATAACGTATATACTAATGTTGCCAGAATCATTTCTATAACCGCCCGCAAGTAAAATTACATATTTGTTACCGACAGTCACTAATCGAAAATAAATACAGGCAGTATAGATGCTATAGTTTGATAAAGCTGTACAAGCCATGTGCGAAAAATGTCGTTTAACATTCTTGAAAGGAATATCGAACAACGCACACAACCCATTGGTAGGGACCTCCAAAAATCGCGTAATTTTTTTTTTTTGCGTCTAGCTAAAATCCACAGTACCGTGTATACTCGAGCCGGCGTCATTCCTCTATTAGCTGCTGCCTAGATGTTAAGCCACTCCCTTTCCGAGTGAACTACACGTGATTGGCGCACACGATTGTGGAGCGTTCATTTATTGGCGCAGAGTTACCAGGGCCCTGTAAAATAGACACTGGTCCAACGACTAGGGACCTGCAACATTCGCGTTATTTTCTGGCGGCACGCTAAAATCCACCGCCTTATACAGTTTTGAGTAGGTGCCTCTTGTGTATTAGCTCCTGCAGCAGTGACGACGCATTTTTCCTTTCCACTTGGTAGGAAGTGATTGGGCGAGCCTCTCGTTAATGATTTCCGATTGGCTCAAAGCCGTCCTGGGCGTGTCCGAACAAACTATCGCCCTGTGACAAAAGACAATACGAAATCACAAGTGTTTGAAGTCTAGTCTGTCTGCAAATAATAACGCGAATTTTGCATGCCTCTACCAATGACAAACGTATTGCAAAGGGAAAGAGTTTTTAAGTCCAACATGTCGTCGAATAATAGAGCGAATGTTGCGGGCCTCTGCCCATTATTGGAAACCAATACATGAGAGAACACACTTTCAGTTCTTCCGCACACGAAATAGCGCGTAATTTAAGACTTAATTTTTCTAGCGTAAATCCAACTTTACACGCACGCCTCTGTAGTCAAGATGGCATCATGGAGGAGGTAAGACCGGTGTGGATGAGAAGGATGGAGGGGGGGGGGGGGGGATTAGGACGAGCGCAGTCCAGTCGGCGGGTCAAGGGTTGTTTTATTGGGTCGTAAAGGGTTGGAAAACCTTTCGACACAGCGTGTTTCCGACGATACGGGCGAGCTGCAGATGCCCGCATGAATAATTCAGGGGGCGAGCGCGCACCTATGTTATATCCCAGGCGTTCAAGAACCAACCTGCTGACGCCACGTGAACATAGTCTTCAACGGAACGTGCGCCTAAAGGCTGTTCCCGATAAAGTGAGAACTTTTCAAATAAACCTTAGAATAAAGTTACTGCATCTGCTTGGATATATTTTAACCCCTTGAGGAGTACGCACGTATATACTCGGGGCTACGTTTATATGGGAATTTATTTGCTCTTGAAGACAAAACTCACACTTTTATAGTTTTACTATTTCGCTAGATTTTATCGGAATCTAAGTAAAAAATTACAACTAGTCAACATTTCAGTTTATAAGAATAAAACTGCCCTTTTTAATAATTTTCCAAACGAACACGATGGATTGTAAAACTTGTTACTTCTATCGCGATATACATTAATTGGCACACAGCAAACGCGTGACTTGATTGGTCGACGACCAGCCAATAATAGACGTTGCAGAGTACAGTAGGCGTGTCCGGTGTAGCCAGGACCAGCAGGACGATGTTAAGAGGAAATACAGAGATCAACCAAAATGATATTGATGTAGTGTAAAATATAGGCAGCTCATTACAAACTTGACCTCAGCGCTAGTGAATGGGTTAATGGGCGCACCGAGTGACATGCGCCCAGTAAATTTGGTAACGATGGAGGAAAAGTAGTTCCATGTCTTAACATCGAATAAAAAGTGTTAGGTCAACATTTGTGATCAGTTAAATCATTTCTTTCGCTTTCCGTGTTTTTTTTTAAAGCTTCGAAGTGTAAAAATTAGCAGATATATAAAATATTTACTTTTCTAATAATTTTGCGGTTTCGCTCGACCGACGCATGAACAAAGTGACGAGGCCCATGGCAATGTTAATTTGACATAAGGCGGAAGAATGCACAACGTGCATACAAGTAGATCTTAAGCAGGGCTTTCAAAAGCGTTCATTTTACCGTGAACAACCTATAGCTATATCAACTCACTTCGACTCAAACCTTTCAAAAATTTCCCCGGTGGTTTGTTATTTCCTAAATATGCTATGTATTTCAAGCGTTTAATACCTAACATAGAAGTATTTTATTTGTAGTTAAATTGAAGTTTTATCTATATTTTATTTATAAATTATAATATTTCATTTTTAAAAAAACATGAATAAAAACAGTCAGAACACATCTGTGTTGGTAGCGCCCAGTAAGAAATAGTTCTCAATGCAAAATATTATCACAATTGAGTACGCACGAATTCGGTTCGTTGTCCTTTGGTGTAATGTTCTATACGTAGTTCAGAGTAGGATGGACCCTGCGTCCAAGGTCAAGAAGCGAGGGGAGCGATACGGGCGACACTAACACGCACGCCTAGCGCCTCATCGCTCCTACGCGCAAGGCGTGCAGTGTTTCCGTCGTGACGCTGTACTGTGCAAATCAGATCTGTAACAGTGGGGTTTTATTACATGCGATGAAAGCCCACAGATTAAACTAAGCCCGTATCTTTGTACTATTCTCTTGCCGCTTAAGGAAACTGCTTAGACAAGGTTTAAAAATGCGATATTTGACCATTTTCACGATTTTTTTTTCTCCAAGAATACACTTAATATCACAAAAGTAAAAAAAATGTGAGCATAGATAATTGTTTTATTTTATATATATTTTCTGACGAAAAGTCGTATTTGCAGAATATTTATTTGCCGAGATACCCGTATTCGCGCAAACTATTTCACCAAAAAAAAATGCGGAGAGGTCCATCCCACACTTAAGCTTCGTTTGCACGAGGCGGAGGAATATCCTGAAAGTAGAATTTTAGCGAGGCCTTCAGAAGAGTGTGAAGTAACTGTGAATGGGTTATAAGGTTACTTCTAATACAGATTGGGAAGATCAATGAAAACATTTTGGGAAAGGAAAAATGTTTCACCACTAGTTAAGCTCTAGTATCGCATGTGTACCAGATTTTCTTTACTTTGTACGATAAAAGAGAACAGGATGGTTGCAATAACTATTAGTCTTAATATGAATCAGTGAGAATTTCACTGATTCAATCAGTCAAACGTATCAGACTGATACAACAGTCACTTCAGTGAAATTAACCAGTGAAAAAATGCCATATTTCCCTCACTGATTGAGTCAGTGACATTTCCCTCTGATTCGTCAGTCATTTTTTCCACCGTTTTCTCGCGTGGTTTTACTTTTGACTGATGTATCAGTGAAACTGCGTGTAAAAATGGCCGTCGAAAATGGTTTCAAAATGGCCTTCAAACAGTGTGTATCAAGTGAAGTAACAACGAATAAACGAATAAAACAAATACAAAATACTTCCCAAAATGTTTTTCGTCTTTCAAAACGCCATTTTACGAGGTAATATGAACACACATACTTTCATTACGTTTTTACGTATTTTATTTCGTTTGCATGTAATCGTCACAGAGCTCTGTTTGAAGGTTTAAACTGCATTAATGCGGCGAAGAGAGTGCACTCGTATATACTAGTCGTTTTAACAAACCTAACGGTACCAATCAAACCAAAAACGAAACGTATGAGCAAAGAATTTCAAACTAAACGATTTCGCAGCGCAATTGAAGCCTTAAGTTCGTTAGTATAAATAAAGTCAAAATAAAGTAAAGGAGAGTAAATATATTTCCCTTTAACATTTTCAACTTGGCGTAGTATAGCTCAGATGGTAAGTCAACGGCCTAGAAATGAACGGTGCGCGAATTCAATTCCAGCCAACAGCAAGTTTTTCCTTTTTTCAAGTACGGTAAATTGCACTATATAAATAGTAAATCATCGTAAATATGTTTATTTAACTTAATTATTTACCTACATTCAATAAAACAATATTTAATTCGCCACTGCAGTCAGCCGTCATTAATTCAATCAGTGAAATTGTTTCACGTCACTAATTCAATGAGTGAAATTTTCACTGAAACTATCAGTGGTTTTCAACTGATTCTAAGTGGAGCCATTTTCACTGATTATAGTAGTTGAATTTCACTGCCAATCAGTGGTTACCCACTGATTCTAATTTAAAAGTGTAAATTAAATATAAAATAACTTCGGAAGTAAGTAAAATATTTCTCTTTTATTATTCACATAGCTTAGAGATTCTAATTAAAAGTTGCCATTTGGAACACTGCGCTCCTACCAGCAGAATATTTCCTTATCCCAAAGTCCCATAATGCCCCTGCCACACTGTCAAATTTTTCCGAAAAACTGCTTACAATAAGTTTGTTCAAATAAAGTTGGACAGTTATGACTAGAGACCTGAAAAATTAGCGGATTCATTTTGGGACAAGCTAGAATTCAAAACACGTGTGTTTATACAACTTTAGCCATTGGTCCACGCGGTGTCCGACGTCTACTGGAGAACGATGGCCCAATTGTCGACTTCCACTGTGACAGCAGACAACCAATACAGTTGACATCGGCATATCTGTACATACAACTATAGCGTCTAGCCTGCAGGTCATTGAACTCACGAATTTTCCAGGTCTCTAGTTATGGCGTCATCGAAACGCCATAAACGCCGCCATTTTTGTCTGAGAAAGTTGGATGGCTTCAGTTTCCATCAAACATTTGAAAATTGGACCATATCTAAAATTCATCTGATTTTTGACGGTCTCAGCCAATCAGAATCGTGCATGACAATAATGGACATGAAGCAATTTGAAATAACGAACAATTGCTGGAAATGAAATGAATTACGAAGATAATTAATTTATGTAAAAACTGTTTGGGCATGAATGCTATTTTAAGTGAATATTGCGCATAATTTTACGAACTCAGAGGCATTAATTTCATTGCGCAGGAAACATGTCTTATAAATACAATTTTAATTTAGTGAAGTAATGAAAATAAATTACAATATTGCTTTTTCTTCCTGCAGTTGACCGCATGGAAAAACCAATAATTTTTT
The DNA here is from genome assembly GCA_029891345.1 of Dryococelus australis. Taxonomy (NCBI): domain Eukaryota; kingdom Metazoa; phylum Arthropoda; class Insecta; order Phasmatodea; family Phasmatidae; genus Dryococelus; species Dryococelus australis. The sequence goes on from CM057008.1 coordinate 51,410,931, forward strand.
CATAGTATTTCAAATTAGATTTTCCCATTAAAAAAATTTTACAGTGTGACACGTTTTCAAATACATTCAAGATTATTTGATAAAATTTGTTGGAAGGAAAAAAATTGAAGGCCATTTTTCGTATTAAAATTTTATTGTCAAATATAGTTGAAGGCGAAAATTTTGACAGTGGGACAGGGACTTGAGAAACCACGCTTTGTTCCAAACCTGACTAGAATAAACCTTGGCCTTTCGATGAGCCCAGTCTGTCATTACGGCAGTGCTGCCAAATCAGACGAGTACAATTTCCCGCAAGGCTGGCCAAAAATTCCCGTTTCACTACCAGAATTCCCGTTCTCACATAAATGTAAAAAAGAGTACCTCCCATGTAGTTTAATTTCAGTTTTTCTATGTTAATTTAGTGATGTGTATTCCCAAACCAGAATTAAATGAACAACAATAAAAAAAATTACGGAAAATGCTCCATACAGGCTATTCACGGTAAAGTGAGCATTTTTGATAACCCTCTTTTTTGGAATAATAGTCAATTAATATAGTTTATTTTAGCGTTAGACGTTAACTTTAGACTGCGGTGAAATACACACACTGTGTTGATTACTTTTATGTCAATATATATTTGTAATGGAGCTAAAAAAACAATTTTAATTTGCTATTTTTCCTCGTTTCCTTTCCCCTTTTTTCCACGCCTGAAATTATAAATTCCTTGAAAATGGGAACTGACATTGGTGGTCACCAACACATTCAGTGTGTTTGTATACGATATCGTGTTCGTTAGTCTCAGCGGAAAATGTTACTAGTTACTACTACAGCAATACTAGTTAGTGAAGTTAGCGAATGTGTTTTACATGTTGTGGTCTTTTATTAGGTAGTAGATACGGTCTAACAACAATTAAACACTAAATGAAAAGTCTTCATGAGTGGGAGAGGATATTATACCTCTCTACTAGGAGCTCAGTGTGTTGCCATGCCGCTACTTGGTTGACGTTAGAACGTTGTCTTCAGCGTGTGTATAACAGAAATATAATAAGAGGCACACACGACCAGGCATACACACTTCACCTAGTGGAAAGCTAATTTCCTGTAATCATTTACGTGTACCGTTTACTTACTTGGAATAAAGGAACTATATAACCCGATCACAAGTACTTACAAATATCCCTCGCGAATTAGTTCGTCACCTGATGCAATTAACTGAACACAGACAAATATGGCGTTGTGGCCACTCGGGATATACCAGAGCGCATCCGCAGAATATAACATATGTAGTTTTGCAGTCGCAGCTAAATATTTTGCTGTGGATAGCATGAATGCTGTAGCTGTCAACTAAATATTTCGTGGCAGCCAATAAACGTTCTCAGTAAATAAATGAGTTAGTGAGCACTAAATAGCTTTAGTATACGTTGTTCACGGTTGTGTATTCTTCCGCCGTATGTAAAATTAACATTGTCATGGGCCTCATTAGTTCGTTCATGCGTCGGTCAAGTGAAACTGCGAAATTATTTGAAAAGTACATTTTTTTTACAAATCTGCTAATTTTTACACTTCGATGCTTTAGAAACACAGAAAGCGATAGAAATAATTATCTGATCACAAAATGTTTACCTAACACTTTTTATTCGACGTTAAGACATGGAATTACTTTCCCACCATCGTTACCAACTTTACTGGGTGCATGTCAACTCAGTCCGCCCGTTAAGATATATGTAAGCAGAGGCAGTTACTTATTTCTAAGGTTGATAATGAGAAGTGCTCACTTTATCGTGAACAGCCTTTACTTGTCAATATGGTGAACAGCCCTGTCAATCAAAGAGGTATTGGGCACCGCAATCTATTTTTCACCAACAACAAAAGTTCGCTGGAAAGCATCAACCAAACAGTTTTGGTAACCACTAACAAATTTTGTTTTTCAGTGTATACCCACTATATATATATACTGAGCCCGGTTCGCCTTGGTGGGAGGCGAGCAGGGTAACCGCTCAGCCACCATCACCCTGCCCCCTCCCGAAATCTTTCGGAGCTTCAATTACATCTTGGCGGAGAGGCGGGGGGGGGGCGAACTGATAATTTGGGGTGGGGGGGTGGTTAAGGGAGGAGGTGGTAGACTTTTCCCCTGCCCTCACCCCCCCCCCCCTTTCACGATTCATCTCCGCGGGGTTGAAGGGGGTACGCTAATTGAAACAACACCTTTATCCAGCGCGGAACTTAATTAGCAGCGGGGAGCGCCAGCGAGCGATTGTGAGAGCTTTAATTATAACGGGATGATTGCAAGCCCAGTAATCCAGGCTCGGGCATGCGACTATCTCCTGTGTGAAGGGAGTGAAAGAGGGCATCGTTCAGACAAGCATTGTGAGGGAGGGGGGAGGGGGCGGGTCCCACGGATTACCGTGGCTGCGACGATATTACAGCCCAGGGATTACAAACCTCACGGTGGGAATTAGCAAGAGACGCGTTAAACCGCTGCCCAAAACCTCCCCGTCAAAACGGGATAATGGACAAGTGAATAGCTGACGACAGACGTGCGACACAAAACTCGCGCGACGAAGCAGTGGCCATGCCACTGTGTGTGTGTGGGGGGGGGGGGGGGAAATGCTGGCAAGAAACCAAGTTATGTTCCTGATTCCCGATGAAACTTTCGAGCGTTTATTTCAACACCCGATACGTTCTGCAGATATAATTGGTTGTTCACGGATATGCACATTGTGTTGAAAATTGACTCAGCCATGGGTCTTTATCACTTGATTCATGCGTCGGTCCAGTGAAACTATGAAAATATTAGAAAAGTACATATTTTACAAATCTATTTCTTCCAATTATATGTTTAAAAAAAAAAGAAAGAGAAATAAGTCATTTACGTTATCAAAAAATGTTTACCTATCCCTTTTAATTCGGCGTTAATACAAGAAACTACCTAGCCTCCATTGTTACCAACCGTACTGGGCGCGTGGCACTCAGTGCGCACGTTAATATATATGCAGGTGGGATCAGTGACTTATTTCTAAGATTGGTTTCAAAATTGCTCACTTTATCGTGAACAGCCTTTAACGTAGTTTATGTGCCTCTTTATTAACCCACCGAGGGTGGTACGTATTTACTGGCGATAAGGGCGAGCGAGAAGCAAGTCGCCTATATCCACTTGGACAGTAAAGCCGTTACGCTAGCCGCTTTCTTCCCTACTATTGCCACCCTATTATACAGGAATGTTACAAAACTGCATAACAATACTTCGGGGAAACATTCCTCGCATCTGGAGGATTAAAAAATGTTTCATGAGCATAGGTCCGCAAACGCTTCGTTTCGTTACTACATCCCGTAATACACAACGTATACAGTGTATGGCCCGCGGGCTGGATCATGTTACTGTGGAATGACATCGCAGCGTTCGTTTGCATGGCACATGGCAGTAGTATGATTATGGAGACTTGAATACAAAGGGCATCGGAGCCAGAATCTTGTTACGTCACCCGGCCGCCATCTTGGATATCATTGACATATTACCCTTGACCCGTGTGACCTTTGACCTTGACTTGACCCCGTGAACATTTGACCTCAAAAAATACTAACAGGAAATTTAAAAAATTCCACTTTTTTTAATTCCAAAAAAAAAAAAAATTATTAAAAGGGTCCTCAGAAATGACCCATTTTTTCCAGAAATGCTGACAGGGATCAGCGACCCGGGCGCCAGGGATCTGTAACCCAGGGGACAGTATAGCAGGACCTTTGACCTTGAAAATAAAAAATATTCAAAAAATTCCAAAAAAAAAAAAAAGTATTATTCAAAATTATTAAAGTTATTTAATTTTTTTTTAACTTACATTTTCGAAGGTCTCTCCCCGCCCCCTCCCCCAACTGCACAACCAATTACTCACCTCTGTTCGACTCCAGGTGCCTCCAGTAGCATGTAAACAAATGACGAACGAAAAAAAAATATGGCGGACTGAGTATATGTGAGGGGAGTGGGTGCGAGGGAATCAGTCATCTACTGGAGTCTAACAGACGTGAGTCATTGGTTTTGCTGAGGGGGACCTTCGAAAATGTAAGTTTTAAAAAAATAAAATAGGTTTTAATAATTTTTAATAATTGTTTATAATAATTTTTTCAAGATTTTTTCGGAATTTTTTGAAAATTTTTAATTCTCAAGGTCAAAGGTCATACTATCCTGACCTCTGGGTTACTGATTCCTGTCTGCTGTCTGACCCTGGGTCACTAATCCCTGGCACCCGGTACGCTGATCCCTGTCAGCATTTCTGAAAAGAAAAAAAAAAAGGGGGTTATTTCTAAGGCTCTTTTGAATAAATTTTTAATATTTCTAAAATAATTTTTAATTATAGATTTTTTCTGATTTTTTTTTTATTTCTTTGGAATTTATTGAGGAGTTTCTGGAATTTTTAAAGTTTTTTTTTTAGTGTTTTTTTAGGTCAAAGGCCCACGGGTTCAGGGTCAAAGGTTACACGGGTCAGGGGTAATAGGTCAATGACATCCAATATGGCGACTCCCTCGGCTCTGGCTCCGATGCCCTTTGTATTCAAGTCTCCATAATCATACTACTGCTATGTATCATGCAAACGAAAGCTGCGATGTCATTCCATAGTAACATGATCCTACCCGCGGGCCGTACACTGTATACGTTAATGTATTACGGGATAGAGTAAAGAAGCGAAACGTTAGCGGACATATACTCATAAAACAATTTTTTCATCCTCCAGATGTGAGGAATTGTTCCCTGTTACGATCTGATCAGGCCTTAAGTAACATCACTGCCTGAGCACATATTTATACATTAAACGAGGAGAGGAGCGGAATTGCAACAACTCATTGCGAAAAAGCCGGGTGCAGAAATCCCCGCCACCGCCCAGCAATCGGGGACGAGTATGCCAGACAACGCGCCGATATAAGCCAGCGTCACACAGGGCGCGTTGTCTTTAATCGTAAGGTCAGCAACGACAGAAGGCCACTGAGATGGGTATGTCCGATCGCCGATAGCTACATACCGGAACATCCTCCGGAACCAGTCTTAAGGTAGGGACATTCCAGTTAGTTTGTCATAGTAGTGGCTGTGGTAACTATTTTCTTAACAATCCAATTGTATAATAATTTAAATACAAGTTCCCCCTAGTAATTAATAGTAACGTAATTTGCTATTGTGTGTTTTCATCTTTTCTAATGAACCCAATCATTCGCAGTAGTGCTCTACCATATCATCTCTTATCATTCAGCTACAGCATCAACCCTTTATTGTATGGGAGTTATAATATGCTGTTCACGGTAAAGTGAGCACTTTTGAAAGGTCTCTCATTTGGAATAATAGTCAATAACTATATTTTGCCTTAGACGTTAACTTCCGAGTGCGATGGAATATACACACTGTGCTTTTTTTTACTTACTTGATTGTATTTATTTAAAAAGGTGGTTAAAGGATAAAATATGGCTGAAAGGAAAAAGTAACTGAGGCCTCAAAAGTGCTCACTTTACCGTGAACAGCCTCTGCAGGCTATTCGCGGTAAAATGAGCCCTTTTAAAATCCCTGCTTAAGATCTACTTGTATGCACGCCGTATATTCTTCGGACTTATGTGAGATTAACATTGTCATGAACCTCATCACTTTATTCATGCGCTGGTCAAGTAAAACTTTGAAATTATTAGACAAATAAGTATTATTACAAATCTGCTCATTTTTACGCTTCCATGCATTAAAAAAAAAAACAGAAAGCGAGATAAATAATTTAAATTACCAGAAATGGTTACCTAACACTTTTTATTGGACATTAAGATACGGAACTACTGCCCATCCATCGTTACCAACTTCACTGGGCGCATGTCACTCAGTGCGCCAGTTAAAATATATGCAGGTAGGAGCAGTAACATTTTTTCTACGGTTGATATCTAAAGTGCTAACTTCACCGCGAACAGCCTTTAACAAAATGCACTTAATGACAGGTTGCAGCTCGGCGGTGCATCGGTGACACGTGAATCTCGGGAGATGCACAGTGGCGGAGGACGACCCGAGGGCTAAGGCAGTACACGAAGTCAACAGTCGCATTGTTCGCCGTCACCTCGGTTCCTGTATGCTAATGCCGGCTCTTTCATATTCATACCTACCGGCCCCCGTGGCACTAGGTCCAGCCCGACACAATGACAGAACAAGGCTATGGTTACCGGAGGGTATTTCGGCGACTGCGGGACAGAGAGAGAGAGAGTGAGAGAGCAACTGCATGATGGGTGTGGCGCCGACAGACGAATACAGGTGACAATCTAGCCGCAGAGTATTTATGAATCATCATCATCACTCGTATTGCTAGAGACCTGGAAAATTCGCGATTTCAATTACCTGTAGGTTCTACTCCATTGTCGTGTGTACAATAAAGCAAATATAACTGTTCGTTGGCTGCTTTTTGTATAAGCGGAAGACTGTGACTAGCAGAGACCTGCAAAATTCGCGTTATTATTCGAGGACAGAATATACTTCAAAACTGTATACATTGCTATTAGTTTCATTACTGGCTGACAGCTTTCCTGGCAATTCCCGGACGTATTTGAACCAATAAGGAACAATTAACGACATCATGGGCCAATCGCGTCGAAACAAATCGGAAGGTGAAATGGCACCTGACTCCTGCGAAAGCCAATTAACAGATGACCCTGACTCGAGTATACATAGGATGGTGAAGTTCATCTTGCAGTCAGAAAATAACACGAATTTCGCATGTTCCTAGTGATTAGGTATGCATTTTATTGTGTGTTTATTAGTGGATCAGGATTGTCCAGGAGGTGTAAACTAACGTGTGCACCAGAAGAATAAGCAACATAAACGTACTAAGTTTTTAATTCTATCTTCTCCCGAAATGAAACCGCGAATTTCTCAGGTCTCTACGTACTGTTCTGCTCGTTCCTGAGCGTCATGGCCCCATCAATCTTGATTTCTTGTAGACTTTCGAATCAAAGAATACCATCCTGACTGGTTATCTGCTTGTCTGATGGCGCGCTTGAGTGGCAAGCCGGTGGTCTTGGACACCTGATCCAACCACCTGATTGGAGCTCTTCCGCGAGGTCTTGTACCTTATATTTTGCCTTCTAAGATAGTTTTCTCCAGATTGTGATTGTTTCCTCCTCGCTATATGTCCGAAGAACTGGAGGATCCTCTCATTAACACGGGAAGAAAGTAGCTTAGATAATACAGAAGCGAAATAGCAGCACGGCGAAACGTCGTTTGCCAATCGGCGATCGAAGACGTAACTCGACGGGGGGCGCAGCGCAAACAGGAAGGTAATTTTATCAGCATCCGCCGGCAACAGTCAATCAGACACAAGGCCGGCTCTCTCCTCGCGCGGCCAATGAACGCCCTCGCCAAAGGATCTGTTATGCATTTGCACTTCCGTGTAGCTATATCTTCTCTGTGGTTGCAACCTTTTGTTTCCGGTTCTGGTTAATACCAGAAAGAGAATACATGTTGCCCAGCGAATTGATAGCCGTCAACCAGAATAACTTTGTACATGGAAATTAAGAAAAGCATTTCTCACGTCAGAGATATTCTGGGGTGGAAAGGGGGGGGACTGTCCAATTAATAAAAAAGAACCAAAATAACTTTGTCAGTATTACTCATGTGAAATACATTTCGTCGGAATTAAATTCTAACCTACAATTTGCTTCTCAAAATGGCGGCACGTATTCCGCAAGTACGTTAGAAGTATACATCTTCGTTTACATGTATTTTTGCATACTTTACTTGGAATTCGGACAGCACTTACGACGTCACTTCCGGGCACACGTATGCACTTCAGGCGAATTCCGACACAGCCTAAAGCGTTTCGGAATACAACTTTTCCTAAAAGCTTTTCCCGAAAAACAGGCGCCCCTCGGTTTAGTCAAAAATATAGCGTACCAGTATGTTAAAGCATATATTTAAGTAAATACAGTGCTAAGCTCAGCCGAAGATACGTGCTTCTGACAATTCCCTAAGAGTAAGCTGTACAATCTTGTGACACGGAGATTAGTTGCTGTGGAACTGACATGTGTTCTCAATCCACCGCATACTCACTCTACGAGGGGCCGCGGTTGGTGAAGTGGTTAGAGCGCTCGCGCCACGGCGAGCCGGGTTCGAATCCCAGGAGGGGGTCGCTCCCGGACACCTGCACGTGGGAATCGCGCCGGACGATGCAGCTTGTTTTCGGGAGGGTTTTTTCTCGGGGATATCCCCCCGCCCCGCTCTAGCATTCCGGCGCGGCTCCGTAACTATCACGCTTCACCCTCGTCGACTCTCAAGAGCTCGATGTTAAGAGGGCTACGTAGCTGCGCGTCCAAGGTCAAGAAGCGAGGGAGCGATACGGGTGACACTAACACGCACGCCTAGTGCCTCATCGCTCCTACGCGCAAGGCGTGCAGTGTTTCCGTCGTGACGCTGTACGGTGCAAATTATATCTGTAACAGTGGGGGTTTTATGACACGCGATGAAAGTAAATAGATAAAACTACCTACGTACGGTTGTACTTTTCTCTTACCGCTTAAAGAAACTTCATAGGCAAGCTTTAAAAATGCGATATTTTACCACTGTCACGATTTTTTTTTCGTCATTAATATAGAATTAATATGATAGAAGTCAAAAGATAACGATATAGACAAATCCGCTAGGTTCGCTGCTGCTGTTATTCACACGCTCGCCCGTGTTGTTAGTATACAGCTGTCTGGTATTAGTCTCTATTATATTTGCTACCACCAGGTCGTAGTAGACACACAGGATGATAAACCCCTATCTCCACAACAACAGTCGCGAAAGTTATCATATGATCATTTGGGTTGTAATTATACGCACCGTAATACAACCAGCATGTCCATAATAGTATTGAGTATATATGCTATTAATTCCCCTTTTGATTTTTGGGTATTTTTAAATAAATATTTCGCTTAATTTGAACTTATTTGCTTGTATCAGAAAATGGCTGACATAAATTTAATCATAGAAAGAAAATACTGAACGACAAATTCAAGTAATCAGAGCCTACCAGTTTATTATAAACTATCACTATGTAAAGTTTCATATCTTTACCGTTGAATGTTTTCGAAGAAAATCGTGGTAAAATACAACCTTATAACAGATAGGGGATTGAATTTGTGACACGGGCTCTTCAGAGCCGCCAAAACCTATCCACTACTCACTACGAGGCCATCCTCCTCTTCGGGATTGACCGACGGAGATCGTCTTCTTTTCCACGATGAGCGTTTATTCTTCAGGAGCGAGTAGTTACTCGGAACCCTCCTGCCTTTTCTTTTTGTTGCTACGACACGGAAAATCTCGAAGGATGTGGCCGAAGGAGACGTGGCGACCGGGCAGCCTCAAATCCTTTCCAATCTGTTCGGCGCCTTCTCCCCAAACACTCCTTAGGGTCACCGCTCAGTATACCTCGACAAACTCCCAACTGAATCCCCAGGAAAATATGTGAAAAACAAGCTCTATACTCTTCACACATCCCTCAAGCAGGAATCACACAGCTCCGACAAAACCCGACACGACGCGACGAAAACAGCAGCAACGACCGAACCGACATGCCGCTTTCGGCATTTCACCCGACTATTTAGAAGGCGCTGATCAGCTACGCTAGTTTCAAAGGCGGTGAACAAGAGGGAAATTCGGAATACATGGCGGTGACAAAGTGTCATCGCTAATGCATATACAAAAATATAATTATTATTTGTAAAACTTAAATGCGATGATTTTTAATTATTTTTTTTAAGTTGCGTATTTGCCATTGTAGGGAAAACTTGCAATACAGTTTTATTTTGCAAGGTTGTACACTCTGCGCGTCGTGCCACACGACACGACGAAAACAGAACTCATTTCTAATCCCAAATAGCTCGTCCGGACGACAGAATTTGTCCCGCTTGCGTCGGATCTGTCTTGTATTTTCATTGGCTGTTTAGTTTTAGGTGTCGTGTCGGGGCAATGCGATTCCGGCATCCTGTCTTTCATGCCGAAGGGGCGGCTTACGGATCTTGCAGACAGTTCGGACCGAAGCACGCACAAGCGGGTCACATCCGAACAGAAGACTTCCCAACTACCTGCCGTCAGTAGACAACAGTTGACACGAACAGCGAAACCACACGTGATATACCTGCTGCTGAACCACAGCCTTTAGGCGATCCTTCGACTTCTAATGCGAACAAGGCTCGATCGACTAAGTCTAGGAAACTACACTGAAGGCACAGTGCACTGCATTCGTGCTCACTCAGTGTAAAAACATTTCGCGTAAGAACTACTTCTCACCAGGAACTACCAACACACCCATTTTCTCCCTCTTTTCAGCCATGCTAATTATAATTGGAATATTTTAATTTTGCAAGTGAAATACAAGTACAGTTCGATTTAACAAAAAAAAAAAAAGTATTTTTGTGTTCACGCAAGCATAGAATGCATGTAATACGTGCCATATTTAAGAAACAACGTAGCACGTACATGGGGCGATTTTTCCAATGTTTGATCCAAAAAGTGTGAAGAAACGGCGAATAGATTTTCTTGGTGGTGAGAATACGCGTGCGCCGTGAAACATGCTATAGGATGTTCACGGTAAAGTGAGCACTCTTGCAAGCCCTCTCATTTGTAATAATAGTCAATAGATATATTTTATTTTAGCCTTGGACGTTAACTTCCCAGGGAGGAGGAACATACACACTGTGTGTATTATTTAACTGGCAGTATTTATTTTAAAAAGTGGTTATAGGATAATAAATGGTTGAAAGGAAAACGCAACTAGGGCCTCAAAGGTGCTCACTTTACCGTGGACAGCCTATAACCTGTTCAACTTTCCACTTTCCTTTCGTCTCATTCCAGTCCTCGGCCAGGCAACTCATATCGTGTCACGCTGAAGCAGACTAGTGCTAAGTTGTAAGGTTTTAAGGGTATTGGCCTGGAAGAAATTTGTTTCTTTATATTTGTAACACATACTGATTGCTCACCTTGTAGACATTATCTGTAACTACATTTCCTCCAAACAAAATTTTTTTCAGATAGTATGAATTTTTGCAAAATGACACGTCAACATAAAATGGTACGCGGGGGGGAAAAAAATCTCGGGGCCTTGTACTCTTAAGGGGACTGGTACACGGAAACGGTATATTTATATAATTTTTGTTATAACTTGTTTTACAGAGGATTTTTCGAAACTTTTGGTTCGACAAGACGTAAATAACAATTTCGAACTCCTTACATCGTTTAAAATTCACTGCGTTCGTTATCCTCGGAGCATCGATGGAAGAAAAGAAGATTCTTTCTTTTCTTCCATCGATGCTCCGAGGATAATGACGGAAGTGAATATCTAACAACGTAAAAAGGTGGAGAAAATAATTAAATGTTTTGTCGGGCCAAAAATTTCGATAAACCCTTTGGAAAACGACTTATACAGAAAATCGGGTAAATATACTGCTTCCATGCTCCATTCCCCTAAGGCCTTCTCCAAATTCAGGTATATACTTGAATACACTGCTTCCATGCTCCATTCCCCTAAGGCCTTCTCCAAATTCAGGTATATACTTGAATACACTGCTTCCATTCTCCATTCCCCTAAGGCCTTGTCCAAATGCAGGTATATACTCGCGTACTTGCATACTTCACTTACTCTCGGGACCAAACTTGATGAATTCGGACAGGCAGTCTTGTTGGCTTCAGTACCAGTTATTAGCCAGCTAACCACTTTTAATGTACAGGTATTCCGACTAAGAATTTGATAATTGACGGAATTTTTTGAGATTTCAAATCAAGTATTAAATAGTATTTTATTAAGTGTAATTTGATTGATTTTTTATCTTAGCTTCTGCAGGTTAGGAATACGAGTTTATTGTTGGACTTTTTTTTTTAAGTTAACCTTTCGATAATTATTTACTCAATTAAAAATTGTATGTCTGCGAAGTAGTAATGTTGCCCTATTAAATTTTAAATAAAATAATTATGCCGGAAATCAATTGTAACCTACAAATTTATTTCCAAAACGGCGTCACATATTCCGTAAGTACATGAGAAGTATACAACTTTGTTTAGTTGTATACTTGCATACTTCAATCGCAATTCGGACAGCACTTACGTCACTTCCGGGAACAGGCACGCACAAGTATGTACTACAGGCGAATTCGGACACTGCCTAAGAGAAGACCGCGGAGCAGTACCTAGCTTCTATCAGTGTGAGAGAGAAAGGCGGCTGACGAGATCGAACAAGTGTGTGTGTGTGTGTGTGTGTGTGTGTGTGTGAGAGAGAGAGAGAGAGAGTGAGAGAGAGAGAGAGAGAGAGTGCGACAGCATGACGCGTAATCTCTCTCCAGGGTCGCGGAGAGATTGAGAGAGCGGCTGTGCAAGTCTCGCCACTTTGTTGCAGCGGCGGTGGTCCAGCAACACACGAGCGCAGCTTCCCCTGACGTAATCGCCGGCAAACACAATCACGCGAGGGATTTGGAAACACGAGAAAGCTCTCTCTAGGCCTGAGAAACCTCCCCCCAAACCATTCATTCCAACCAACCCCTTTCCCTCGCGGCAAATGAGATTGCTACCCCTCCTGCCCTCGGCAGTCACGAAAGGGGGTTGAATACATTGTTGTTGTTTTCGCCACCCCCCACCCCCTCCAGTGTACACGCGCAATAATGGGGGTGACTGTAAGACCGGCGGGACTGCATCCCTCGGTAAATGGACCTGCCGAAAGCAACGCTTCCTGCAGCTCGCAATATACTGCAAGGGGGGAGGGAGGGGGGAGCAATTCCGCCTTACACCAATGACGCCTTCACGTTTTCATGCTCCACCTACACAGTTGGGCATTAGTCGGTGCGCGGGCCAATTAAGGGTGTCGGACCCATCAAAAATTATTTATCTTTCCTATAATTGTACCAAACATTGTCCAACTCGTACGCATCGTATGTGATGACATTTTCCTCGAATAATAACATTTTACACTTTATATTTTTTGAATAATTTGACGTCAAATACAAAATTCTTCTGTTTCGTTCCAACCGCAAAAACCAATACTAGGCTGTACAGGTGAAAAAGTTTACAGATGGGTTACTGCTTGAAACATATGTGATCACCAAAAACCAGTTCATACATTAAAAAAAAAAATGTTAAATGAATACAAAAGATTTTATATTTAACTATTTTTAAAGTATATACATTGGCTTGTTATTTGATGATCACATATGTGACACGCGGTTTACTTTGTAAATATTTTCATCTGTACAACTTAGTATTGGTTTTTACAGCTGCAACGTAACAGAACATGTTTGTATTTGATATCAAATTATTCAAAAAAATATGATGTGTAAAATTGTATTATTCGATGAAATTGTGACTGCATACAATGCATACGAGTTGAACAACGCTTGGTACAAAATATTAAAATTAATTTTTTTTTTTTGGTTCCGACACCTATTTAGAGGAAACTATTAATTTTTCCTGAGCAGTGCTGAGCGGTTAGACTGATCACCTCCCACCATAGCGAAACGGGTTCAATACCCGGCCGGTTCAATCCGGATTTTTGCAATTCGGACTCGTGCCGGACGATGCCGCTGGTAGGCGGGTTTTCTCGGGTAACTCCCGTTTCCCCCACCCTTTCACTCATTCATTCCGGCTCTGCTCTGTACTCACCTCTCTTCACCCCCCCCCCCATCGGCTCTCAAGACCTCGCTGCTGAGGGCCGCCCAAATCTCTTCACAGGCGCGTGGCCAATCAGAATTAGGTTACTCCGATACTGTACGTCTGTGATTCGCGGTCAGACACCTAGAACACATGCGAGTTAAAATCATCTAACTGCGATATACTGGTTCTTGACTATAAGCTGTTCACGGTAAAATGAGTACTTTCGAAAGCCCTGCTTAAGATCTACTTGTACGCACGTTGTGTATTCTTCCGCCTTATGTAAAATTAACATTGCCATGGGCCTCATCACTTTATTAATCTGCTCATTTTTACACTTCGATGCTTAAAATAAAAATAAAAACTAAAGAAATAATTTTAAGTAATGGTAAATGTTTGCGTAACATATTTTATTCGACGTTAAGATATGGAAATACTTTCCATCCATCGTTACTAACTTTACTGGACGCATGCCACTCAGTGTGCCCGTTACACTATACGCAGAAATGGGCAGTGACTTATTTCTAAGGTCGATTTCAAAAGTACTCACTTTATCGTGAACAGCCTTTACAACTGTAATGTGCCACAGAAAACCAGTGATGGTTTGGACAGAAACGTGGGGGGGGGGGGGGGTAGTGGGGTGGGGGTGATGTAGTATGCGTGTTAATATCCAGTGTAGTATTCATGTTCTACCGTGTCCCAATATGCAGTGCTATCGTTGCAGCAAACAATTAAATTTTTTTTTCGATTTGTTTCATTTTATTAATTGCCATCCACCAACAATCAATTCTTATTTCCTTTGGTAGTAGAATTCCATTTTAAAATCATAAATGTACTATTTTTACGCTACATTAATAATCACAGCAATCTCATTAGCAAAAATGTAATAATTCATGTTAAAAAATTACAGGGAGATCGCTAGGTACAAACATAAAATCCTAAAAGGGAAAATAACAGTTCTACTCTTTTATTCACTGTTAATAGGTTTTTTTTTTTCTCGTTCTGATACTTAATACTTAATTTAAAAAAACAATTAAGTGTCATAATTAATGAAAAATAATTGATCTAAGGTTCTATATTTATAAGTTATGTAGTTTTCTTTGTTCGATTAAACATAAGTAATTGCTATGACAAGTAATTATAAACAATTTGTAGTATTTAAATATTTATTATGTTACAAGAAATCTTGTAACTTAAAAGATTTTCAATTTCAAAAGACTTTGATATAAAAAAAATTCAGAATCCTTCACATAGCAAATTCTTTACTTGGAATAATTTCGCGACTTTAGTTGGTTTACTATAAAAAAAATTTAATAAAGAAAGTAGAATTTATACATTACGCTAGCAAGACCTGAAAAAATTTGGCCTGAAAGTTGTTGGTTGATAAAAGTTGATACCACAATAAAGAATTACTATGTTTTACCAAATTATATGATACTGTGAATTAAATTCTTTAAGATCAAATTTTGATAAAAAAATATATAAAAAATTAAGGATATGCTTATGGTAAAAATGCTGAAATGACTGAGGCGAAATAATGACCTACTTTACTGTATGCATAGGCCACATAGCGAAATTATCTTCTTCAGTTTAAGACTAAAGACAAAGGAAGAACTTCACAGCAAAAAAGTAAACTTAAATATTTGCACGCAAGAACTCTCATTAGGAGTTTTAATTGTATCGTCTCAAAAGTTTGAGTCACCGCTGTTTTACTTTATAACAGCGAGAGTAATAAGCCTCGTCTCAACATTTAACAGTAATTTGCTGGAGAGAAAAAAAAATACCACGGCCGCTACATTGATTAAAGCAATAATTACGAGTCACTCAGTTTTCAAAGTTTCTTGTCTTAATTCAACTGTAGATCGTAAGTGGATCTACACTCATTAAATTCGAAAGCAGCTCATAGTTTTCTAGTAGCAGGCTAGAACTGAATTTTAGCGTAGTTCTGTATTCACCTACGTCTTTCAGATGTATACTGTACTGTCTGTTCTACACTACCCTTCGTCGAGAATCTTTCGACTACATTTGTGCACAAATATGGCATTTCTTTCGTATTTATTTTCTACGATTTTTAATGAAATCATGTTTGCAAAATTTTGTGTATGTATTGTAGTTTCATAATTTACATGTTTTATGTTAATTCGTTGCTTTTCTTGCAGTTGAAAATATTGCGTTCATCGTTATCCAGAAACGAATTACTATCTCCTATTTTTCGTGTTGATTTATACGCAATGTTACTCATCGCTGGCGTTTTAATGTTGTTTGTCAGTGTAGGAAAGATATGGTAAACAAACTTAACATTCACTGGGGCAAATGAAGATGATAAGATGTGAACGTTTAACTCAGCACTTTCGGAAGCCCTGCTAAAGATCCACGTCCATGCATATTACGTATTCTCCCGCCATATGTAAAATTACCGAAGCCATGGGCCTGATCGCTTAATTCATGCACTGATCAAGTAAAACTGTGAAATTATTCGAGAAGTAAATAATTTACAAATTTTCTAATTCTTAAACTAACATGCGCTTAAAAAAAGAAAGACAAATTAATAATATCAGTATTAACACGTGTTTATCTAACACTTTGAATTCAACGTCAAGACAAGAAACTACTTTCTATCCATCGCTACCAACTTAACTGGGCACGTGACAGTCAATGCGCCGGTCAAAATATGTGCATTTAGGGACAGTTGTAATTTTTAAAGGTTGATTTCAAAAGTTCTCAATTAACCAATAAAAGCCATTGATACGCTTCCGGAGAAGTAGGGTGGAAAAATAAAAAGGCATCTCTTTCCCGAACTGCCAACCTAACAAGAACTGATGAATAAGAATAGTTCACGTGTTATTGCACCTGGAAGCAAGGTCACCATATTACAGCATTTCGGTGCCATGTTGACAATGCGAGGTTCAAATACAACGTATATCCGGGGGGTGAGTGATTAGGCTGCTCGCCTCCCACCAGGCGAACCGTGTTCGATCCCCAGCAGGTTCACTCCCGGGTTTTCGCATGCGGGAGTCGCGCCGGGCGATGCCGTTGGTCGGCGGGTTTTCTCGGGGATCTCCCGTTTCCTCTGCCCCTTCATTCCGGTGCTGCTCCATACACACCTCGCTTCACACGCATCGGCTCTCAAGACCTCGCTGTTATAGTCCCTTACACAATTGAAAACTTTAACATATGGCTTTACGTTTACTTTCCGACATGTTGTTTCTTATGTAGCTTGACACAATGGAACTGTCAGAGGTAAAGTCAAGCACTCTTGACTTTACGATTTTCGAAAATTTGAAATTTAAAGTCAAAGGCAGCAGCCATATTGCCGAAAATCTAACAGAATTTATGTGGAAAGTATGTTATTTTATTGTAGTGCGATTTTTATCTCGGTATAATAAACAAAGTTGGTCGTAAATTAAATCAATGGCAAACGAATATAATTTGAAGAGGAAATATAAGCATTGACGTATTTTAATATATTAAACAAATTAGTTTATTGTTTTGAAATAAACTTCTAATATAAATATTAAGCCTATTTAAAAAAAAAGGTACGTAAAATGCATTCCTGGATAATATGATAATTAATTACGTAACAAGATACACAACTTTACGAAGCCCGCACAACTTATGCTCCATTGTCTGAACTCTGACGTTACAATATTGTATTGTGTATTGGTGGTTTCGTCAGAGGAAAGGAAACATAAAGTTAAATGCTAAAGTTAGAAGCTAGGGAGCGATACGGGCGACACTAACACGCACGCCTAGCGCCTCATCGCTCCTACGCGTATGGCGTGCAGTGTTTCCTGTCGTGACGCTGTACTGTTTAAAACAGTGGGGTTTTATTACACGCGATGAAAGACCACAGATTAAACTACGGCCGTATCTTTGTACTTTTCTCTTGCCGCTCAAGGAAAAGGAGACTACATAGGTAAGCTTTAAAAATTCGATATTTGACCATTTTCGCGAATTCTTTTCTCCGACAAAACACTTAATATGGCGAAAGTAAAAAAAAAAAAATTGTGGCATAGATAATTGTTTTTTTAAATTTTTTCCGACAAAAAGTTGTATTTGCAGAACATTTATTTGCCGAGACACGCGTACTCGCGCAAACAAAAAACGCGGGGGTCCATCTCACTTTAAACTGGTTCCACAATAGTGCGATGTGTTGCGATGAGCGGTAGCCAATCAGGACGAAGCATATTCCGTCGCAGAGCGCGTCGGCGTCGAGTGCGTTGCGCGAAATTCTTGCGTTTGCTATTGTCGGCGTCAGCCTGCGACGGAGAAGGATGGCGGGGTGAGGGTTCAAGGATGGAGGCAGAGGAATTTTAACTTTTGACATTTTAAATTTGTAACTTTTTCTTTTAAACTTTAACAAATAATTTTGAACCTCTATTTTGAAATTCAGCTTGTTTTTTAATGTTATAACGAGTTAAATTTCATGTTTGGACAGTTTTATAAATTTATTTTAGATTCAAGTAACTAAGACCAGTTATGGCCTCCGACTGGATGCCATTTTAATATGTTCTGTTCTGTATGTATGTATTCGTACACTTTCAGTTCCCTTATCCACGATTGTAGACGTGTAGCGCCATTGACTGAAGGTGGTGTAGACCGCTTATCCGTCTTCTGCGTAAATATAGGCTGTTCACGTCAAAGTTAGCACTTTTGACGGCATAGTCTCCTTTTTTACTTTCAGCCATTTCGTAACCATTAACGATTTTTTAAAAATAAATATTGCATAAATATAACAGTGTGTGTGTGTGTGTGTGTGTGTGTGTGTGTGTGTGTGTGTGTGTGTGTGTGTGTGTGTGTATTCCACGGCACTCGGAAGTTAACGTCTAAGGCTAACGTATAGTATATTAATTGACTGTTATTCTAAATGAGAGTTTTTTCAAAAGTGCTCACTATACCGTGCACAGTCTATAGTTTAATTCATTGACTTACATCGCATGTAATAATACCCGACTATTACACACCTACAGCTGCATTGTGAAAATATCTCTATTTGTACGAGTGACTCTTTGGCAACTGGTTGCCAATGATATTTGATGAAACACTACAAATAATGTAGACTAAATTTCTCAAAATATTAGCGAGGATCGTGGGAAACTAATATTGAGTTCTAACTGGCAAGTGATGTATACTTCAAGTTTATTATAAATATAGAGCTACATAAACAGTTTTGTATGTTTTATAAAAATAATGTGTTGCAAATATACAATATTATATTTGTAGCTTTGCAAGAAAATCTTTGGCAAGTAGCTTCCAAAGAATTGTTTGTAAAAGGACAGATTTTTTTTTTTTACTGTATACCCGGGAATGCACAGTTGTAGCCCTGGGAGAAGGGGGGCGTAATGCTTTATTAAAACAAGAAGCGACCTTGAGGCACTAAAAAAAAATTTCCCTACGGACTCCCCTTAAGCACTTCGTAACGTAATGTTGAAACTGGGCAGAGGTAGAGGCATGTTTGTTCAACCCTCCTGCCTACACCCTCGTCCTACGCTCCGTATGCAGACCACGACCCCAGGTACTGTAACCTAATATCTCTCCTACGGGCTTCGAAGAGTGTGTAGTGGATGGGAGGGAGAGAAGGGTGGATTGTGGTGGGGTTAATAACATCGCTCAGTTGAGGCAGGATCGTGAGAAAGCAAATACCAGACACCCCCAAGGCATGTCCTCCACCCCTTGCACCTATATCTCACACCTCGAAGGGTTGATATAACCTGTTAACGGATAGGTATACACTGTTCAAGGTAAACCTGGCACTTGTGGAAGTCCTGCCTAGTGTGGGGCCAGCCGAGCGAAAAGAAAGGATTGTTTTACACCCTGAAAATTGATCGGCAAAAATACGAAAATACAAACACTCATTCATTGGGGCCGCGGTGGTGGAGTGGATAAACTATTTTCCTCCCACCTACGCGAAACGGGTTCGATTCCCGGCGGATTCGCTCCTGGATTTTCGCACGTGGAAATCATGCCGGACGATACCGCTGGTTGAGCTGTTCGATGTCATAAAAATTTAATATCGATATTTTTCCGAACAGTTACTCGGTATTTTCGATATATCGATAATACCGAAAGTATCGATATTACTAACAGCTTCGATAATATCGAAACATCGGAATACCGATATTTTTAAAAGTTGCAAATAGTTCCGATAAATAATTTAACATGTTGATAATTATCGATACATCGATATTTCGAACAGCCCTAGTCACCGGTCCGGGGGGTTTCTCGAGGATCTCCTCCCCCCCCCCCATGCATTCCTGGCGCTGCTCCATACTCGCCTCACTTCGCCCTCACCGGATCTCAAGACCTCGATGTTGAAGGCCGCCCAAATCTCTTCACTCCAGAAACTCTCATTACTCTTTACTCCTACTTGCTCTCTTGTAGCATGGTTCTCCTCTTCAAAGGGCACAAAGTATTTCTTTTTAATTTGAAAGTGATGTTGCGAAAGGAACGTGGGACACCCCTGAAGTATATTAACATGTAAAATATCCTTCCGCTCGGACAGTTCCACGGCGCCCGTAGGATCTACTTATACAGCCTACAAGTCTTGTTCTCTTCCACTGTATGTAAACTGACGCTGTGTCCGAATTCGCCTTTAGTACATACTTACGCGTACCTGTCCCCGGAAATGACGTAAGTGCCGTCTGAATTGCAAGTAATGTATAAAAGTAAACGAAGATGTATTCTTATCGCGTACTCGCGGAATATGTGCTGCTATTTTCAGAAGCAATTTGTTGGTTACAATTGATTGCTGCCATAATTATTTTATTTAAAATTTAATAGGGCAACATTACTGCTTCGCTGGCATAGAATTTTTTAACTGAGTTAGTAATTATCGCATATTTCACCTTTAAAAAAGGTCTAAACAATAAATTCATATTAGGCCTATGTTCCTAATCCACATAAGGTAAGATAAAACAAGCAATTAAAATTGCATACTCACGTACAATAATGCAAGATAATAAATGTTATGTAAATCAAATTGGAATATTATTTAATACTTGATTTGAACTCTAAAACTTTCGGCAATTATCAAATTCTTAGTCGGAATACACGTACATTAATAGTGGTTAGCTGGCTAATAACTATTACCGAAGCCAAATAGACTGCCTGTCCGAATTCATCAAGTGTGGTGCCAAGGGTAAGGCAAGGATGCAAGTACGCCAATAGGCTTATATACCTGAATTCGGACACGGCCTAAACATTACCACAAGCCTGATCATCATATTCATGCGCTGGTCATGTAAACTGTAAAATTGTTAGAAACGTAAAATACTTGACAAATGTACAAATCATTTCACTTATCTGCCTTAAGTAAAACAAGAAAGCAAAAATAAACAATTTCAGTAGGCCTATTAACAAACGTATGCCAAACACTTTTTAATTCAACGTTGGGTAACAGAACTACTTTCACCTCGGTCGTTACCAACTTTACTGGGCGCATGTCAGTCAATGTGCTGTTAAGGGCAGTGATATTTTTCAAAGGTTGGCATCAGAAGTGCTTCAAAAAACTGCGAGCAGCCTATAGCAGGCAGTTTACTCAGGCCGCTGTGTTAGGCCACGCACTTAATGGACAGTCTCCCAGCACAGAAAACATCGACTGGCCCTCCAACTCGAAACTTCTATTATTATTACTATTTTCACTTGGCGCGCGTGTGAAGAGTGATAAATCGCAGGTGTATTCGACGGGCTTTGGATGGTGGATTAACCATTTTCTGCAGCTCCCCCCACCCCCTTTTTAAATTCCCCCCCCCCCCCCCTTTCGCTTCTTTCCTTTTTTTTCTTTCGTCAGCGTGGTCGTTACGGACGTTTTCATTTTTATGAAGATATAGCGGCTTCATATTGCAAAATAGTTGTGTTGGAATAAAATACAGGCAAGCGGGTGGTGTGGGATACGGCTAAACACACTGCCAATTTCGAAATTTTACCTATGGTTTATGTGCAGCTTCTTACGTCAAGCAATTTTCGTGGGGGTTATGTAACTACACTGATTGACAGTGAAATTCAACTACTCGGATAAGTGAGAACTGGCGATTTACGTGACGGCAAACTGCATTTCGCAAATTAAATATTGTTTTTTTTTTATTGATTTTAGTTAAATCATTACGATAACTAAACATACCTTCGATAGTCATTATATATTGCGCCATTTACAGTAATTTAAAAAAAGTTAAAAATTCTTGTTTGCAGTTAGGATTGAATCCACAACATCGCCATCTCGCCTTGGAAGCATTACTAGAGACCCGGAAATTTCGCAATTTCATTTGAAGACAAGCTAGACTTCAAACATGTGCTCATTTGACTTTCTGTCTCCATTGGATCGCAGCTTTTGTGACATGCCTTGGAACAAATCTGAACCAATAACTGACCAGCTAGAAAACTAGGACCTAATACTGTTCTATCTGGTCTGCGATGAAACTGGGGCCTCGGCCAATGAACAACTAAATAACGCTCTGGTACACAAAGGATTGTGGAGTCTAGCTTGTAGCCAAATAAATCTACGAAATTTCCGAGTCTCTAAACATTACCTTACCAACTGAGGTATGAAGCCAACGTTACCTGAGAAGGGGAAAATCTAATGTATTTTATATATGTTTATCTAAAGTACGTAGTTTTAAAATGTATGCATTTCTTTTCGTTTAGTGTAATTGGTAACGTTAGGATTGTTGAAACAAACAGGAAGTATAAGTGCACTATGCACTCAATTCTGCACATTTAATGCAGTTTAAACCTTCAAACTGAGCGCTGTGATGAAAAACGGGATGAAAGACTGACTGAATGTTCGCGTTACATCGTAAAATGGCATTATGAAAGACGAAACTCACATTTTAGAAAGTATTTTTAATTGGTTTTGTTATTTTATGCATTGTTATTTTACCTTATAAACGTTGTTTAAATAATATTTTATACACGTATTAAAAAAGATTCATCAGTAAAAAAAAACAACACTGGGAATCAGTGAAAAAATGGCAGATGAAGCACTGGCTCTTTTTTTTTTCCACTAATTCACGAATTAAATTCAATGACGTGATTGTTGAATCGGTCAGTTAATGTTAACTGATTTAAACAGCTAAATTCTCACTGATTCAGATTTCGAGTGTGCTAGACGCGCGGAATAGAGACTGTGGCAGAAATAATATAATCTCGTTACTTGGCATAGGTCGTAGAGTAAGCATATGCTTGTACAGGCCGTCCACGGTGAAGTGAGCACTTTTGAAACCCTAGCAACTTTTTTTATTTCAACCAATTTATATCCTTCCACCACTTTTTAATGTAACCCAAAAGTCCGAGGCCACAATGAAATGTATTTATTGGTTATTATGTCCGATGAAACAGCTTCGAAAAGTGCTCACTTTACCGTGAACGGCCTACAACAAGGCAGTGCAGGAAATTTCATGATGGGGCAATGAGTTCGAACATTCTTCAGACAAGCTGAATGATGCTGGGATGGGATGACAGGGTGTGAATGCCAGGACGACTCCCAACTCCACATCCCCAAAAAGGAGTCATTCAGCCACAATGTGGAGTCATCGGCGGGAATTGTCCAAGTGACAGCCGCATTGTGCAAAGCACGTTTTTTTTTTTCGGGAGAATTTGCCGGTTTTGAGGGGAATTCGGGGAATTTTGAAGGGGGAAAAAGGGTGGCGTGACGTCATTCAAGATGGCCGCCCGTGGCGTTGCGGCTCCGCAGCCACGTGACGGGGAAAGATAACATTTTATAACTACGCGGCGGATTTCCTCAGGGATCTCCCGTTTTCCCCCGCACTTGCATTCCAGCTGACGAGCTAAGAGAGCCGACCAAATCTCTTCACTCACTCAACGTCACTGGCCAAGAACACTTCGGCAACACCATTTCGTGTCTGTGTTCTCGTCTACCCTGTGGTACCACACAGAAGGAGAAATTTACTGGAAGCCACGATCAGCAACCCTGACGGGGACAAAAGCAAAATGGCAGCAGCGCTCCGCTGGAACCGAAGTGGCCCTTTTGGGGGGGGGGGGGGGAGAAGCATCGCCCGAGAGTCTACTCGGAGACGCCGTGATATTCGCACGTGACCTCCGCAACCTGGAGAATATTCCAGCAACCCCCTACCCCCTTCCCATACATATCCTGGCAGGTCCTTTTAGGCCATTCAGGGGGCTCCCTAATCGGGGTGCAGTCCCCTGTAATTTACTTCTGTTTTACTGCTCTCAATGCCGCGAAGGGATAATGGGCCCGTCCCTGAAGCCAGCTCTTCCTTCTATTACCTTTTTTTTTCCCCGCCAGTCCTTACCCGGGGGCTGGTTAAAAGCTGAGTTGGGAGGGTGGATAGAAGGATTCTGGGATGCGACGCCCGCGCCAAATTTCTGGCTTGGTAGGGTGTGTGTGTGTGTGTGTGGATCGGGGGAGGGGGGGGGGGAGAGTGGAGCATTTCTGGCGGCCCTTGTCTCCTTTATGGCGATCATTCGCCGCATCTGGCGCTCGGGAGATCTGGTACCCCGGGGCTGTTCCGAGACGGTGGAGTAGGGGTTTGAAGGGAAGACGAGACATCTCGGGGTATAGTAATGGCAGCTGGCGGCTGACGGGGAGGAGGGTTTGTTGTCAGGGCAGACTGTGTGGGTTGGTGAATACCTCCCGGGCTGAGCTGCGGACCAAACTGGCCGTGCTCCCGTGTGAAAATACCCCTTAAAGTCCCTTACGCAATTGAAAACATTAACATTTGACTTTACGTTAGCTTTACGACATGTTGTTTCTTATGGAGCTTGAAACAATGGAACAGTCAAAGGTGAAGTCAAGCACTCCTGACTTTACGATTTCGAAAAGTTGAAATTTAAAGTCAAAATCAAGCAGCCATTTTGCCGAGAATCTAACAGAGGTTATGTGGAAAGTGTGTTACTTTATTGTAGGGCAATTTTAATCTCGGCATATTAAACAAAGCTCAATTTAAATTAAATAAATGGCAAACAAATATAATGTGAAGAGGATATATATGAATTGACTTATTTTAATAAAGTAAATAAATGAGTTTTTCTTTGCTTTGAAATAAATTTTTAATGTAAATTTTAAGCATATTTTTAAAAAAAGGTACGTAAACTGCATTTCTGGATAGTATAGTTATTTACATAACAAGATACACATTTTTACGAAGGTCGCAGAACCGATGTTCAATTGTCTGAACTCTAACTTTACAATATTGTATTGTGTATTGGTGGTTTCGTCAGAGGAAATTAAACGTAAAGTCAAATGCTAAGGTCTTCTATTGTGTGAGAAGCTTCACCCTTGCGACGTCACGAGTAGAGGATCTACCTGGTAACTCGCAAACAGCATGTCGTCCATGAGTAGGGGTAGCTAAATTTCGCGAAAATATTTCAAGACAAGTTATATTTCAAATCACTGTAGCGTCGTTTACCTATCTTGATTGGCTGAATTACTCTTTGCCGCGTGTTAACTGCACGTAGACGAATCACGTACGAGCCGTGACGATGTTGCCCGATGTTGTTCTGAGAGGCCCGGTCAAATATTAAAAAAAACCTTGTCAAGCAGGCCACAACCAATAGCAAATAGACAAACTGCTCTTGGGTACTTATATTATATTGAAGTCTACCGTGTACTCATATTTTCCCTCGAAAAATCACTAGCTCTATCCATGAGGAATCCCCATCTGATCAGGTTTGCGAATTATTCGTCGAAGCATGACGTCCACTGCCCTACTTTATTAAACCTTTCCTTCCCACCTTAATTTACAATTGTTTGGTGTTGCAAGTTAGAAATGTTGTGACGCGTGCTGTAGTTAACCCATTCAGACCCAGTGTGCGCAACTGTGCACATTACGCACTGTGTAGGTAATTTTTGGTCTGTACTGCACACTGCGAAGGTCAATGACAATTAATTTTACCTGTGGGCAAATGATTCGCAAACCGTCTTACTGGCATAGGACATAATTGTTTCATATTATTACTGTAGCAGGAAATATGCTCGTTGGCTGTGACAAACGGAACAAGTGCTGCACCGTCATACGTACAGCACGCATCATAAAATGTTTTCTTTGAAACAGCAGGACCGTAAATTAAAGTGGGTCTGAAAAGGTTAAACTGAGAAAGCACGTGTTTCGTTATAACCAATAAGCTGTAATCTTTGTGTTCTGTGATCAGTGACATTAACAGGTCATAACGTAGAACATATAAGCACGGTTTATGAATCAGTTACCCACGCTATTAGAAAAAATTTCCTTCATTTTACGGAAAAGTACTGGTAAAAATGTATCCAGAAGTGTCCGTAAACACTCCGTAAAATTACGGACACATTGATTTTCAGAAACGGACTCTCCGTAAATTTCACGGAACCTCTCCGTTAATTTCCAAGTTAGTTTTCTGTACTTTCCGTTTAAAATAAAAAGAGATAATGAAAATGTCTTTAATTTTCGTTATGTGGGTGTTCCACCGTGTACAAAAATAATATTACAAAAGTTAAGTAATTTACAATTAAGCCAGGTTTGAACGCGAGACAAATAATTACTAGTCCACGACCCTAACCATTCACTTACAACTCTCACTCGAAATTTGTGATTTAACTTTTATATTTGTATTCAAAAGTCAAAAGCAAAAATTCAGTTTATATTAAATTTAGTGTATTTTCAGTGTTGCCAAATGTTACAGACACCTGATGCTATTTTTTAATATTTGAAAGAATAAGCCATAGTCGCGTGGATAACCTTGACTGCCGCAGAAACGATAATTTTCTTGTTACAGTGGCGAAGAAAGCTTCGTGTAGAATCGGCATTGTTCGTCCCCGTAACTCGAAGGCAAAGGGAATACGGAGACTTTCCGTATTTTGTATTTACGGACTTAACTCCGTTTTTCGTCATTACGGATTGCCTTTCCGTTTATACACTGTACATTTCCATAAAACATTCCGTAAATATACGGAAATTTTTAACAGTGTACAGGGAAAATCATCGGTTACTGAGTCTCACAGAGTACAGTACTGGTCAATAAAAGCTTCCTGCGAAACATGTAGACGACTGTATACGATGGGCATAGAATAGTTAGTATAAAGGTTGCGTTTCTAGAACTACAAACATCGTCTGCGAGTTAATGGCGAGAAAAAAAAAAAAAAAAGGAAACACACATACGACATATGGTCAGGGACATCTGAATTTCGCGAAAAGATTTCACGACCAATTGTACTTCATAATACTTTAGCTCGAATCAACTTTTGTGATTGGGTGATATAGATATTACACGTCTTAAGTTTTTGCTCACAAATCAGAGATGTGCAGTATTGGAGCAACTTAATTCAGATTGGCCAGTCAACTAAGAAAAGGTATTTCTCTCTCTCTCTCTCTCTCTCTCTCTCTCTCTCTCTCTCTCTCTCTCTCTCTCTCTCTCTCTCACACACACACACCACACACACACACACACACCGCAAGAAAACAAAATGAAACTGCTGGTACGCTCGTAGGGTATTGAAATCTAGCATGTGCTGGAATCTTTTTTGCCAAATTCGGGTGTCCGTAAGTATGGGCTAAGTGAATCCTAAGTGCAGTACGGATCTTTCATGTTTGACGGGAATCACTGGCCTGTCACAATTCATGGAGAATTTTTTTTTTTCAAGCTGGAACGTTAAGTGTCTAAATAATTTGTAAACGGAACAGAGACATGTGAACACCACAGTACCTGTCTGTTGCTGTCATCGAAATTATTTCACGGAGCTACTCACAGTTGGTGCCCTTGTTTTTTGAATTCAACTCCACGACACTGTAGAATACTTGGGACTTGGATTGTTAATCCATGTCATAATTAACTTGACTCACTGCCTGGAACTAATTGTTCTATCTCCGGTGTTTCTAATAAACGAGTACTATACGTCCAACTTCAAAGATATGTTCCGCTGTTAGTTAGGATTGACTTTAAACCACAGGTCGTAAAGGCTGTTCATGATAAAGTGAGCCTTAGAAAAATGCCACTGCCCCTGCCTGTATATATTTAAACGAGCGCACTGAGTGATATTCGCCCAGTAAAGTTGGTAACAATGGATGGGAAATAGTTCCATATATCAACGTCGAATAAAAGTTAACCATTTGTGATCACTTAAATTATTTATTTCGCTTTATTTTTATTTTAAATCATCGGGGTGTAATAATTAGCTGATTTGTAAAATATTCACTTAGCTAATAATTTCACATGTTTCACTTGACCGACGTATGAATAACGAGATGAGGTCCATGACAATGTTAATTTTACACAAGGCCGAAGAATATACAACGTGCACACAAGTAGATCGCAAGCAGGACTTTCGAAAGTGCTCATTTCACAGTGAACTACTGCCTTTAGTTATGTTTTCACATTCTCTTTTCGTGATTAGCGCATAGACGCAAATTTGTCGGTATAGACTAGAAACATTCTATATAACTGGTGTATTGACGTCTCGTCTTCAGTTTAAATATATACTAATTTCGTACATTTAAATCCATGCAGGTGCACTCTAAATTACGGTTTCAGGTGTGTTGCAAGTAATAATTATTTTGATTCGCACTGTGCGTAATCCGACATAGCGATAGTTTCGTTATCACAGACAATGGAGCTGTAGGTTTTGTGCTCGATTACCGTAGTAGGAACGTGTCACAACCTAACACAGTAGCGCGGTTTACAACACCCCAGTCACGGTTACTTCCAAATTTCTGAAGCTCTGCTAAACTTGTACCTCCAAGATATCCCTCCGCCTCGTGCAAACAAAGATTAACCGAGCCTAGAAAATCACACCAAAGGTACAGCGCACCGCATTAGTGTACGCTCAGTGAAACAACATTTAGCTTATATTTGTTACTATGTATCACCAACACACCTATTTCCTCTCTGTTTTTATTCGTATTAATTACAAATAACTATTATGATGTGTATACAAAATATAGGTAAAAGATGAATTTAACCAAAAATAATGTGTTTTGATGTTAACGCAAGTATAAAACACTTGTGGTACATGACATATTAAGGTAACAACCTAACACGTTATACATGGGGTGATTTTTCATAGTTTTTGTTAAAAATGTGTGGAGGTACCGCGAATAGACTATATATCTTTACTCCTGTAGTATTATGTTAAATTTCCATTTTGACGTGAATACGCCTTTAAATTTGCACCCCCAGTGGGAGGCAATCCAGAAAATCCGATGATAACAAAATCGGGGGATACAGTTTGGCATTGCAGCTCCGAATATATCGTCTACATTCAAAATTCAATTACACCACTCGATTGCCAAATGATCAAAGAATATGCTACGTTCAGTGAGGACTGTGAAGCATCGCAACTTCCGCGTAGTGTAACTTTTGACTAGGAGAAGCTACGACGATCGTTCGAGTTTCAATCGACAGCTCTCGTCGAGATCAATCGATTGCGTGTATAAAAACAATTGTGTGGCGTGGTTATGGTGAAATTGTATGAGTTTAATGTAAAAAAAATTACGAAAACTTAACACAATGTCGGCCTATACTCGTCAAAAAGCCAAGTCTAAATACAGAAATAGTACACGGTTGAAAAGAGCATCGCGAAAGCAATCCAGTGATACCCATAAAACCCCATATGATCGAGTGAAGCGGTGCCGGGAACGTAAAATAAACATCAAAGCTACCAAGCGCGCGTCAACGTACACGTATTCAGGCAAAACAAACGGCCATGTCTCCAACACAGCCACACATTATTTTTTATACACACTTTGACCATTCAAGAAGGGTTATCACTTTTCCTCAATTTCGGAATGTTTATGAATAGTTGTTTACATTGAGAATAAAAGAATTTACAGATTCGTGTTATCACTTTTTATAAACTAAAAAAAAAATGGCCGTATAAATGTAAATACGTCATGAAAATTAATGTAATTAGAATAGTATAATTAGAATAAATTAATGAGGTTCAAATTACAGCCTGTTTCTCTCAACCGTGTGACGTGATGGAGCAGCTCACTCCCGTGTGATGTGCGAACACGCACTGGAGATCCCGCGTATTTAATTCGTTTCATCCGCACTTCCAGAATACCAATTACTTGTATCACCGGATACGAAAACGCATGAGCGGTAATTTTTACTCGCGTTTGATATGTTCCAGACGGTATTTGCACGAGGCTGTAATACCAACCCAACCCGAATTTAAAAAATTTTTTTTCCTCGCTGCAAATTTAATTCGTAACATTTAACCGCGGAAGATTAAACAGTGCGGAAGCCAGGATTGGTGAACCCGAGCGCACTGTAAAAAATGTTTTGTAATTTTACACAAAAATTCTGGGAAAACCAGT
Organism: Dryococelus australis; assembly: GCA_029891345.1. Classification (NCBI taxonomy): domain Eukaryota; kingdom Metazoa; phylum Arthropoda; class Insecta; order Phasmatodea; family Phasmatidae; genus Dryococelus; species Dryococelus australis. Next base: position 51,440,787 of record CM057008.1, read on the forward strand.
TGCCAAGAAAATCCATTCTAAAACTGCAAAGAGTTTTCTTGTAAATCTACAAAACATTTATTCGTAATATTGCAAGCAATAGCCAACTGACACTATAGAGAAGTGTAAATGAAATATATTTTTTCTTCTAGAAAACAAATGTAATAAATTAAAACAGAGAATAGCTATAGAAATATATATAACTTAGAAAAAAAACAAAATGTTCATTATGCCAGCACAGGGACTAGAATCCACACTCTTTGTATTATTTGAAGACACCCTTAACCACAAGAAAGACTTAACTTACGAGGTTTAAATTTATTTTTTCAGTAAATATAGCACAAGAAAATACAAAATATTAATGAAGTTATTTAGTTAAGCATAATAGGGACATTTATTTCATTTTTAGAGTTCTGTTGTTGAATTATGAGAATTTAACGGCTCTTAACAACTAAGTGTTTCGAGTTCTGTATAACTAGGAAACATTAACAGTTATTAATTACTGCGGTCACGTTTTATTGGAACTGTCGTTTTATTATGAATATTTGAGATGTTTCATATGTTTAACGTTATTCAAATTTGCAATATGTTTCCCTTCGCACGCAGCTACACTTTACATAACCCATAGATTTGGCAAAAAAACAGCTATGCGCGGTTTTACGTTGACGGCTGAGCATCCGCCATTTTGCTGAAGCTCGTGGATATGGGTCAGTATAGTACAAACATTTCCTAAGGTCTATTATAAAAATGGTACTTGTGGTTTTACAAACGAGTAGTTTTACAAGAGATATCATAGTAATCTTACAAGTATTTGTAAGATTACAGAGAATTTCTCAGTAAAAATTACAAATTATTTTACAGTGTGCTGTGGAGGCTGTGTGTGACGGATGGACCATTCCCGTTGATACGAGACCGTCTTTTTTTTTTGCCTTCTTTGTTTTTTCATCGGTGGCTAGGGAACAAGATGAACCGCTCCGCTATTTGCTCTTCCCCCCCCCCCTCCCGGACCCGTCATCCTCGTAACGAACATATCAGACTTGCAAATGTTAACACACGTGCGTTGCCCGAGCCGAGGTGGTCGCCACTGCCTTGTTTCAACTTGCAACCGACTTGTGACGGAAAGCAAACGCAGTAATTCCACCAATCAGCTTACTGTAAAAAAAAAAAATGTTCGTAATTTCGCAAGCAATTCTTTGGAAACCATTTGCAGAAATTTCTTCCTGTAGCAACACTACAAGTAAAAAAAAAAAAAAAAAAAAAGAGCCAGTTTTGCACTTTGCTGTGGAATGTGTGAAACTAAAGCTCAATTTTTTTTGAAGCAAGTATTTTTGTATTCTACATTTATCATAAACATGAAGGTGACGTATACGATTGTGCATGTGTCAGAAAATAGTGTTTTGTAAAGTAGTGCAGTGCTACAATAAAATATTTCGCAACTAGTTTTAAAAAAATTGTTTGCAAAACCTACAACAATTCCCGTAAAATAATTAAAAAGTAACGTTTGAAACTTATCCAATTTTTTTAAAAGACGAATTCTCTATGTGATGTACTGTCTACCTTAAAGTTAACTTAACTGTGTCAGTCTCCACTTGAGACAAAGATAATTGCTCAAGGAGACACGAGTTTATATTAACCAACGTGTAATTATTGTTTAAATAAATAAATTAATAAAATTAAACATACGTGAATCTCGCAAAATAATTTGTCAGCAACCTGGACTTGCCAGTCCTTTACATATTTGGGCCACAACTGTTTATTCATTGGCTGTTCCAAGAATGAGAGCCTTTGGCTTTATCCAACTTGGTTGGACGTGATACGATTACATTCTTTCTTCCCGTCAATGATTGGATGTAGAGTCGCCCAGGGCGTGTCAGAACGACTGCGGCCCAATCAGGAAAGGAACGCTGGAGTCCTACGTATGCTTGAAACCTAACTTGCCGCGCAAAGAATTTGCGAAACCCACGAACCTCTATTGATAACTCAAATATGTTTCCACACGTCATTCCGAATTTCCATGTTCATTTTATTTCTACCGTAGTTTTTTTTTTTTCCTTCGCTTTTAAAATGCATGTAAAAGAAAGTCTGTCCATCGTCCCAAGACGACGTAGAGCAATTCAACGCAGCTGTATACCACGCCACGTAGTTCTCCAGCCAAGGCGCTTATTTTTTCCCCGCCAGGCCACGCTGTAGTCCAGGACGGAGCTCGTAAAGCTCAACGTTCCCTTGACCCGCGTTGGGAGGTCGACCTAATAGCGCCGCCCGGATCAGAACACCCTCCGCAAGCCGGCGACCAATATCACGCTGCGACGTGTGAGACGAGAAACGACCGTTGGGGAAATACCAATAACAAACTGCGTAGCCGCAAAGGAACGACGAGCACAGAATAGGTAATTACAAGGAAGCAAAATGGCGTAGCTATTACTTCCATGTAAGCGTTCGCCCCAATTCGTAGAGTGTACACGGAATAGAGCTATCACTCTGGGTTGCACATAATTATTTATTAATTAATTAATAGAGACACGGAAATTTCGCGCATTCCTTTTACAACAATCCAGACTACAAAATAATTTATGTAATGGCTTTTGCTCCAACTTAACTACAGGAAAGTGTCTAACCGAACTACGGTCCAAAAGATACAAAAACTCGAACACGCGTGCGGTTGAAGTTTAAATCGTCCTCTCATGAATTCGCAAAATTTCCGGGTCTCTATTAATCAATTCATTTTTACGCAAGACGTGTTCGGCTTGGAACCGGTTTAGAACAAATTAACAGTACACATAACTTCAGGATATGAACAAAACAGTGCTCCGAAGAAAATAAGTTTTGGTTTAAAAACTTATAAAAATTATGTCTTAAACACTTTAATTACTTACACAATTTGTGCTTTATCAAAAAATTAGCTATGCGTAGTTGCAATTTACTACAATCTATAATACTGAGAGAAAAATACGGATTTCATTGCGTGTAATAAAAGCCCATTGTGACAGATCTAATTTGCACAGTACAGCGTCACGACGGAAACACTGCACGCCTTGCGCGTAGGAGCGATGAGGCACTAGGCGTGCGTGTTAGTGTCGCCCGTATCGCTCCCTCGCATAATGACCTTGAATGAGAAGATGCACTCTCCTCTTAAACGCGCTGAAAAGCTCTGCAAGGAGATGACGCCCTTAAATCCAGAGCGTGCTGCGGGCGTCTTCAGGAAGAGTGCTGGCATAATCTCTGCTTGTCAGTCGCGAAGAAAGTACACAGCGCTTATCAAGTTTCCGAGCTCTCGCGCGGCCATAGGCTGTTCACGGTCAAATGAGCACTTTTGAAAGCCCTGCTTAACCCTTTGAGTACGGCACAAATGTACTAGCACTGAGGACAAGTTTGAAGTGAGCTGTCTATATTCCACACTACAGCAATATCATTTTGGTTGGACTCTGTATTTCCACTTACCATTGTTCTATTGGCCCTGGCTACACCATGCACGCCTACTGTACTTTGCATTCGACCAATAAAGTCCCGCGTTGGCTATGAACCAATTAATGTATCGCGATAGAAGTAACAAGTTTTACAATCCATCGTGTTTCTTTGAAAAATGATTAAAAAGGACAGTTTTATTATTACGAACTGAAATGTTGACTAGTTGTCATTTTTTTACTTGGATTCCGATAAATTCTAGCGAAATAGTAAAATATAAAAGTGTGAGATTTGTCTTCAAGAGCAAATAAATTTCCATATAAACGTATAACCGAGGATATACGTGCATACTCCTCAAAAGGGTTAAGATCTACTTGTACGCACCCTCTGTATTCTTCCGCTTAGTGTAAAATTAACATTCTCATGGGTCTCATCACTTTATCTCACACGTAGATCAAGTGAAACTGTGGAATTATTAGAAAAGGAAATATTTTGCAAACCCGTTCATTTTAACATTTCGATGCATGAAAAAATAAACCAGGAAGCAAAATGAATACTTTAGGTTATCACAAATAGTTACCTAACAATTGTTATTCTAAGTCGAGACAAGGGGCTCCTTTCCCTCCATTGTTACCAACGTTACTGAGCACGTTTCGCTCATTGCGCCCGTTAAAATATATGCAAGAACGAGTAGTGGCTTTTTTTTTCTAAGGTTTAGTACAATAGTGCTCGCTTTATCGTGAACAGCCTTTACAAGCCGACACGACACGAAGCGTCTCGGGAGCAGCCGTAAAAACTCCATAACGGCCACTTCCTGTTCCAGCCAACTTCCGTCATAAATCCCGGAGTTAACGTCCCTAAATCGCCTTCAGAATGAGTTTGGCCACGGGCTACAGAACCAGGACGCCTCCGCCGACAACGAAAATTATTAAAAAGTTCTTCGCTTCTTGTGTTGCGCCGCTCGGCTAAAACTGCCACCCCGCGAATGCTTGCCGGCAGTTGCGGTCCAGAATACGAGAGTATAATATATTCACCGTTACTTCACACTTTCCTGAACCCCTGCATGAGTTCTACTTCGTGGATATTCCTCCGCCTCGTGCAAACTAAGCTTAACTAAGTCTGGAAAATCACACCAAAGTACAACGCACGGAATTCGTGCGCACTCGGACGTAAAGGCTGTTCACAATAAAGCGAGCACTATTGAATTCAGCCAAATAAAAAAAATAGTCACTGCCCACAGCCTGCATATAGTTTAACGGGCGCATTGAATGACATTCGTCCAGTCAAATTGGTAACGATGGATGGGAAATAGTTCCATATCTTAACGAGACTAAAAAAGTGTTAGGTAGCCATGTGTAACAACTTAAAATATTTCCTTCGCTTTGTACTATTTTTTAACGTATCGAAGTGTAAAAAAGAGTATATTTGTTAAATATTTACTTTTCTAATTATTTCAGATTGTCACTTGATTAAAGTGATGAGGCCCATGACAGTGTTAATTTTACTTAAGGCGGGATAATACACAACGTGCATGCAAGTAGATCTTAAGCAAGGCTTTCAAAAGTGCTCATTTTACCATGAACAGCCTTTCATTATATGTATAAAAAGTGTGTTATACATGGCATATTTAGGAAACAAGTTATACATGGGGTGATTTTTCAAAGGTTTTACTCAAAAAGTTCAAAGAAACCGCGAATGGGCTATATACTGAAGTTTCATTGGCCGTGCGAGGCTTTGGAACGAGCCTTGTTTCTGACTGGCTAATGCGTGCTACGAAACATTTCCTGTAAAGCTACTAGGCTGCCAATAGGTTTTTTAGTTATGTTTCATTCCGATAGTAGGTGGCGCTGGAGTCTAACTTCCATATTTATGGGGCCAACTTTGCTCATACTCGCAGGAAATGTTTGTTGATCCAAAAGAGAAAAATGCCAGCGATACCCGCGGTCAAACATAGGTCGACGTACCAGACGTAATAGAGAGGACGCATTGAGAAGGCAAAATAGAACGTGATAGAGGCGGAACAACGTTCGCTAGGATCAGCTAGTACACAATCAGGAATGCCACACTTTGAAAAAATTAACTGTTGCACGTCACTGCTATAGCGCGTTGTTGCACTCACAACAAACATCGCTGCAAAGTGCTCGTCATTACCGCAGTCAATTAAAAATAAAATCCATAATTCACACCCCATCGTTTCGTTTATTTTCGCTGAATACGAACGAGTTGCAATTCGAAATAACTGCGTTTTTTAAACCTACTATAAACGAGGAGGGGAATTAGAGAGGGGGAACAAAATGAGGGGGGGGGGGAGATGTGTGACCACCGAAGCCAGTCTGGTATAAAATAATCGGACGTGGGTGTCTGCCAGCATTGTTCTCACGATACAATATCCACGCGATTTTGCATCGCCAATCGGAGAGTGACTTTCCCGCGTAGATGAAATTTGGTGACACTGATAAGGAAGGACAGTTATTATTAGAAACCTCAAATCAGATGCTCGTACTTTGAGGACGTCACAAATGTACTATCACTGAGGACAATTTTGAAGTGAGGTAACTGTATTATACATTACAAAAGGAAATGTTGACTAGTTGTCATTTTTTACTTAGATTCCGGTAAAGTCTATAAAATTGTGAGTTTTGTCTTCAAGAGAAAATAAATTTCCACATAAACGTAACCCCGAGTATATACGTGCTTGCATACTCCTCGAAGGGTTAAACTTAGAGATGGCATATAAATCGCAGCCTGCTACTTTGTCCAAGATATTTCCTTGTCACGAGATATATCCGTGTACAAAGTCACTGAAGAATCTGAGGGAATGGCTGCAAGTAGTAGCAGATCGAAGAGGATCGTAATTGGACAGAATAATTATAATGGAGGATAAGGAGTTGCACATGTTATGGAACAGATTTGAAACGAAAGTGGGTAAAAGGTTGGAAGCATTTGGCCGGCGGCAATTCAAGCGTTCCGATTACTCATGTTGGGAGTGCTCGGGTAAAAGGCTTTAATATGTAAAGTCAGGGCACTACCGATTGGCGAGGAGCACAGGTTTTAACTGAGAAAACAGGATACGGATGTGTGAGATCTAAAGAAGAGGCACAAGGCATGAAGATTCAAGAGGAATAAGTGCCCTGCTCTGCCCTACTCGCCTGAGTACAGTTGCAGTGCGGGAGGACGGAGGGGTGTGCCGGCCTTCGGGCCGTGAAAACCTGTTATATCGGATAGGTAGTGATAGGAAAAATTCGCGAGTTCAATGACCTGTAGGCTAGACCCCACAGTCATGTGTATACTCGAGCCCAGATGTTTGTTCATTGGCTGCTGCCCCATAGAGTAGCCAGTGTTACTTCCCACCTGGTAGTATGGCACTCACTACTTGTTTCCTTGCACGACTGTTATTGGCTCAGAGTTGTCCAGGGCGTGTCTAATAAACTGCAATCCAATTGCAAAGTCAACTTTAGTGTACACGTGTTTGACGTCTATATTGTCCTGAAATGAACTCACGAAAAATTCCTATACCTACGTATAGGTTTTCTCGTGGTACTACCCAGATAAGTACCATCCCGAGTTGAAAGAAACCTCTCCTAGGGAAGTGCGAGCCCTAGGAATAACAGCCAAGTTTCGCCTGTTGATGCATGAGATTGGGATCCTGAGTTGAATGAAGTGAATTGGGTACTCAGAGCAGGAGTGAATGTCTTTATGAGGGAGTGTTTCCTCTCCCCTTAAAACAAGGTGCAGTAAGGATACTGTACAAAGGTGATGGCAGACACCGGTCTGAAGTCGAGCCATACAGACTTATGGCATTGCTTCTGGTCCTGGGCAAGATCTATGAGAAGATCCTGAACAGAAGACAAGTGGCTGCGCTAGAGGCCAATAAAACGTTAAGTAAGAAGCAATATGGCTTTAGAAAAGGACGTGGCACTGATTTTGCACTTCATGAAGTGAAGATGGCAATCAACCAGAACCAATGAGAAATATGTTATGACATTTTTTCTGGATATAGCAGGAGCTTTTGATGATGCCTGGTGGCTGGAGGTGATGTGGCAGCTAAATAGGAAGAATTGCCCAGCTAATATATATATATGTATATATATACACACATACATATAAGGTCATGCTGGATTTCTTCAGGTACAGAGTTACATGATACTCTGCCAAAACAGTGCAGGTGAAGAAAGCACTGACAAATGGGTGTCTCCAGGGATTGGTCTCAGGACCAGGCCTATGCTATGGAACATACTCTTTGTTGGACTACTGGAATTACCTCTATCAGAAGGGTGTATGATATGTGGCTATGCTGAAGACGGATTGATCTCGGCGAGCGGATCGGCAAAAAGACAGCAACAATCATGGATCGGATCGCAGAATGGGCAAGTTGAGTTTCTCCACCAGCAAAACCAAGATCATGATGTTAAAAGGTAAGTTGGCAGGGACATCCACAGTCAGATTTAAATGCGAGTTTATTTATTTATTATTTTTTTGTGGATTAAAGGCGCAATTAAGGCACAGTCGCCTTAACTTACACTGGACCCATAACATAATACACTTTCACTTGCTAGAAAATCAAACATTAAAATTATAAGTATCTAACTTAATACCAAACAAAATATAAACTTTAATTACTCTCTCACTTACACACTAATTCATCATTTACATATGCACACAATGCATAACACAACTTTATGAGAGTTTAAGTACTTGGGAGTCACGTTGAAAGAAAAAAATGCGTTTTCTTGGGCATGTGCAATATATTTCTCGCAAAGCTGTGATGGTATCCACAAATTAAGATCAATTGGCAACACAGGATGAGGCCTAAATAGTCATACTTTAAGGAAAGTTTAAAAGACTGTGGTTGAGGGAATTGTGACGTATGGACCTGTGATGTGGCATACAAGAACAGATTTGGTGTGGCACAAAAAGCTAATAAGTGCTCAGAGGGTGGTACTTCTGGCAGTCCTGAAGGCCTATAAAACAGTGTCAAATGAGGCACTACCCATACTGGCTGGGGTCCTGCCTGTGGACTTGCACGTATGAGAACGAGGCCTGATTAGGAAGATTCTCAAACGAGAAAAGAAAGGAGATCAGGTGGACACTTTGATGATATGGCAAAAAAGATGGGATAACAACACTAAAGGAAGAGTGACATATGAACTATTACCAGATGTACCCGAAAGAATGAAAAGAAAATGGTTGATCATGAACCACTATAGTGTGCAGCTGTACACTAGTCATGGGAATTTTAAAGCCAAGTTGCACATCTTTAATTGGTCACCTCCCCATTATGCGATGTATGCTTATTGGATGATACTTTGCAACATATATTAATGGAGTGCATCAAGATTGATGATATGAGAGTGTTGCTACAGGGAGGTGATCGATCGGAGAGGACTGCTATTGGATTTGGGAAGAATAATGGCCGATGAATACCTACACCAGTTATGGAACAGATTTTATACAAAAGTAGGCAAGAGACTGGAATAATATGACCAGTGACCGCAGGAAAATTTTGATGACCCATGGGGTGGTACTTGGGTAAAGGCTTCAATGGATGAAGTCGGTATATCACTAATTGGCGAGGAGGACAGGTTTTACTGAGAGAAGCGGCGGAAAGCAGTGCAATGGAAACAAGAAAGAATGCACTAGAAGAACAGAAGAAGACAAAGTGTCCTGCGCTGTATTACTCATCCGAGTACAGTGTCCTGCGCTGTATTACTCATCCGAGTACAGTTGGATTGCGGGAGGATGGAGGATGTACCCGCCTTTGGGGCCGTAAAACCTGTTATATCGTACAATAAACACAGTTCACGGGTTTGTAATACCCGATTCGCTTCAGCTGTCTGTGACGTGTCACCGCGTCACAGCCAGCCTTCTTCCGGAGTTTGCAAAATATTCTTTGAGTAACCAAAATTTTCTGTTTAAAACATTAATAAATATCATTACATGAATTCCTTTAGTATCACTTTTACTATGTTCGCTTCGACCTACTGTATTATTATTATAATGATGCGTTTTGTGAAGAAAGGTTTCCCAATGAGGAAATAGTACCATGTAAAACAATAGAAATTTTAAGGTTATGAAAAAGAAAGCCGCAAAAAATTAACATTTATTTAAAAAAAAAAACACTTAAATACTCGAGTTTGTAAATCAAAACTGGTAACGATTATTAAAATATGTATGAACTGAAGCTTTTAAAATCAACGCAGGTAGAAAACTATCGTCACCACGGTTACATGAGTACCTATTATATTTTTTTATTGCTGTGACAAAATCACAGGTATAAGTCACAGTAACAGTTGAGACAGATATTTGTAAAAAAAATTTTAAGCTCATCGCTACATGCACTCGTGCTGTGGCTACGGCTAGCATCCGGAAATTTCGGGATTGCATCTAGCAGCAGCCTAGATTTCACGGTACTATAAGCTATTCGCGGTAAAGCGAGTACTTTTGAAAGCCCTCTCATTTAGAATAATAGTCGATAAATGTATTTTATTTTAGCCCTAGAAGTTAAGCGATGGAACATACCCACACTGTACGCAGTAGCCAATCAGACACATGGCCCGTTCCTGGAGCATTACGCAGCCAATCGGCGGAAGGAAATGCTCACATCAAAGAAATTACCATGCCATTTCATCTCTCTTTAGTTTACTATTCTATGTTGCTGCGTGAGGTGGCGGATTCCACGATGAATGTAACCGTCAGTCCGTCCAAAACAGAGGCCAAGTTCCAATTAATCTTGGGTTTCGTTTTCTTATTACTTCGTATTTAACTTTTTGTAAGTTGTAAGCCAGAACACCACTAGATTCAACTGTTTAGCATGCCATGCTACTATTATTTTGGTACATCGCAATTCTAAAATTATAACTCCATGAAGCCTTGAATTAACCCTGTAACTATTCCCGAAAATTTTTAACAGGGCTCTTTCAATTTAAAATCAACAAAATTAAGTAACCATGATGTGAAATTGTTACTTAAAATCAAATTGTGTTATGAGAAAACACTATATCAAGAATATTTCAGAAACTTGCTATGTGAAATAATGCTGTGAGTACGATACACACTTCTTAATTCCAATAACCTCACCTGTATGAATTTTAAATATTTAAAACAGGCAAAACTAATATGGCGGTGATTTGGTATTTTGGATTTGGTAATTTGTCAACTTCTAAGCTGAAAAACAAAATACACACGATGTCTACTGATTTTCAATAAACCAATTGAGTTACTTTTCCGCGCCTTTTTTCATGACATCTTCAGTTAAATTTATGACTTTTCGACAATGTGTAGCACACCGACAACCATTCTAGATGCGCAAATTTCTTTGTCTGTGAGTGTGCATCTGTGTTGGGTACATGATTGTAAAAATAAAAATTATATGATCCCACCCTTCACCACTTACCATGGAATCAATTTCAATCGACAATGAGGTGGACATTAGACATCAGATTTATACAAAAAATAATTCATGACCATTCCCTAATTTGCATTAGTTTTTCATGACTTTCATAACCACCTGCTCAATTTCATTCCTTTTTCATGACTTTCATAACTGCTTGCCCAATTTCATTACTTTTTCATGACTTTCATAACTGCTTGCTCACTTTCATTATCTTTTCATGACTTCCATGACCCGCTGCTTAATTTCATTACTTTCTTATGACTTGCATAAATGCCTGTTCAATTTCATTAATTTTTTATGACTTTCATGAACACCTGTTACCTGCTCAATGTTATCACGTTTTCATGACTTTCATGACCATCTGTTCAATTTCATTACTTTTTCAGTGCTCTCGTGGCCTCCTGCTCAATTTAATTACTATTTCACTGCTTTCATGGCCACCTACCGAATTTCACTTTTCCATTGCTTCCAACCCCTATACAAAAATACGTCAGCGATTCTATTTACAAGACAAGGTCACGTGATCATTTTGTTATCAAGAAGTGCCTATTGGAACACGGCCTGGCGAGAATGGCATCCCCCCCGCCCCCTTGATAAATCACCAGCTGGGCTGGTAGGTTCACCTGCTCTCTCTCTTTTCACCCCCCCCCCCCCAGGTAAGAACGAGCAACTCACCCTACACGGGTGGTTCGTGTCGCCTTCCCACCATCTTGCCAGGAAACCGAGAAACAGGTTCCAGCAGGTTTAGGAAATTACAAGCGAAGCCTGTGAACAAAGACGAAGGGGCGCAGTTGCGTGTTTCTGATCGCCGCTGGCTTGCTTCTGCCACATGCCAGTCGCGAGACAATGTTCGCTATACGCTATCCACGGTAAAGCGAGCACTTTTTAAAACCCTCTCATTTGAAATAATTGTCTATTAATATATTTTATTTTATCCATAGACGCTAGCTTACGACTGCGATGAAATATACACACTGTGTCTATTACTTACACAGCAATATTTATTTCAAAAAGTAGTAAAAGGATAAAATATGGCTGAAAGGAAAAAGTTACCATGTGTTCAAAAGTGAAAGCCAGCCTATACAACAGTGTCACCCAATTATGAGTACAGTTTTGTTGATTGAATGAACGTTGCAGAAAAGGCAAAAGATTGAATCAACTAGTGTTGTCGACATATGCTATGTACGTTTCTAATTATGTATTTCCGTCTATTGGCTTAAAGGAAAAAGTAACTAGGGCCTCAAAAATTCCCACTTTACCGTGAACAGCCTATAGCTATTATCCTCGCGTAGCAGTACAGGCATAACGAATGAACTGCGAACTCGTATATAATGTTATTTGCCTAATTTTGGCAGGGTTAAAATGTTGACGTAATTATGATTGCATTAATTTCATTGCGGTGATTTCATAACAGGTTGGGGAGGCAACTCTACTGTGTAACGGCTAAATCTAGATTCACAATTGAAAGAATGAAGGTAACCGTAGAATGTAGACCGCCGCGTTCACAAGAACTGACTGCTATGACTTTGAACCTATCGATTAACATGTGCAAGAACCAATCAGAGCAGAGTGGAAAATTTCCGACGTGGCTATTTATGTTAAACGGAGGAGCGTAGCCATGCTACAGAAGCGAATAAAAAACGGCAAGATACAAATATACAGAAGGACACCTGACAGTGTACAAGCAGAAAATTTTAAAGGTTATCCACATCTTTACAACCGCAAAAGGAAAGATTTAAAGGCGGATTCCCACCCGCCATCTTGGATTTATCGATTCTTCGCCAAACTTCGTATTTTAGAAAGCGTATTGAAATTTCCCGCGCAACATATCCTAAGTAACAGCTTCCCAAACTTTATCGAACTGCCACAGATCCGCTACATTTATTAATTTTTAGCTGGTAGCTGTCGAGGCGAAATGCAAGATTGTTTCTTACAAACGATTACAAAGGCGATGATATCAATAGTAATGACGAAATACTGACCTCAGACAATATTCTGTGAACGGCGTTCCAAAAATCATGATACAAGCCTGTGTTACCAGAGTATGGCAAAAAAAAAATTCATTTATCCAAGAGGGCGGGCGGGAATCTGCCTTAATAAAAGCGAAAATGGCAATACTTTTAAAAGCCACTGACGATTTTCGACATGCTAGATATGTTACTAAAAGAACCATTTAATCTAGTTACGTACAGACAGAACTAAAATCCATTATAAGCTGTTCACTATAAACTGAGGACCTCTGAAAGCCCTGCTTGAGATCAACATGTATGCACATTGTGTATTCTTCCGCCTTATGCAAAATTAATATTGCCATGCGCCTCGCCACTTTATTCATACGTCGGTCAAGTGCAACTGTGAAATTAATTCAAAAGAAAATGATTTGCAAATCTGCTCATTTTTGCACTTCGATGCATTAAAAGACAGAAAGCGAAAGAAATAATTTAAGTAATCACAAATGGTTACCTGGCACTTATCATTCGACGGTAAGATATGGAACTACTTTCCATTCATCGTTACCTACTTTACTGGGGGCATGTCATTCTGTTCGCCCGTTAAAATATATGTAGGTAGGGATAGTAACATTTTCCAAGGTTGATTTCAAAATTGCTCACCTTATCGAGCCTGCTGACACCAGAATCGTAGCAACATTTGATTGGCTAAAAATAATACATAAGTATGCAACTGTGAATCAACTTCGCACATGGGCGATCCTGGCTGTATGTACTGTTCTAATGGGCCGCGGTGGTGTGGTGGTTAGACTACTCGCCTCCCACCCCGGGGAACCGGGTTTGATTCCCGGCGGGGTCGTTCCCGGACGATGCTGCTGGTCGGCGGGTTTTCTCGGGCGTCTCCCGTTCCCCCACCCCCTTGCATTCCGGCGCTGCTCCAATCTCACCCCGCTTCACCCTCGTCGGCTCTCACGACCTCGGTATCAAGGGTCCTATGTACCTGCGCGTGCCCAGGTCAGGAAGCGAGGGAGCGATACGGGCGACACTAACACGCACGCCTAGTGCCTCATCGCTCCTACGCGCAAGGGGTACAGTGTTTCCGTCCTAACGCTTTACTGTTGAAACTAGATCTGTAACTGTGGGGTTTTATTACACGTGATGGAAGTACACCTGCGTATAATCGTACTTTTCTCTTCATAGGCAAGCTTTAAATATGCATTATATGATAAAAGTAAAAAGATAACGACAATAGTTTTTTTAATCCTTTCTGGCAAAACTTCGTATTTCCAGAACAATTATTTACCGAGATCCGCGTTTACGCGCAAACAACGGTACAATCTCTCCACTCACTCGTGTCTACATGGTCCCTGATTGTGAACCCGCCATAAGTCTTCAACCCTTCCCAGTTTATCTTCGAAGAGAGACAACCGGCGGCTTCTTTGTGGCCTCCCTTGTTGATTGCTGGTTCCCCTGGCCTCGCAGCACTGGAATGCGTCATCGGAAGAAAAACAAACGACGTACGCCGCCGGAGATGGCTTCAACTGGCGCGCCTAGAACACGCCACTCCCGATTCACTCACTACAAGATTTCTCTTACACAGGCTTGTTCGTCACTTTTCTTGTCACCTTGCCTCCATGAAGAAAACGTAGCTGAAAAACTGAAATACTGCCAAGAAATATAAGGTCACCATTCACAACATTTTTTTTTTTTTTTTTTTTTATAGTGCTGAGAATTTAACCGAGTAGTTCTTCAAGGTAACAGCAACATAAAAAATGTGTTTTTCTGTACTGAATATTCCGTGCACGGGAAATGTCCAACGACTTCAGTTCAACCACCCTCTTTCCCCCACAATGAAAATTCTACAGTTGTTCAGTTAGGCCGTGTCCGAATTGACAAATTTCTTTATTAGCTACGTTATTTTGTAAATTCGTGATTTCGTAGGTATCAATTCAGACGTTGTCGATAGTCACTCGTTTAGCACTCGTGGCAACACATTATTACAGTACAAGTGCAAAATATTTTTATATAAATTTAATACTTAAAACAGGCGTAATATATCTGCAATCATCACTGGAATACCACGAATACGTTCATAAATTATGCCAGAACGACTTTAAATTATTTTTTTTCCGGTACATATACACAAAGAACAACACTTGCTTTTTAAAACATGCCTAGTATATTTTATGTACAGTTGTTTTAAAAGTCAATTTATTTACGCATGTGTTTTTAAAGTAAAAACAAACATGGTGATGATTTTGTAATTTTGTATTTTTTGCTAACACCGCTAGATACAAAACCCCCGGGGGGGGGGGACGGGTCACGTGATAATTTTGTAAACAAGATCTGCCAATTCGGATACGGCCTTAAATAATTACAAACGAAAGCATGCACAGAATCTCGAACGGTATGTAACGAGAATAGAATAACTTTTAAGAAGTCCACATAATGCCGTTTTCAAAATCTACGACCGAGACAAACTACAATTCAACTGCTTCTGTAAAGAACGTATTAAAAACCGTTCCGCTGTAACAGAATAATTCAAACGCAAGCCCTGAGAATTACGAAAGTACTTCCGTACTTCTACTTCTTGTAAGAAGGCTAGGAAATAAATTGGTCGACACTGACAACGAGTTATTCTCGTTCTGTCAAACGTTCGTCCGTATACAGCACTTCAGCACTGATCCAGACCACAGACTGAAGACGAGGTGGGCCGATTATCTATCGTCTTCTGCACACGACCTACCCCATAGCAACACAACGGTCGAGGTCACGTGGTCAACACTGATGAACGTGTTTCTCTACACCTTAATTTTCAAGAGACAAGCCATTCCATGCGAATAAATTACTTTTATCAATTTGACTGAAATCTAATTGCTAGGGGGCGGCGATATTTCGCGAAAACATTTTCGAAAAAAAAAGTTATAGTTCAAATCACCGTGGAGTCGTCCACCTCTTTTGATTGGCTGAAACATGTTCTGGTTCGTGTTAACCGCTAGCGCACGAATCACGAAGGCTCAGTGTCGGAGTTATAGAATCCTCAGTGGCTCGGACAAATGCGGAAACAACACAACCAGCCAATGGATGTATGACAACAGGCGAGGTGTATGTGTAGCATTGAAGTCTACTAAGTGATCCGATTTTTTTTTTTTTCGGATAATCACGGCCCCTGCTAATCACAGTAAAAATTAATTGGAGGAAGTATACCAACGTCACAAAACACTGGTTTCCTATCCACGTTATTTGTGTATTCACAATAAAGCGATGTTCTGTCGCCGGCCGCCGGCGACACAGACCGTGCTGCCATCTGTTATCCTGCAAGGAAACTCGCAATGAAAACCTGAAAACGAATGAAATGCACTGAAGTTTCTTACCATTTAATTAATAAAATTGTTATTTTTTAGTTATATGCACTTTTATTTAGTAAAATTATTATGTCAAAATTAAAAATGACTTCAGGCATCGGATAACATACCTTTGTTTTCCTAAAGGTAGGTAAAATTGATATAAATTTGGATCCCCCCCCCCCCCATAAATTTATCTGCAAAACGTTTGTTATGTGTATTTTCATTTGTTGTTTATCTCAGCTTCTCGCCAGTTTATTTATTATGAAGTACAGAAATGTTATTCTTCATATTCCCCGACGCTCTATTGTGAAAGCAGCTTTAGGCGCCCAATCTTCCCCATTTTCCCTCTACGCTTCAGAAACGCTTCCTAAACCATGGTTAGCTGTCTACCAATAAAGTATGCCTTTAGTGCATCGTGTTTCATATACGATACATCTGGAGTATTCGGATTTTTGTTCGTACGTATGTTCATTAAATGAGAACAATTTAAAAACCCATAGTAGACATTTAACAATCTTATGTACGCAAAGAAAAAACCTCATTTCCACAAGGTCGGGCAACGCAGTGGTTAGCGCTCTAGACTCGCGATCCGACGGTCACGGGTTCGAATCCCAGCATACACTTTGAATTTAAAAAAATTTGAAGTATACGTGATGCGGATTGCTCGATCACCCTTCGTCGTTGGGGGAAAAATACGACGAAGATCTACCGTAATGGCGAACCGATGGATTAACAAGCCATCCAATACTCCTACGATTGACTATTTCGAGTTCGCCCAGACTATTACGAAATCGTTACTACGGAATCGTACAGCAAAACAAACGTCAATCGAGTTTGTTTGTTCGTTCGACGGGATTTTCGTGCCATGTCTTTTGGTCGAAAATCGTAACTGTTAATGACCACCTGGGAGAATTAACCTTTTCAGACAAACTTTAATTTATGGTTTCCGTGTTGCGAACAAACCTTTTTTGATGCGTGCTGTACTTAAGACGATACAGCACTTGTTCCGTTGTCGCAGCATGGCGTATTTCCGGCTACAGTAATATGAAGCAATTACGTCCTATGCCAGAGTAAGACAGTTTGCGAATCATTTGCCCACAGTAGATCATTGGTCATTGACCTTTGCAGTGTACAGTACAGACAAAATATTACCTACACCTGCGTAATGTACACAGTTGTGAACACTGGGTCTGAATGGTTTAACTACAGCACACGTCACAACATTTTTAACTTATGACACCAAAATTATAATTAAGGTGGGAAGGAAAGGTGAGGTGCGAATAACAGTTGAATATGGTCTATTCACGGTAACTTCACACTTTTTTGGATCAAACTTTTGAAAAATACACATGCATCACACATTTAGTTGTTTCCTAACATGTACATATATCACAAACGATTTATATTACTTGCGTTAGCATAAAGTTATTTACTTTTAGTGAACTTGGACGAAAAATTTTCGCAGCTATTTCATATTCCACTATGGACAACCTTAGGCACAGAATGGGAAGTTATAAGAAGCGAAACAGCACCCCAAGCTACACGTGGCATCAGCATGGCTTCAAATGGCTGAAGAACGTGGCGGACCGTTCCGTTCGCCAACCGGCGTCCGAAATTCACACCGTGTCCGAAATGCCAGATTTTTTGACAAAATGATCCCGGTGACCCGATTTTTGTATACAAAAATTGTGAATAGTTGGCAATTTGGTACGTCGTATTTGTATCTTGGCGTTTAGCAAAAAAATACAAAATGACAAAATCAGCGCCTTTCAAACACAGAACGAAAGCGCAAATAAAATTACTTTTAAAACAAATACTGTTCGTAAAATTCATTAGGCATGTTTTAAAAGCAAATAAGTGATTGTGCTTTCGATTCAATTGTACTCGTATTTGTACTGCATTACATATTTTATTACTTTTCTAACGTTCGTAATATTAGCATGAAATAATTCGTAATGACAATTTTTTCTACTGTATGTTAATTAATCGTATTCGCAGCGTTCCAGTGATGATTACAGAAATATTACGTCCGTTCAAAGCATTAAATTAAGACAGAAATATTTTTCACTGTTGTAAAAATGGGTTGCCGCGAGTGCTAAACAAGTGACTGTCGAAAACGTCCCAATTGGAATTTACGAAATGACAATTACAAAATTTACGAATTTGTCATTTAGGACACGCAACGACCACGTGTCTGTATTATTACTAGAGCCCCAAGTATTTCGCGAATCCATTCGGTGGCGAGATAGATTTCGAAATGCTTGATCTTTCCTCCTTCCATAGTGATCGGACGGCAGTTGTTTGGACACGCCCCCTTTTAACCGTGAGCCAGTAGTAAGCACGAAGCAATAACCAATAAGCAAACGACAGTGTCTCGAATGCACGGCGGAGTGTTAAGTCTAGCCTCCTGCCGTAGGAATCCGCGAAAAACTCGGGGCTCTAAGGCGGTGTCTCATTTTGTCCAGGGAGCGCTCTCTCGTGCTCTCGCTCTCACGTCAGAGAGAGAGAGAGAGAGAGCACTCTCTGGTCGTCTCAATTCGCCGGAGAGAGTGCGAAAGAGAGAGAGCACGAATTTTTATACTAGCTGGCACTCGGCTCACAGGCGCCATATTTGTTTACATTATTTCCGTGTTTGAATAAGGTTTGCAGCTTTCTGAGCCAAATCCACGTTGCATTTTAACTGTAAGTGAATAACTTCAACTGTTTTATAAACAGAGAAATGACGTACGCAACATGTATTTATAAAAATATAAATACAGATTTCTGACTTAAGTATCGTTTTTTGTCACTTTGCTGTAACATGACGGTAAAATGAAAACAAAAATAATAGTAATTTTTGCGCTAGTGATTATTCTGGTAGTGCTATAATTATTTTCAATTATTTTGAACACACATATATTACTTACAATAGCTATGGCCGCGATTTCAGCTTGACATGATGTCCCCGCCTTTTGTCATCAGCTGTTTGCCTGACGTCGGAGTAGAAACGAGAGAGAGAGAGCGGTTGTCTCAATTCCCAGAGCGAGAGCACGAGAGAGCGCGAAGCAGTGCTTTCGCCAGGTTGTGCGAAAGGGTGCTCTCTCGAGTATTCTTTAGTTGAGACATGGCTTAACTATCACTAGAGACCTACAAAATTCGCGTTATTATTTGACATCAGGCTAAACTTCACAGTGCTGTATACACTCGAACCGGCATCGTTGCTGCACAGCTGTGAAGTCTCTCCCTTTCTGACAATGACTGCACGTGATTGGACTACACAATTGTGAAGTGTCCATTTATTGGCGCAGAGTAGATCGGGGCGTGTCAGATAAGATAAAGACCATTCACGGTAAAGTGAGCACTTTACAAAGACCTCTCATTTGAAATAATATTCAGTAAGTATGCTTTACTTTACCCTTAGGCGTTAACTTCCGAGTGCGGTGGAATATACACACTGTGTTTATTACTTACACGCGGATATTTATTTTTAAATGCATTTAAAGGATAAAAAAAATGGGTGAAAAGAAAAAGTAACCAGGCCGTCAAAAGTGCTCACTTTACCGTGAACAGCCTATATGGCCCAATAGCAAACTTATTGCAAGGAACAGGAATTTTTCGCGAGTTCATTTCATGACAAGGTAGATGTCAAACACGTGTACACTAAAAGTTGAATTTGCAATTGGATTGCACTTTATTAGACACGCCCTGGAAGACTCTGAGCCAATAGCAGGCTTGCAAGGGAACAAGTAGCGAGTGCCACACGGCCGGGTGTGAAGTAACATTTGACTACTGTATGGGGCAGCAGCCAATGAACAAAACATCTGGGCTCGAGTATACACATGACTGTGGAGTCTAGCCTACAGGTCACTGAACTCGCGAATTTTTCCTATCCCTAGAAACAAGGCATGGCCCGAAAGCAAACTCATTGCAAAGGTACAAGTGTTTGAAGTTTAACGTGTCCCCAAATTAAAAAACGCGAATTTCACATGTATCAAAATCACACATTCAGCGCCGGCGGCACCTTACCTCGACAGGAGTTCCTAGTAGGGCGGACGGGTGTATAATCCACACGCACCACCAACGCGAATGAGCGAGAGCGCACTGACGCCAGCGACCAGCAGATCCTCGCGCATGAACCTGCCGACGGCGACTAAAGGCCAGACGGCGGTAGAATGAGAAGGTGGGTGTCCCGTCTAGGAGGGGAAGAGCAGCCGAGGGTACACGAGGGAGGAGGCGGGCCCCACAAAAGCTCGCCCTCCTTCTGTCTGCGAGGGACGGCATGCGCCCCCTCCTGAAGGGGACTCGGGCGCAACTATTCCCTCTCACGAGAATAACTCCCCCCTCCACAAGGGCAGTGGAGCTGAGGACACGGCCGCGTGCTAATCGGGCGAACGCCGGCCTACAAGGTGCACCGTGTCCTAAACGTAAATAAAGACGAAGTAGACCGCTGAGGTCTAGTCCACAATAACTGGTCCGCGGACGCCCAACTGCTGGCTGGTGCACGTGACCCTCTGACGTCACAGCTCGCCGTCCCAAGGTACCATGTCCCAAGATCATTCCCCAACTTCAGCTTCGATCTGCGGACGTTTTCCAAAATTGTTTTTGTTTACATTTTATCGCGCGCAAACGGTGAAAGTAAATTGCAGGTGTGTTAGTTATTATTATTATTAAAACTCGCTATTTGTTCAAAGCAATAACCTTCAATATCGTAACAGCAAAAACAAAACTTAATTAAGTAAAAAATAAAAAAATTCACTGACTAAATCGATATATATATATATATATATATATATATATATATATATATATATATATATATATATATATATATATATATATATATATATATATATATATATATATATATATATTCAAATGAACTTAAAGCAAAATAAAAACGTACTCATTCGCATAACTCGAATTAGAAAAATAATAAGGTAGAAAGATCAATATTTATGAGTAATAGTATACAATTTATTGACGCGCCGACTGGGGTGCACTAGAGTTTTTTCCGTGTCTGAAACCTTGGCTTCGGACGGCGTCGAATTTGATGCACTCTGGTGCCAGTGTTGGAAAGCTTAGCTTCGGACGTCGTTATTGTAGACACGCCCGTTGGGACATGTGTCCGCGGTCGAAGTGTAGGTCCGCGGACCTTTCAACTGCGGACCAGCTATTGTGGACTAGGCTTAATGCGTATCCTGCACTTGTCCCCAACATTGACCTACCCCAAAGGAACTCAACTGCTAAGAGTGGGATGGACCCTGCATTTTTTTTTGTGAAATAGTTGTTTGCGCGAATACGCGTGCCTCGGTAAATAAAATGTTCTGCAAATACGCCTTTTTGTCAGAAAAAATCATCTTCTATGTCCCTATATATATATATATATATATATATATATATATATATATATATATATATATATATGCTTTTGTCGTATTAAGTGTATTCTTGGAGAAGAAATTCATGAAAATGGTCAAATATGGCATTTTTAAAGCTTGTCTATGCAGGAAAATGACGGGTTATAATGGATGGTTGGTTTGTATGGTGGTATAGTGACTATAGGCTGTTCACGGCAAAATGAGTACTTTTGAAAGCCCTGCTAAGGATCTATTTGTTTTCACGTTGTATGTTCTTCCGCCTTATGTAAAATTTTCATTGCCATGGGCCTCATCGCATACTTCATGCGTCGGTCAAGTGAAACTGTGAAATTACTAGAAAACTAAGTATTTGGAAGGTCTGCTAATTTTAACACATAATTTAAATTATCACACATGGCTACCTAACATTTTTTATTCGACGTTCAGATATGGAATTACTTTCCCTCCATCGTTACCAACTTTACTGGGCGCATGTCACTCAGTGCGCCCGGTAAAATATATGCAGGTAGGAGCAGTGACTTTTTTTATAAGGTTGATTTCAAAAGTGCTCACTTTATCGTAAACAGCCTTTAGTACGTATTTGGTTGGTGTCGACCAGTAAAGCAGTAAGTAAGTTTTTGGTAAGATCTGTATGGGATGAAGGGAAGAGGTGTGCTGGAGTTATAGTAAGAGGTACGAATGATGAGCATATTTAGTCTGGTGTTGGTTGGTAGAGCAGATGGCATGCATGAGTTACAGTGGGTTGGTATGGCTTGTTTATATGTGTAACTGGTGAAGTCAGATGGGTTTATAAATGGTAGTCACTGTTATCACTGATCAGTAAGTCTGAGGTATGGTGGTTAGTACGGCCTGTATTGTTAATAGCACGACTGAGGTATGCTTGGGTTAGAACGGATGATATTGTTTGGCCTGTACGTTTTTGGTTGATATGGTTATCTGCTATGGTGGTTCGTTTATATACCTATTCAGAAGGTATCATATGTGGTTAATGGATGGTGTGGAATGAGTAGTTGTTATGTTTCATTGTATTACTACAATGTAATCTATGTGGCATGACTGATGTATGCTGGGTTATGGTTGGTATAGTACCCAGTACTCCTAGTCAGCAGGGTTACTCATATTTTGGTTTCGTATGTCTGAGGTGTGGTGGTCAGCATTTTTATTGGTATGGATGGTTGGTATAATGTGGTTTGTTTGATGGGTGGTATGATACATGATATATGACTGGTATCTGATGGTAATGATGCCATGACCTACACGCCAGTGTAACGATTTTTTTTTTCAATGTTTTTTGTGATTTTTTTTTTTTGTATTTTTGGGATATTTTAAAAAATTTTAATTTTTAAAATAATATTTAATAATATTTTTTTTGGGAAAATATTGAATTTTTAGGGGAAAAACACTGACTGCAGTGTGAAAATGACTGGTTTTTTGGGAAAAGAGAAATTTTTAGGGAAATTTAGTCGATTTCGAGGGAAAAAATGGGAATTCAAAATGGCGAGCAGATCCCACTTAATGATTTTTCAGGGGGGGAGGGAGAATTCCTTTTTTGCATGTGGGCAAAATGGAAAATTTTTAGGGTTTTTTGGGTAAAATAATTTATTTCTAATGTGATTTTGGGTAAAAACAAGTGACCTTTGGGTAAAACTTGCGATTTTTAGGGAAACCCGAATTTTGCGAAAAGATTTCACGTTTCATAACGCTTTAGTTCAGATCCACTTTCCTGATTGGATAGTTTCCGTGTCACGCGTCTTATGTGTATGCCAGCGAATCAAAGACGCGCAGTAAGTTACCTTACTCTAATTGGCCAGTTAAGTAGGAGAAGATTTTCCAACAAAATGAGCAAAAGGAAACTGCTGGTATGCCCGTAGGGTATTCAAATCTGGCATCTGCGGAGATCTTTTCGTGAAATTCGGGTGTCCCTAGCGATTTTGAGAGAACAAAATCCAAAATGGCGGAAACCGAGATGGCGGCCTGAGCGCTAGTGCCCGCTCCTAGGCTCCTGCACCAGCACTCTCTATGCCCTACTACTGTTGTGGTTATGGACGTAGGATATTGAAGTATAGCATGAGCATAAATATTTTCGCGAAAAATACATGGCCCTACGTATAAAAAAAATTTATGAAAATAATTTTTTTTATTTTTTTATTTTTTTCGCGCTTGTCCCTAAGACGACGTTG
Source organism: Dryococelus australis (assembly GCA_029891345.1). Taxonomy (NCBI): domain Eukaryota; kingdom Metazoa; phylum Arthropoda; class Insecta; order Phasmatodea; family Phasmatidae; genus Dryococelus; species Dryococelus australis. The sequence continues at coordinate 51,464,394 of CM057008.1, forward strand.
ATAACCTCTCAGAAAAAAAAATTTGGAAGGGAAATCATGTAGACTATGTGCGTGCGTGTGTGTTTTATGAAAGAGCGAGAGTAATCGACTTATACATAAGTAGGCTGTTCACGATAAAGTGAACATTTTTTTAAATCAACCTTAGGAAAAAATACACTGCCCATGCCTGCATATACTTCAACGGGCGCACCGAGTGACATTCGCCCAGTAAAGTTGGTAACGGTAGTTGCAATGTTGTTCCATATCTTAACAGCGAATATAAAGTTTTAAGTAACTATGTGTGATAATTCAAATCATTTATTTCGCTTTCTGTTTTTTTTTTTACGCACCAATGTGTAAAAAAACTAGCAAATATATAAAATGATTACTTTCCTAATAATCCCACAGTTTCACTTGGCCGACACATGAATAAAGTGATGATGCCCACGGCAATATTAATTTTACATAAGGCGGAAGAATACACAACGTGCATACAGGTAGTTCTTACGCAGGAATTTTAAAAGTGCTCATTTTAAGGCGAACAGCGTATACACAAATCACCTGTTTCGTCCTACGCCACCTCCCATCTCGACAGACAAAATCATGAGAGACTGAAAAGTAGTTGCAATTACTTGGCAGTTCCGTCAGGCGCGGGCGCGCCTCTAGAATTCTGCATGACAATGGAGGCGACAGGAACAGAGCACTTGGAGGGGGGGGGGGGAGGGCGAAAATAACTCGGCATAAACAAGGCCGACATCCGCTGACAACTGCCAGCACGTGCGAGCAATCCACTCCAGGGACGTAACTCTCCCGTTCGAACAACTCGACCGTCAACAGACGCGTGGACACTACACTCTTTAAGAAATTATTGGGAAATTTACCACACCAGTGTATGCGCATAGTGAGAAAGCAGGGATGGTAATTTTTTTCCCCTATACATTTATTTCTCAGGAAACAGTCAAAATACGTAGGGAAGTTCCCAACTTCGTATAGTAGCGCTGCTAAACATTCCCATATCCGCAGCTTGATGTATGTTATTTTACCACACAGCTTATGCGTTTAAATCTTCAATTAGAGTTTAGGAAGTATACCAGAAAAAATTTTTACAGTGTACCTGCACAATGAGATAATTCGCTGTTTCTTCGCACTTTTGGAATCAAGCATTTGAAGACATAACCCGTGTATGCGGTGTTTAGTTATTTTTTTATATATGCCACGTTTTATACATCTGTTAATATGGAGGTATCTTATTTTTCGTTAAATTGAAGTTTTATCTGTAGTTTATTTATAATTTATAATAAATACGAAGAAAAACAGTGAGAACAGATGTGCGTTGGCACAATATCATTACAACTGAATGCGCGCGAATTCCTTCAGTGTAATTTTCTAGACTTAAATAAGCTTTGTTTGTATCAGGCGGTGGAATATCCAGAAAGTAGAACTTTAGCAGGGCTTCAGAAAAGTGTGAAGTAACATTGAATGGATTATAACAAGTATAGTTCATTCCAGGTTGCTTCCAACTTTTCTGAAGCGCTGCTGAAGTTCTACTTCAAAGGTATTCCTCCGCCTCGTGCAAACAAAGATCACGGTAGTACTATTTTCCATAATTACTTTTGGCTACCAGTCAGTACAACACACCTATTTCATCGCTGCTTTAATTCATATTAATTATAGATGAAATATTATAATTTATACATCAAATAAATTAATAAAAAATTCTGTTTAACCAATAAATAAGGTACTTTTATATTAACCCTTTGCGGAGTACGCACGTATATAAACGAGGTTACGTTAATATGTAAACTTACACTTATATTTTTACTGTTTCTCTGACCTCATTGGAATCTAAGTAGAACGATTATAACATGTTATAATTTAAGTAAGTAAGAATAAACGGTTTGTGTTCAGTAATATCTCAAATGAACACGAAGGACTGTAGAACTTGTTACCTCTGTCGCGACCCATTAATTGGTACGCAATCAACGCACTTCATTGGCTGACGGCCAGCCAGTAATAGACGTTGCGGAGTACAGTAAGTGCAGCCAGGACCAATAGCACTTTGGTAAGTGTAAATACAGAGACCAACACATATGATATTGCTGTAGTGGAGAACATAGGCAGCTCACTTGGGCATTGTCTCCAGTGGGAGTAAATGTGTGCCCTCCTCGAAGCATACAAGTTTGTAAATACATGGCATATTTAGGACACTACCAGAAACACTTGTTACACGAGGTGACTTTTTATTTAAAGGTTTGATTGAAAAAGTGCGAAGGAACCGTTAACAGACTATAAGCAGGACTAGACGTCTTTCGCCTATACGTGGGGATTATTTTTCCGCGTTTGAGGCCAAGAAGTGCGGGAGAAATAAGGGCGTGACTGCCACGCAAAACAAGTGCACAATCGCAGTTAACGGCCCTGCCTACCAAGCCTGCAGCCGCGAGCTTCAAGTGGGTAGACAGGAAAAATGCGCGAGTTCAGTGACGTGCAGGCTAGACTCCATAGTGCTTCGTACACGTACTTATTGGCTGCTTCATTACCGCGGTGTGAGGCTGCGATTGGGATTACATTTCGCCGCTTATTAGTAGGGATAGACCTGTAGGCTAGAATCCACAGTCATGTGTTTACTCGAGTCTCAGATGTTTGTTCATTGTCTGCTGCCCCCACACAGTAGCCAGTGTTACTTCACACCTGGCAGTATATGGCACTCGCTACTTGTTCCCTTGCAAGTCTGCTATTGGCTCAGAGTCGTCCAGGGCGTGTATAATAAACTGCAATCCAATTGCAAAGTCTTTCATGTCCTGAAATGAACTCGCGAACAATTCCTATCCCTAGTCATAGGCCTATAGGAAATCATTTTTGTAATTATTTTTATGTGAGCCCATCTGTCACAAACATTTATGGCTGAAACTGACGTACATAAAGTTAATTATAAAATTGATATGATATATTATTTCTATGACTTTATTACACATGATCACAGTAAATATTATGACGACCTTTCTTAAAGAGAATTTTCTTGTAAATTCTCCTTTTCGAAGGATGCAAGACGAAAATGAGCTTAAATTTTGTTAAAAATTCAAACTGATTGAATCTTTTTTTTTTTTTTTTTTTTTTTTTACATTTAAATGTATATTTTAGTCAAATATTTTATAACGTTGCAAAATATATACATTTTTCTTTCATATACGTAGCATAAATCGCACTTTTCTGACAATTTTCACGGTGTCTGTACTACTTTTTTAATGAGTTCTTCACGTTGTATAGTCTGGTGCAGTGCTCCATAGACAGTTGCTTTACTTCAACCTTAATAGTTTCGTGGTAAAACGAGTACTTCAAACACTCTTGCTGAGTTCTGCAGTTCAAGAACCACGTTGAAGGAGCCTCAAAACAAAACTGCCGCTTTACCTACATTATGAGCAGTAACACCACTGTTATCTAAAACAGAGCCCACAGTTAATTGGTAATATATATATATAAATATATAAATATATATATATATATATATATATATATAGTGTAGTATCAACTCGAGAACAGCAAGCATTAAAACATTTCTAATCTTTATCACAATAAATCACTGACAAGGGTATGTCTCTAGATAGTTTCCAACAAGAGTACGATCGTGGCAGGCTTCCAAGTCAGTAGTTTTGAAGGTCCTCTATCAGATTCTGAATATCATTACGGGCAAATTTGTATAATTGGTACTTAACCCTTTAATGACCAGTGTGGAAAATTGTCAACATGTTGCACAGGAAGGTCGTATATGAACGGTACTGCACTCCGCGAGTCTGAGTGCACAATTATCGTCCCTGTGGGTAAAGTCTGTTCACGATAAAGTGAGAACTTTTGAAATCAACCTTAGGAAATAGTCACTGCTCCAGCCGGCATATATTTAAACAGACGTGCTGAGTGACATATGCCCGGTAAAGTTGGTAACGATGGATGGAAACTAGTTCCGTGTCTTAACGTCGAATAAAAATGTGTTAGGTATCCATTTGTGATAACTTAAATTATTTGTTTGACTTCGTTTTTTTTTTTTAATGTATCGAAGTGTAGAAATGAGTATGCTGGTAAATTATTTACTTTCCTAATAATTTCACTGTTTCACTTAACCGACGTATGAACAAAGCGATGAGGCTCGTGGTAATGTTAATTATACATGAGGTTGAAGAATACACAACGTGCATACAAATAAACCTTGCTATAGGTTGTTCACGATAAAACGAGCAGTTTTGGAAGCCCTGCTTAAGATCTAGTTGAATGCACGTTGTGTGTTCTTCCAACTTATGTAAAATTAACATTGCCATGGGTACTCATCACTTTATCCACGCGTCGGTCAAGTGAAACTTTGAAATTGTTAGAAAAGTAGACATTTATAAATGTGTTAATTATGACACAGAAAGCGTAAGAAATAAATTAAACTACCACAAATGTTCACCTAACACCGTTTATTCGAAGCTAACATACGGAAATAATTTCCATCCATCGTTACCAACTTTACCGGGCATATGTCACTCAGTACGTCTGTTTAAATATATGCCGGCTGGAGCAGTGACATTTTCCTAAGGTTGATTTCAAAAGTTCTCACTTTATCGTGAACAGACTTTACTGTTCTACGTTATGACTGGCCCACGTCACTGATCCGCGGAACACAAAGACTACAGCTTATTGGTCGCAATAACTTTAAACGTGTTTTGACATTTCAAGTACAGCAAGCTCCCAAAATTTTTTTAATTTGCAACACGAGAAATTATAAATTAATGCGGAAACGGAAGGGTCGGCGTCGCGTGGCTGTAATTACAACACCGTGAATATCTAGACACATTGCTTGACATTATGCATCGCACCTATAGGCTATTCGCGGTAAAGTGAGCACTTCTGAAAGCATTTTCGTGTGGAATAATAGTCTATAAATTTATTTTATTTTAGCCTCAGACGTTAATCTCCGAGTGCGGTGGAATCTACGCACTGTGTTTATCACTTGCGTGGCATTATTTATTTGAAATGCTTGTTGAAAAGAATAACAAAATTGCTGAAATAAAAAAATAGTAACGAGGGCCTCAGAAATGCTCACTTTATCGTGAACAGTCTATAGCGAGGTTGTAACTTCGCGACCACACTTCGGCTACGTGCTGCGGCGATCATGATGGCGAGGTCTCCACTTGATACACGTGGGATGTTCGGATTCGTAATCCCGCCCTACGCCCTACCTTCCCCTCAGTCGTCCTTCCTTCCCCACAAACAAGGAGCACTACGATAGAAATACGTGTGTCGTGACAAGAGACCCGTAGGTGTCCCGCACGTAGCTAGATGTAGTATCGAGCTGGTCCTCCTATCTTGTTACCTGTGTAAGAGAGGCGCTACTCTTGCTGAAGATATACGGCCCGTTCTCCCTTTCTTCCTGGGCGCACGCACGGCCACCTTGATGATACCCGAGATTACATAAGAAATCATTGTCGCAGTTACGCCAGTCTCGGCTGGAATGCAGCACAAGGCCCACCAGTCTTAGAGAGAGAGAGAGAGAGAGAGAGAGAGAGAGAGAGAGAGAGAGAGAGAGAGAGAGAGAGAGAGAGAGAGAGACACTTGACGCCGAGTAATGACAGTGTAAGGCCCCGTTTACAATTCCACTATCCAAAGTTGTGTCCTAGGACAATAATACGCTGACTGGTGCACGTGAACCTATGACGTCACGGCACCGCCCGAAGTTCTCTTATCTAAAGAGTGTGAAGTGTAACATTTTTTGTGAAATCGTTGTTCGCGCGTATTCACGTCTCGGTAAATATATATTCTGTAAACACAACCTTTTGCTAGAAAAGGTAAAAAAACTATCATGTATGAATCTATGTTTTTACTTTAAACATATTAAGTACATTCATAGAGAAAAAAATTCGCGGAAATGGAAATATCGCATATTTGAACCTTGCCTGTGCAATTTCCTTAAGCTGCAAGAGAAAAGTACAAACATGCAAAAGTAGTTTAATATGTGGGCTTTCATTGCATGTAACAAAATTCCCCTGTTACAGATCTGATTTGCACAGTACAGGACCACGACGGAAACACTGCACGCCTTGCGCTTAGGAGCGATGAGGCGCTAGGCTTGCGTGTTCGTGTCGCCCGTATTGCTCCCTCGCTTCTTGACCTTGGACGCGCAGGTTCAAAATCCTCCTAAGATACGCCGTGTCCTAAGTAGAGCATTCGCCACTCTGAACTTTCGTCCCTAAGATGATAGGAAAAAGATAATTAGTATTTACATGTCTCTGTGAAGATATATACAGAATTATAAAAGGTAAACTTCGGAAAAGGACGTTAATTATAAAATAGTCATATTTTAATTTAACTTATATTTGCAATAGCTAATAAATTAAGTAACTTACCTTATTAAATGAAACACAAAATTAAAACAAACCGGGGAAAAACAATATCGCTATCGTGCTCTGAATTGAAACATGATGTATATTGAATTACGTTAAAAATATATTTCAAATGGCATTTTCATAGATACAGGGGAAAGAAAAACAAGTTATATTCGCTTTAGGCTATTTATGCCTACTCTGATCAAGTGGCCCGAGTTTCGCAGACCACATTTGTCACTTGGCACTGGGATCGGGACGAGTCCAAGTTTACGTTTACGGCCAATCGTGGACGTGTCTTAAGACGCAGAAGCGCCGCAGCATCCCACAGGAGCCGGCACATCTCGCTCTACGCAGCCCTCCCCGGACCATTCCCTCCTCCTGCGGCCCGGGACACTAAATTGCTTTCTAGGAACCAATTTCTACACAACGTGCGTGGACGGCGAGGAGCAGGCGAAATGAATCACGAATGTAATGGATTGAAAGAGAAGGCCGAGAAAGGAGAAGGGGAGACAAGAGAGGTAAAAGGACAAGACTTTGGGTGGGTTTTAGAAGGCGATCTGAGTAGTCGGCTAAGGAAAATGAAAAGTTAGAGACAAAAGGGGAAGCCCGTCAAAAGAAGCGGAAGATAAATTATGAGCAGGAGAAGAAACATAAAGAGCAGGGAAGGCGAAGAGTGAGGAGGGTGACAAAGGGGGGGGGGCGGTTCTCATTGGCTAAAAGGGGATGACGGAAGGAAAACGGCAAAACACGAGAATTTCCCTCGGCATCACAAAGAAAAATAAGTAAGAGGGAAGAAAAATTGCACCGTTTAGTTACATTAAGGATTCCTAACTGCAACAGCGGTCTACGGGACCTACTATTCACACGTCCCTAATGTCATCGGTCTGACTCTACACCTCGATACAAAACAGTCGAGTATAAAGAAACTTCCTGAACACACAACGGAAACACCAAGAAGCCGCAGAGGGCGTGCGCGTTCCCTTATTGGCTGCCCGTGCCTCTGGAAACGGGCTTTGTCTCACATTAACTACTGCAAGCTGCGGAAGATTGCCGATTGGTTGCTGGCCTAGGGACGTTGATACCGGAAAGAAAATCGATATTATTTACTAGGGGGCCAGCCCGTGGCATTTCTTTATAGTATTGTCACTTGCTTAGAACAGTTACGATGTTAAAAAAATTGTTATCATACAAAGACTGAAAAAAAAAAGATATGAAAATAATTCAACTTTGGATATAGTTCTATCCACTAAGCCACTGCTGCCCCACTTGGAATATCTCTATCCACTGAGCCACTAAGGCCCTACTTATAATCGCTCTATCCACTGAGCCATTGTGGCCCCACTTAATTAACTCAACAGTGAAGCGAGACATTTAAACTAAACAAAAATGATATTCCGTTACCTTCATATCTCCATGCAATATTCTCTATGCATCAATACAAAACTTTCATACGAAAAAAAGTAATAAAAATGAGTTTTAAGGGTAAAAGGTAATAATTGCGTAATCCGATCTTGCTGAAATTCGAACTTGACCTGTATTTGACTCTGAGGATTCGCTCTGCAAAAATTTGAAGAACTTCTGTTGAGTTTCAAGGGACTTCGAAGTATTAAAAACAGACAGACAGAGAAAGATCGTCCTATTATATAATAGGATGTTGTTTATTTATAAAAGTACGTTTTCCTAAACGGTATATCGAAAGAAAGACATCCATTTTCGGTACATCGGAATCCGATATTATGTGTGTTAAAGGACTTGACAAACGTAAAATTGCTCGGAATATTACGTACTGAGGGTTGGAAAAATACGCAGATAAATGTGGGGCCTGTTGCCAAAGTAAACACAGTGATTTATTAATTATATTTGTGTTTTTAAAACAGAGCTTACTGAGGAGCATTTTTTAAATATTTATTTTGGTACCTACAAAAAGATACTGACATGAGTAAAATATTGTTCAAACATATCGACGATTTATATCGATATCTAATATCGTCATTTTGATATAGCGATACTTTTTTCAACATCCCTAGATTGCCAGATGCTGATTGGCGAACGGCGTTCCGACATTTTGTGGCTCGTACAATCGATTGTTTCGCCTCTATATTCTCACGTACTTATGTGCCCACAAGAAAAAACGATTACAGACGTAAAAAAAACGTTTATACCGCAGACTGCAGCCCCACTTGCCAGCAAAATGGCGTCACTGACCAACAACACGACGCAAAGCCGTTCTTCAATCACTGCTTGGTAACATTCGTGCGATGCGGCAGCCCAGCCAATAAGAAATATTTTGCAGCATGCAACAGCCAATCACTTCTGGAGCCACGTGCAGCCTATTCAAATATTAGGTGAGGTAATGAAGTGATCAACCCTTAGGTGGACGGCCTGCCTGATCACGCCTTCAAACATTTAACCAGGGCACGAGCGTGATTGCAGTAACACCTCGCGACAGCAGTTGCAGACACCCCCTCCACTGGCAAGTAATCGGGGCCGGATATCTTAAACAACGCGTCCGATATAAGCCAACGTAACACGGGCCACCGCAACGAGAAGAGCACGAAGATGGGTCTGTCCGGCCATCGTTAACCGCATCCCAGAAACATCCTCCGACATCACTAATAAGGTGGGGAGAGTACAATTAGATTGCAATAGTAGTGGCTTGTGGTAAATGATCCTAACGGATGTAATTAGAAATATGATATTCCCCGATTTATTCTATGATCACTATGTTCAATAAACCCCATCATTTACTGTTCTGCTCTGCCTAATCACGAATTATTATTAAGCTACGTTCTTAGCCCCTTTCACGGACGAAATGACAAACAATGTTATTTTCATAACAGTACGTCTACTTCAAAATAACCGTCACGACATTCCATTTGCGTGTACTCATCTGTTGAGTGGTCAGGTGGTTCACTCGCAATTCGAATCAGTGGGAAACCATTGATTCGCAGTGAAATCCAACTACTCAAATATAGTGACAATGGCTCCACTTGGAATCGGTTGAAAACAATTGCTTCTTTCACTGAAACAGTTTCACTGATTGAATAAGTGACCGCCTATAGCGCGTGGGGAATTAAATGTTTTATTGAATTTAGCCGCGTAATTACGAGTCACCTTTTATATTGTGCAATTAAACGTAATTTGAAAAAAAAAAAAAAGTGGAAAAAATGTTGTCGGTGTCTAGGAATTGAACCCACATTTTCCCACTTCATGACCTTGCCTAACCAATCTAGCAATCACGCCAAAATCGTATTATAGTGGATTATCAAAAATACGTAGGTTTAAATTGTACACGTTTCTTTTCTTTTCGTTTATAGTTTAATTGGTAACGTTTCGATTGTTAAAACAAATAGTACACATGCATGCACTTGCTACGCCACGATTACTGCAGTCTGAACCTTCAAACTGAGCGGTATAATGATTTCGTGAAAACAAAATGAAAGACGCAGAAACGAATTGAAAGACTCAATGTCCATGCTGACTCGTAAAATGGCATTACAAAAGACGAAACTCATAATGAAAAATTTATATTACGGGCCTTATTAGTTAATACGTTATTTTAGTTGTTAAATTAACCTGTCAAAAAACAAATCACTGAAAAATGGTGAACGAAATTTTTGATGAATCGGTGGAAAATGTCATTGGATCAATAAGCGAAGGAAAAAGTGTCATTTTTTCCTTACTTCATTATTTAAAATGATTAAGGTGTCTGTCGAATAAGTCAAGTGCTGGTAACTGATTAAAACAGCGAAATTCTCACTGATTCAAATTTAGAGTGTATGTAATTTGAAACTTGTTCGTCATCATACACTGTAAAAAAGTTTGTAAAATTTTACTGAGATTTTTTTTTTGCACGTTTACAAAACTCTGTAAAAGTACACTTTAATATCCTTTGTAGAACGTCTTCTTTGCAGCGTTACAAGAGACAATGTTTAGTACAACGAGAAAAACAAATTGTAACGACAAGAAATCACTTTAAAGCCGCTAAGTCACAGCTACTTACTATTACATACTGTGACTCTCGTTTCTTTTTTAACTTTTTTTTTTTTTTTTTTTTTTGAGGAAATGTTTTGTTTCCATGTGCTTTCGAGTGTAAAATACTGAATTGCATTTCACTTTTCTTTCAAGACTCAAGCGATCACGCTGTTGCATGTATTATACCCGGCCAGTAATTTTTGTAGCCAACCCAACAGGCTGTAATGACAATTTGGTTTACCTTAAGGGTAATCGTCATCCCGGCGCAAAAAAAAAAAAAAAAAAAAAAAAAAAATATATATATATATATATATATATATATATATATATATATTCTACAATCACAAAACTCCATCTGTGAAACTGTTTCATCTACCTGCAGACATGAAAGTCCTTCTGGAATTCAACATTTACTTAAATTACCCGCCTTAATCATTTCCAAGAGGTAAGGTTATTATATTATTGTCCGAGATAAACTATAATAATAATGAATGAAATGCAATTGTAGTCAAGTGTGTGCGGTATAATATAGCAGTAGCGTATTCGATTCCCGGTGCCGAATAATTTCTTTTTCCCCCGATATAATTAGGAAAATTTTCCTCCCAAATTATTATTTTACTTTACTACAGTTATTCTGGTGGGTAATACAAAAATATTTTTGTTTCCAGTTATCGACAATAAAAGCTGAAATAAAAGCCTTAAATAGAAATGTTATAAAAACATTTATTGCAATTTTATAAGGAAACTTTTTGCGCCTCTTAAAAAAAATTAGCACCTAATTTGCAAGTTAACATATTTTACAGGTTATTAATGTTTTATAATATTATTTCTTATTGTTGAGCTAAGAGATTCTATAGATGGAATAATACATCATAATAAATTACATCTGAATAATGTAATTATTGTCGTCGCATTCCAACTAATTGCTAAAAATTTTTTTTTGTAAAACTACAAATAAATAAGAGCGAACTTTCAAAACTCGTTACTGTCAAATGTGTGAAACAAGAAATTATGTTAAACGAGCAAGTATAGGCTGTTCACGGTAAAATGAGCATTTTCAAAAACCCTGGTTAATATCTATTTGTGTACATGTTGTGTATTCTTCCGTCTAATGTAAAAATAGCATTGCCGTAAGCTTCATCACTTTATTCATGCGTCAGTCGAATGAAACTGTTTAACTATTTAGAAAGTAGATACTCTACAAATCTGCTCAATTTAAATTTCAATGCATAAAAAAACAGAAAGCGAAATAAATAATGAAAGTTATCATAAATGGTTACCTAACACTTTTTATTCGACGTTAAGTTAAGGAACTACTTCCCATCCATCGTTACCAACTTCACTGGGCGAATGTCACTCAGTGCGCCCGTTCAAATGTATGCATGCAGGGGCAGTGACTCTTTTCTAAGGTTCATTTCTAAAGTGCTCACTTTATCGTGAACAGCCTTTACCACAGAGTACTCGATAATACAGAGGTCAAATGCGAACTCCAGCAACACATGCCAGCAAAATGGCGTCACGGGCCACCAATCAGCTGCTGAAGATTAAACGAGCCAAACGGCAGCCGGAACAATAGGGAATATTCCATAGCGTGCAATAGCCAGTCAAGACTCGAGGCATTTTTCAATAACAGCATCGCGCGCGGCCAATGATCGATCGAGTTCACATACGTCAGAGAGCCGCCACTCCATTTCGCCTCTGTATACTTGCCCAGTCACACAAACAGAAAGGGGGCCGCGGTGGCGTAGTGGTTAGACTACTCGCCTCCCGCCAAGGCGAAACCGTGTTTCGATTCCCGGCCGGGCTACTCCCAGATTTTCGCATCTAGGGATCGTGTCGGACAATGACGCTGGTAGGCGGGTTTTCTCGGGAATCTCCCGTTTCCTTGCATTCCGGCGCTGCTCCATTCTCACCTCATTTTACCCTCATCGGCTCCAAATATCTTGATGTTAAGAACCACCCGGATTTATCCATCCACTCGCCACTCTCTCACACATGCGAAAATAGTGGAATGACCTCGCCGGGAATCGAACCCGGTTCGCCTAGGAAGGGAGGCGAGTTGTCTAACCACTGAACCACCGTGGCCCCACTTCTTTCGGAAGATAATTTGCTGTAAAAATATAATGTTTCACTTGACAAGATGGAGATTTTTGGACATTCGCCATTGCTATTTTGTTCTTAATTATTTTGTCAGTGTTGTCCTAACTTTGTAAGCAGGTTTATTGCCTGTGTTGGTTTCTATATGTTATCTGTTGGTCACGTATATATGCATATATTTTTCGTAATTAGTTGTGTTCTAGTTTTTTACTCTATTCCCTCTTGGAATTTCCCAGTGTTGTATACGTATGTTTATTTTCTCGACCATAGTTTGCTTGTCTTTTTAAAGGATTTTTTTCGGTCTCAGGCCTGTTTTTTTTCCACGATAGACATCAGCATTGCAATGGCGAATGTCCAAAAATCTCCAGCTTGTCATTCACCCCCATTGCACTATTCATTCAAAAATCGCAATATTTCACTTGTGGCGTTAGAAGAAAAATTTGGCACGTAGTTTTCATAAAACTTTTGTTTGCGAACCCCCCCCCCCCCCCAATGCTGTTTTACAGTGTAAGAAATGGCAAGGGAATAATATTTTATTTCTATTTGCTTTTGTTTTTTATTATTACTCTATGGTGTTTGCCAATGAAGACGCGTGCCTGGCTCATTATCGCCTGGTCGGTCACGTGAGTGGGTGGGCCAACAGCTCGCGCGAGGACTATAGCCGAAGCGCTAATTGAATAACTTAACCGGCCCAGCGAGCCGGCAAACTACAAGGACTGGAAGGCGCCAGCGGCATTCTTTTGATGTTGGCAACCTCCCCCCCCCCCCTCCTTGGCTGCCGTTTACCCCTACAACAACTGCCCTTCAAACCTCACCCCCTTTAACATCGGACCGACGAGCTTATCCCTAACAGGTATTAATTTGGAGCGAGCCCCCCATTAAAACTTCAGTTTAACTGCTGCCGGAAATTGGTTTCGTTTCGACCCAGGGAAACTGCAATGGAATGTCTTCCGAGCTGATATTTTTTTTTTTTTTTTTTTTTTTTTTTAAACTGAGATCGTCCCAGTAGATTTTTTTTTACGAACTATTACGACAGTCATCGGAGAAACTAACGCTAACAACTGCCAACGTGTTGCGATTTCAGCCGATCCTGAAAACTTCTAGAACTTTACGGAACCCACAGAACTCGCGTGGGTTTGATTATTTCTCTTTATGTCGCGAACATACGGGTCAAAGTCATTTCTACACTCTAAATTCTAATCAGTGGGAATCCCCTGATTCGCAGTGAAAGTCAACAACTCGAATCAGTGAAAAGAGCTCCAATTATAATCAGTGGAAAATCACTGATTGTTTCAGTAAAAAAATTCCACTGATTTAATTAGTACCATGGAATTATTTCACTGATTGAATAAGTGACGGCCGACTACAGTGGAGAGTTAAATATTGTTTTTATTAAATGTAGCTAAATAATTATTTGAGATAAACATACTTACAATAGTTTACTATTTATATTGCGCAATTTACCGTGATTTAAATACGTAAAAAAAAAAATTCGAAGGTGGCCCGGATTGCACTCACACAACCTTTCCACTTTGACTTCAAGCCATTGCTTCACCATCTTTTTTTGTCGTTGTTGTTGTAGTTGTATAGAAGTGACGTTGTCGAGCTCAAGTTACAATAACTTGTTGACAAATTCCCCGTGCGACAAACGAACTGAACATATGCCGCGTAGCGGGCCGGGGCGCAAACCCGCGACCCCTCAACAACAAATCGGCCACCCTTCCATCTGCGTTACCACGCCAGGTTGAAACGAGAGGTTAAATATACCTTCCGAGTTGGCTTGCAATTATTAGATAAAACTGACCTGCCTCGAGGAAGGATGAAGTTGTGAGCTAAGGCTCGGCCTCACCCGCCATGTTGAATTTTCCATTTAATGTCGTAACTTCCTTTTCAGAGAAATAACCAAATATTTGTTACTATATCATTATCAAAATTGACGATCCCCTTCAAATTTAGTCGTCAAACTTCATCCACATGTGATATGCTGATTGTAACATGCCATTTATCTATTCATAATTCTCGAAAAAATACGGCATGACTACTTACCGAATTTTCAGAATTTATGTTTGTACTTTAGCGTAACGTATATTGTCATGATTGTATAGTAAGTGTGGGTATACAACTGAAATAAGCTGGAACCAATAATTCAATATGGCGTGTGAGGCCGAGTCTTAAAAGATTTATGGGACAGCTCGACTTTTCGCAATGTTTTCTCGGGAAAGCTGGTGACCTAGTACTATTTGTGGTAACCGTCAGCGCATGGTTCAAGATTGGAATTAGTTTTCCCAGTGAAGCACATTAGGGTTTGGTTCTGGGAGCGCGTGATGGTGGAGGTAGGCCCAGCTTATGTCGGGGAAACATTATTTAACACTTTGGGAAGTATGCCCGAGTGTAGCTGGAGGGACGGTAATATGGCGAAAAATCTGCCCTTGAAGACAAAACTCGCACGGATGTACTTCCTTCGCTTCGATTGTTTTCATTATGATTGCGTACAGACCTTACGGAACATAACTTGTAGTTCTCGTGAACCAAGTTTTAATTTTGTTCAAGTCATTAAAATGAACAGGATGAACTGCATATCGTGTAACACGTGACATGTCTCTGTATTCAGGAATCAGCTAGCCTAATTATTGGCTGACGGCTACCCAGTAACGGCTCTTATAGGGGTGGTAATAATGTTCGGTGTAATTTGGACCACTAGGACACTGGTCAGTTAAAATGCACAGGCCAATAGTACTGGAGCACTTGTAGGGGAGTGTATAGAGTATTATTTGTAGCTTGACTCAACTGCCAGTGAATATGCGCAGACCTCATTGTGTTAATTAATGGCCAGCACGAACACCAAACAAGTAAGTATACAGAAGCGAACCTACGTGAGTCACTCCAATGTAAGCGTAATCGAGCGTACATTGTCAGCGCGATGGCCTTGACAACGAGCCTTGTGTACCCTGCTGAAGTGAGTGGAGATATTTGAGATTTTGGAGGCTCTTAACATCGATGTCTCGAGAGCCGATGAGGGTGAAGCTAGGTGTGGAGTAGCGCAGGAATGTAAGAGCAGGGAAAACGGGAAGATCCCGAGGAAACACCGTCGACCAGCGGCATCGTCCGGCACGATTCCCACATGCGAAAATCGGGGAGTGACCTGGGATTGATTCCGGCTCACCTTGGGCGGGAGGCGGGCAGTCTAACCGCCCAGCCACCGCGGCCCCTACGCGCTATGACATGCAGGGATTCGTAGAAATGGGAGCTAGAATATAACAAACGTGGCGATTTCGCTTGTGCGTGCCAAAGGAAAGATGAGCGTGCGAGGGTTCTTAACCCCCAGAGGGATGGGCGGTATCAAGGGCGGTATCTAGGAGCGCGTCTAAGGCAGGATTTACAACAGCCCGTCGCGTCCGTCCGTCAACAGTCCGTCCGTCAACAGTCCGTCCGTCATACGTCCGTCCGTCTCCCAGCCAAACGATTTACAACCAAACTTCTTACGTCCGTCGTAAGTTCATTGCTGCAAACTAATAAAAACAAAAACTGTTTACAAAAATTAGAAAAAATTCTCCATAAAAAGTGAAAATATTTTGCGGTATTGTATTTCTAAGAACCCAAAACAACCATACGCGTACCTAACGGAAATTAATCGATGAAAAAAAAATTTAATATAATATAAAGCATAATATTATTTTCTTTACTATTGCACAAAAGGAGCTCGTGTTTCCATACGTAATTATTAATAAATCTTTAGGAGAAATGTAACTTAATTTAATTTTACAGTTACATAAACAATCATGTGAAAACAAAAGACAGCCAAAACAAAACACTGCACACGCTACACAGCTTTGTAAAGAACTCGGGATGAACGGGTAACAAAACGTGCGAGTTTAGAAGGCTGTAATTTCCATCCGTCCGTCCGTCAAAAGTCGAAGCTTGCCAAGGTTTTGCAGAACGGGACGGACGAATAGAATTGATGGCGACTTCTGATTGGCTGTTGGTGACGTTATTGACGGACGGATGACGGACGCGACGGGTCGTTGTGAATCCTGCCTAAAAGGTCGTTCGTTTCTATTAGCTGAGCGGTCGGTCGCGACGGGAAGGAAATCTTGGCGCCTGCTAGGCGTCGTCACAGTGGGAGCGAGGGAGATCCAGCCGTATTCATGATTCAACACGTCAGAGCGGAGAGCGGCCTTTTATTAATTCAAATCGGGATTCCAACAGTGCGGGGGATCTGTGGGGCGGCCAGGCACGACGCTAGCCCCCCCCCCCCCCTTTCCGACCCCTTCCCTAGCTAAACGAATATAAAACAACGCTGCAGCACAGAGCAGGAGTGGCGTAGGGTTTCCTTTGACAAGAGCACTAATTTATTTACCTTTCCAGAAACAGATAAACCCCATTATATGATAGGACGATCTCTGTCTGTCTGTCAGTCTGCCCCTCTTTAATACTTCTAAGTCCCTTGAAACTGAACAAATATTCTTCAAATTTTGCAGAGCGAATCTCCTCAGGGTGAAATACAGGTCAAGTTCGAATTTCAGCAAGATCAGATTCCGCAATCATTACCTTTTACCCTAATAACTCATTTTTAAGTTACTTCTTTTTGTGAAAGTTTTGTATTAATGCATAGAGATTATTGCATAGAGATATGAAGGTAATTTTTGTTTACTCTAAAGGTCTCGCTTAAATGTTGAGTTAATTTCTAAGTGGGGCCTTAGTGGCCCAGTGGATAGAGCGATTCCAGGTTGGGGCGCAGTGGCTTAGTGGATAGAACTGTATCAAGTGGGGCCACAGTGGCCAAGGGGATAGATATATATATCAAATGGGGCCTCAGTGGTTTAATGGATATAACAATATAAAGTGGGGTCGCAATGGCCAAGTGAATAGATATATATCAAATGGGGCCGCAGTGGCTAAGTAGCTAAAGAGATTCCAAGTGGGGCCTCAGTGGCTCAGTGGATAGAGAGATTTCAAGTAGTACCGCAGTGGCTAAGTGGCTAAAAAAGAGATTTCAAGTGGGGCCTTAGTGGCTCAGTGGATAGACAGACTCCAAATGGAGCCGTAGTGGCTCAGTTGATAGAGCTATTCCAAGTGTAGCATAATATAACTGTAGGCATTGTAACGCACCGATTCTTTCGTTCAGTATAGAGTGGAGAGGGTTTGGGCGGTTCTCAATAACGTGGAGCAGCGCTGGAATGCGAGGGCGGGGAAAACGGGATACTCCTGAGAAAACCCACCCGACCAGTGGCGCCGTCCGATAAGTCTCTCACATGCGAAAATTTCCGGAGCGACACAGTCGGGAATCGAACCCGGTTTCGCCTTGGTGGGAGGCGGGCGCTCTAGCCGCTGTTCCACCGCGGCCCCACGTACTTGTATCACTGTAGTGCCACCTGTTTGTCACGAAAATATTACAGGTCTACTGTACTCCAAAACACTGGAGCCCAGATCAACTTTCGTGATTGGATGATTTTGACAGTTGCAAGTGTGTGCCTTGTGAATCACCTACATTCGGTGACGGAGTTACGTAATTCTGACTGGCCCAGCCAGGTGAGAAACTGTGTCCCGTCGAAGACACGTGGCCGATAACCAAAGGAAAACTGCACGTATGCTATAGGACATTGGAGTCTAGCCTTTACGTGAATCTTTTCGCGAAAAACAGGTGGCCCTACGCATCAGGATAACCACAAAGTATTGGCTATTCACGATAGAGTGAGCACTTTTAAAATTCCTCTCATTAGAAATAATAGTCAATAAAGATATTTTATTTTATCCTTATGCGTTAGTTTCCGATTGCGGTGGAACATGCACACTGTGTTTATAACTTATATGGCAATATTTATTGAAAATGATGGCTAAAGGATAAAAAATGGCTGAAAGGAAAAAGTAAATAAGGCCAGAAAAGTGCTCACTTTACCGTGAACAGCCTATACCTAAGAGAAGTAACGCAGCACAAGCCAACAAAATGGCGTCAATGACCAGCAAAAAAATCGCCAATCAGCGTCTGACACGCTGACAGACCGGCAGTCCAGCCAATAGGGAGTGTTTTACAGCTCGCAGTGGCCAATCCGACCAACGGCAACCCGTTCCCAGAATGTTGCGCTTCCAATCAGCGAGAGGGAACCCTGGCATCGGAGAAAGTGCCAGGCCATTTAACTTCTGCACACTCACCCATTCTGTGACTGCATTCTAGAAGTAGTTCGGGAATTAACCGCACCAGCGTTTAGGAATGATGCGGAAACTGCTATGGTGAAGTTCTTTCCTTTTACACAATACGTGGTAGCGATCCTGAACAAGCATATGAAACAGCCAAATGAGTACTGTCATTATCAAATCCACATATAGGCTGTTCACGGTAAAATGAGCACACTTGAAATCCCTGCTTAAGATCTACTTGCACGCAGGTTGTGTATTCTTCCGCCTTGTGTAATATTAACATTTTCATGCGCCTCATCACATTCAAAATTCGCGTTATTATTTTGCATAAGGCTGCACTTCACAGTGGTTTATGTACACGAGCCGACGTCGTTACTCCATTGGCTGTTGCGTAGATGTCAAGCCACGCCCTTTCCTAAATGAACCACACGTGATTGGGGCGCACAACTGTGAAGTGTTCAGTGATTGGCGCAGCGTTACCGAAGGTGCGCCAGATACAGTATGGTCCAATGACAGACGTATTGCAAAGGTACACGTGTTTAAAGTTTAACGTGTCCCCAAATAATAACGCGAATTCTGCAGTTCTCTACTCGTCACTTTATTCATGCTATTAAATTAACATAAAAGTAAATATTTAACAAATCTGCCTCGTTTTACACTTCGGTGCATTAAAAAAAAAAATGGTTCCCTAACATTTTTTATTCGACGTTAAGATACGGAACTACTTCTCATCCATTATCACCAACTTTACTGGGCGCATGTCACCTAGGGCACCCGTTAAATATATGCAGGTAGAGGCAGTGACATTTTCTATGGTTCATTTCAAAAGTGCTCACTTTAGTAGCTGAGCTAATCACTCCCGTATTTGTATACTAATCAATGGTAACTGTCCGAAACTACGTATATCTACGTTAAAAACATCCATTACAAGTCAGGAAGTTCACCAGAAATATTCCTTACAGTGTATGTTTTATTGGATGTTGTGTAAACTACGTACAGTAATGAGCGTACATCATCATAACTTGCAGTTAGTCGCCAGCCTCCAATGACGCAAATGCCCGTTATGCAAAACACAAATCTAAACCTGAATCTCTGATTTCACTCAATAGAATTATCCTGCCGAATCTTCGGTTAATGAACTGTTATCTATTGGCGATTAAAGCTGGGCTCACAACCAGCCGTCCCTCCCGTTGGTCAGTCATCCGTCAGACAGTCATCCGTCAGTTGAAAGCGACACACAGCAATCCGTCATCCGTCGATCTTTCAGTCCTGCAAAATTTCAGCCCGACAACTTAACATCGCGATCTTTCTCTCGTAGAAGGTATATTTTGGCTGGAAATACATTTTCGGGAAAATAATTTTTTTTTTTTTACGCGATAAAAATTGATATAGGCCGTTCACGGTAAAGTGACGACTTTCTGAAGCTGTTTCATCAGACATAATAACCAACACATACATTTCATTGTGGACTCGGACATTTGGTTTTCGGTATCGTGAATGCATACACTGTGTTTATTACTCAATTGGTGGGGTTTACATTAACAAGTGGTGGAAGGATATAAATTGGCTGAAAGAAAAAAAGTAACTAGGGCTTCAAAAGTGCTCACTTTGCCGTGAACGGCCTATACTGAATTATTGTTTACGTTTTAAATTCCTGAATTTGCCACCAGGATAAATAAACACAGAACGACCGCCTTGCGTTATATTTCAAAGTGCGTGTTCGCGTGTACGGGACGTTGTCAGAAGGCGGTTACCCGTCCGTACATCCGTCGAAATTTAAAGTTCGAGATATATTTGACGGCTTTATAAAGTTTCCCTGCGGTCTGTCGAAGATCACGTGACCACCTGACGGACGGGCGACTGATGGATGCGACGGATGGTTGTGAGTCCGCCTTAAGTAGAATGTACCGAGGACATTCTGGCAGCCCAGTGCAATCCGCTAGGAATCAGTGTTAACGAATGAATACTAGCAAATGAAACCGTCAGTGGAATTTTTCTGATTCAATTGTAGCAGTTTCAACATATATGCAGGCAAATTCGCTTATTTAGAGCAGATTTAACTATTTCGATTGTGAATGCCCCAAGGCTCAAAGCACGTCTCGGTACACATGGATTTTTTTTTTTTTTTGCTTAATTCTACTGTGTTTATTTCCCTCACATATACCAAAAGACTAAGGTTAATTATATACAGGTTAGGAACAAAACGAGTTTTCTTATAGGAGAGTCTGACGTAAGTGAAATTTCCGCCACTGGAGAGCAGTGTTTCAAAGAGGCACGTAAATAATAAAATATAAAGGTTTTATTTGGTTACGAAGTTATTTTGTACCTGATTAATGTTTATTGCAATCATCCTGTTTTTTTTTAATGTATAAAATAGAGTATATAGTACGCAACACTAGCGTTTACCTAGTGGCGAAAATGTTTTAGCATTGATTTTCCCAATCCGGGTAAAAGACAGGTTAGTTTAGCTTAACGTCTCGTTGACAGCGAGGTCATCAGAGATGGTGCAAGTTGCACAGGGAAGAGGGATTGGGGAAGGAATCGGCCATGGGCCTTCGTTAGGGACCCATCCCAGCATTCGTCTGGAATGATTTTGGGAAAATTACGGAAAACCTAAATTAGGATGGCCGGACAATCGAACCCGGTCCTCCCGAATACGAGTCCAGTGAGTTATCACTGCGCCACCTCGCTCGATACGTGGGTAAAATTAACCTCAACCAGACCTAGGCAGTAAACGTATCCTTTTCAAAAAAATGTTACAAATTACGTCCTACTATATGAAGGAAAAAAAAACACGTTTATTTACAGTGCGATTAAAGTGTATATTTACTTCTCGAGTACAACAGAAGGCTCGGGAAAAAAAAAATCACGGGTACCCACAGAAGCCAATTAAGGTCAGAGACCCTCGGGCAGTGGGCAGCTTGCCTAACGACGGACCGTTATAAACCTTGGGGTGACAACGCGGGCTAATAAAATGGACACAGCCCTCCCCCTACACTCACAGGCCCTGGCCCCTTAGTAACCTATCAACCCACCCACCCCCATTTGTTTTTAACCCACCGTTTCGGACCGAGTGTGTGTTCCACCACACCACCGCGTAATGAATTCTTTGTTGTTGTATTCGTGGACCAGAAACAAGAGAATTAGTCGCCACAGTCGTGTTTTCCTATTTTCGACGGCAACCTGCTGACGCATGCTGATCGTACTACAGGCCAGGACCAGTGGTGGAAAACAATTAATTTAGCTGTAGGCTATTCACGGTAAAGCGAGCACTTTCAGAAGTCCTATCATTTGGAATAATAGTCAGTAAATATATTTCACCGTACCCTTAGAAGTTAACTTTCGAGTGCGGTGGAATATACACACTGTGTTTATTACCTACATGAGAATATTTGTCTTAAAGAAGGTTAAAGGTATAAAAAATGGCTGAAAGGAAAAAGTAATTACGGCCTCAGAAGTGCTCACTTTATCGTGAACAGCCTATAGCTATAGTATGGGTCCAAACGAGGAATACTACAGACATAAGCTGGGTTTACAGTAAAAAAAAAAAAAAAAAAGTTGTGCGTTAAGAATTATGCAGTAACTGCAATTCTCGCACATGGAACTCCGTCTTCTAACATTTACCATTCGCAATTCACCTGATAATTCTTAATCCTAGCCAATGTAAACTTGCAACGAGCCTGAACTCTCTACTTTTGCCCCTAACCTAACCTCGAATTACACAGCCATATTTAAGGCGAGTAAAATCCAAAGTCTGCGTTTTCTATCGGTGAGGCTTATTTATTTTTTGAAAAAATATTATCGTAAACATGTACACATACATGCCTTTTTTTTTTTTTTTTTTTTTCCCCTGTAAATAACAGTTTCCCGCCAACAACACCGACTGATCCGCTCTGATTGGTCGTCGCCTCACAAGTTTCACTTACGATATAAAATATAACTATTTCTTTTAACGCTTAAGGAAATCTCAACAACGCACGCGATCTGCTGGATTCCATTGGAAACCAATACATAAGAAAGCACTTTAAGTGCTTCAGTACACGTCATATAGCATAATATAAAAATTAATTTTTCTATTGTAAACGTAGCTTTTAAGAGGGGGCCGCGGTGGCTAAGCGATTAGACTGCTCCCCTCCAACCATGCCGAAACAGGCTCGATCCTCCCGGGTCAGCCAGAATTTTCGCAAGTGGGAATAGCGCCAGGCGATGCCGCTTGTCAGTGGGTTTCTTTCCCGGGGGTCTTCCGTCCCCCCGCCCTTGCATTCCGGCGCTGCTCCATTCTCACCTCACTTCACCCTCATCGGCTCTCAAGACCCCGTTGTTAAGTCTCCTCTTACCTCAGCGCGTCTTTAACCGTGCATGCGTTGCAGGCGATTTTGCGTCGTGTTTGTCGTCTCGTACTGTTTAGATCAAGCAACTCGGGCCGTGTCCGAATTCAGCTGTACACTTGTATACTTGCATACTTTACTTACCCTTGGCACAAAACTTGATGAATTCGGACAGGCAATCTTGTTGGCTTCTGCAACATATATTAGACAGCTGATCACTTTTAATTAATGTGTATACCTACAAATAACTTCATAATTCCAGAAAGTTAAGGGTTTAATACGCAGCTAGTGAGATGATACTGAAATTTACCTTAGCTGAGCTTCTAAATATCCGGAAATACGTCGTGCTTATATATTCCTCCGCAAATGTAAGTGTGAACAAATCGTTTTATGTCTTACGCATCTCTTATCACATTCCGTGATGTACTAATCTTTAAATTCCAGATAGTCCTAAGAAGGAGTTTCAATATGACGACTGAGCGATTGCCCTATGTTAGAGGATACTATTTTCATTACGAAACTCATCGAGAATTATTTCATGAAGATTATTAATTTTCACTACATAGTATGATCGACAACCTCACGGTATCCACGGTATAAACACGCCGCTGTAGTTGGGAAACGACATCGCGATTCGCACACGCTTGATATAGCTAGGGATAGGAAAAATTCGCGAGTTCAATGACCTATAGGTTAGACTCCACAGTCATGTGTATACTCGAACCTCAGATGTTTGTTCATTGGCTGCTGCCCCATAGAGTAGCCAGTGTTACTACACACCTGGCTGTATGGCACTCGCTACAAGTCTGCTATTGGCTCAGAGTCGTCCAGGGCGTGTCTATTAAACTGCAATCCAATTGCAAAGTCAACTTCAGTGTACACGTGTTTGACTTCTATCTTGTCCTGAAATGAACTCGCGAAAAAATTCCTATCCCTAGATATAGGTTATACACGTCAGCTCGGACCAGCAACTTTTCCAATAATAAAAAAAGTAGGTCTCGCCATATACGTATCGTGGCTTGTTATTCACGACAGACGGACGTGCAAGTTTCCCTTCTTTTATCCTTCTCTACCTCTCACACACACACACACTTTCTCTCTCTCTCCCCCCTCTCTCTCTCGACATTTCCTTGTTTATGTCATTTCCTTCCAGTTGCTGGACATTTCCTATTGATGCTGTGGCTGGTGATCTTTTCTTCCTCTCCAACAATAGGCATTCCACCTGAACAATTTCGGGCTGGTCGACCAGGGAGAGTTTCGGTGGCTTCCTGTCAAGGGTGGTTGAGAGAGTGAAAGAGGATGGGGGGGGGGGATACGAGGGGCAATCAAAGATATCGGGGACGTAGTCCTTCCTAGCGATTTCTCTCCTCGTGATCTTTTCTTTGACCTGTTTTTCTTTTTCCGGACAACCCCCCCCCCCCCCCAAATTCCCCTTCCCTTTTTTTTTTGTACTTTTTTTTTTATCCGACCGTCCAACCGCCATTGAATTAGCTGAGCTATCGCGGCTAGGCGAGTAGACGGGCAGTAGAACTGGATGGAAATAGACGAGGTTATCACATCGACTCCGAGATTCGGTGTGTTCGTGTGTTAATGGAAGTGCCAGCCGTAAATCGCTTCTTCGGCTCTTATACCTTCGCCGCGGCATGGACCCGATAATTTCCGTTTGTATTTTTCCACCCCCTTTCCCCTTCTTTTTTTTTTTTTTTTTCCAACCCCCGGTTGCTGAAATATTCGGTCGATAGGATCTCTGGCAAAACGTGCTACGCCGGTTCTCGCGTTTCCAGTAAAATACTGGCGCCGAGGTTTTTTTTTTATTAACTTCCTATTATAACTTCCGAACTCCGCTGAAGCCAATTCGAAGTGTGTACTCAAGAGAGCGTCCGGAATTTTGACTCTTGTCGTGTTGCCCGTGAGCACGAAATACCAGCTGGAGATTCTCGGGAAAATTGCGGTACTGGTGTGAATTAAATTTCATACTTTATAGTTAGTTGTGATATTGGTAGGGATATGCGTTTTTTTTTTTTTTTTTTTTTTTTTTTTCGCTAAAAGATTTCACGACCAGTTGTCCTCCAAAACACTTTTGTCCATACGCACTTCCGTGGCTGGATAATTTTAAATGTCTGTCCGCGAATCACGGACGTTCGGTATCGGAGTACTTTAATCTGATTGGCCCAGTCAGATAAGAGCTTGTTATCTCACGTGGAGACGCGGCCAATAACCAAAGCAAGTTGTGGTTGTGGACTTAGGATATTGAAGTCTATTCCCATAACTATTTTCGCGAAAGAAAAAAAACCACCTGTCCCTATATATCGGTTATTCGCGGTTAAATAAGTTATACGTAGAGACCTGCAAAATTCGCGTTTATTTGAGGACAGTTTAAACTTAAAAACACTTTTGTCTATGTAATACGTTTGTCATTGGACCATCCATTATACGACACGCCCCAGATAACTCTGCGCCAGTAAATGAACACTTGACGATCGTGCGCCCCAATCACGCACATTTCGCTCAGAAAGGAAGTGACCTCACATCTGGGCAGCAGCCAATGGAGGAACTACGCCGGCTCGAGTATATACAGTACTGTGAGGTTTAGCTTGATGCCACATAATAATGCGAATTTTGCAGGTCTCTAATTATAAGGACGAGTGGTATCCAAGACTGAAACGTGAAAAACTCATTAAAGACAGTTCACTATAAAGTGAGCACTTTTGAAATCAATCTTAGAAAAAAGTCACAGCACCTATAGGCTGTTCACGGTAAAGTGAGCCCTTTTTAAGGCCCTACCAACAGGCTTTAACCACTAATATATAATTGTAGCATAAGGTATTAAATTTCGAGGATGGTGAAATGTATGCACTGGGTTTATTCGTTGCAAATTAATGTTTATATTAAAAAGCAGGAGGAAGGGCCTTAAATAGTGCTCACTTTACCGTGAACCTGTATATATTTCAACGGGCGCCCTGAGTGACATGCGCCCAGTAAAGTTGGTAGGTGGGAAGTAGCTCCGTAACTTAGCGTCGAATAATAAGTGTTATGTAACCATTTCTGATAACTTAAACTTATTTTTTTTCGCATTATGTTTTTTTTTTAATGTATCGAAGTGTAAAAAATGTGTAAATGTGTTAGAAATTTTTTTTACAAGTAATTTCTCAGTTTCACTTGACCGACGCATGAATAAAGCGATGAGACCCACAACAATGTAAAACTTATATAAGGCGGAAGATTACACAACGTGCATACAAGTAGATGTCGAGCAGGGCTTTCAAAAGTGCTCAGTTTACCGTGAATAACCTATACTTAGGGCCATCTGCTATTCGCGAAAAGATTTACGCGGAGGCTAGATTTCAATATCCTATGTGCTCACTTGTAGCCTTACTTTGGCCACTGGCCTCTTGTGTTTGCGTGAAGAGTGTTTGCTACACGAGTAAGCCAATCAGAATCAAGCTTCTCCGATACCGACCGTCCGTGATTCGCGGGCAGACGAATCAGGCACGTTATAATTCAAATGATCCAATCACAAAAGTGGTTCTGAACTAAAGTGTTTTGGAACACAGCTTGTCCAGAAATGTTTACGCGGATGGTCCTACCTATACTTCTTTCACGCATGTATAAAAATGTAGTTTTAAATACCGTATGGTATGCCACAATAGAATTTTCCGGAAAGACTCGGACGGAAGATCCATGAGACCTGTTATCCGAGCCTTCATGCAATCTGTTATGGAAGGTTGTTTGGAGGAACCTGTCCAACGAAACTTCCTGCAGCACAAGCAAAGGCGAGTGCAATCTGTTATTATTTTACTTTTGCAACTGCAGTTCAGGAACGACCTTCGCCCATGTCTTCGACATAATGTGTTAATGCGCAGAGTTTTGTTGTTACAGGCTGTTCATAGGGAAAATTAGCACTTTTGAAAGTCCTGTTTAAGATCTACTTGTATGCAGGTTGTGTACTTATCCGCCTTATGTAGAATTAACATTGCCATGGGCCTCATCACTTTATTCACGCGTCGGTCGGAGAAACTGTGAAATTACTGGAAAATATAATATTTAACAAATCTGGTTATTTTTATACTTTGATGGATTTAAAAGAACGGAAAGCGACAGAAATAATTTAAGCTATGACAAATTATTTGTTTTGAATCGAGCTAGTAGACTATTCGCGGTTTCTTCGCACTTTTTCATTCATGTATGTCATTTCTGGCTGTTTTCTAAATATATAATAAATATGTCCTGTATTACAAACACTTCAGAAATGTGCCAACATAAAAATATCTGATTTTTGGTTAAATCGAGCTTTTCCTTACATTTTACCATTAAATTATAATATTCAGATGGAATAAAAACAAGGAGAAAAATGTGTTGTGGCAATGCCTGGTATGGGCTGTTCACGGTAAAATTAGCACTTTTGAATGCCCTGCTTAAGATCTACTTGCACGTTCGTTGTGTATTATTCCGCCTTATGTAAGATTAACATTTTCATGGGCCTCATCACTTTATTCATGCGTATGTTAAGTGAAACTTTGAAATTATTAGGAAAGAAAATATTTAACAAATCTGCTCATTTTTACTCTTCGGTGCATTAAAAAAACACAAAGCTAAATAAATAATTTAAGTTATTATAAATGGTTACCCAAAAATTTTCATTCGACGTTTAGATACGGAACTACTTCCCATCCATCGTTACCAACTTTACTGGGCGCATGTCACTCAGGGCGCCCGTTGAAATATATGCAGGTAAGGGCAGGGATTTTTTTTCAAGGTGGATTTCCAAAGTGATAACTTTATCGTGAACAGCCTTTAAGAAATAATTCTCATGCAAAGAATTAATGAAGCGAGTGCGCACGAACGCGATGCCTTAATCCTTTAGTGCAATTTGTTTGCGCTAAGCGGAGGAATAACGTGAAAGCATAACTTAAGCAGGACTTCAGAAAAGTTTTTGATAGAAATTAGAATAGACACGACAGGATACAATGTGACCCACGTGGCAACTAGGAAGTCCCCATGTTCCAGAGCCACGTGCAGCCAAGCGAATATCGTCCCTATGACACGTGAGTACACACGGGGGAAAATAAAAAAAATGTTCTCCCTGCATTTCGAAGAGTGGAATTCCGGGAAACACTCAGTGTGCAACATTACGACTGCGTTGGCGTTGTTTATAATCCTCGGTCTCGGATTCCGTAAAGATTTCAAAACATAATCTAATAATTTTATGGAGATGTAAGAGTGCCCGCCGAAAAAATCGCTCCCCACTCTCTAACACTTCAGAATGCCTCACCTCGATCTTTCTTTTTTTTTTTTTTTTCTTCCAAAATAAAGAATAGCCGCTGTAATGGGTTCTCCTGGAGAAGTAGTGTTGGTGGCGTCTGAAGCGAATACTTCTCCACGGGATTTCATCAGCCCAGCGATAGTGGAAGGGAGAAGGTTGGCAGCATTCTTTCGGCGCGGCATAAAAATAATGGATGCAGTCATAGGGGAGGTGGGTATCAGACGACATTCCTCCTAGGATACCCCCACACCCCACCCCTTACCCTTCCCCCTTTTTTGCTCCATCACCGTTCTGCGGGCGAAACGAACAAATCACAGGCCCTAAAGGCACGCTCGCCCTTTCAGAGCCCGAGCACCTCTTCAGGGAGGGGTTCTTCTGAAGCGGATGCCATCCCTAGTGGGAAGTGTATCAAGAGGGTTGAGCCCAGCCACTTGACATTATACCTCCCTTCTCCTTCAAACAATGGCCCTAGAACTTCAACCCCTCCATACTGCAATCTCCGCCCACTACTCCAGACTTATTTATCGCGCTTTTATGCGCTAAATGAGAAGAAGGGATGAGGATGAAACTCCAACCCTCTCCTCCATCGAAAAGCGAAACGACGAAAAATTGCTTATTCCTCCCCCGACTAAAGTGAGCGGTCGACATATTGAGGCAAATATGGGAGATATCTCCCCCCCTTCCCCCCACCTAAGTTCCTTAAGCGACGCCACTGAAGCCATTTCCTTGGAGGGGGTTGGGGAGGGGAGACAATATATTTTCGTTGCGTGGAGCCAGCAAAGTCCTCCTCCTAAACGCAGGGCTACCAACCGGCGGGGATTTCCGCACAACCCGCACAGGACATGCTGTGCTGTAAAAACAAACGCCAGTATGTGATGTGCTTGCAAATGGTCGGAGACTTGTTGGAGGGCTGGAAGATAAAGTACCTAACATCTACACACGCTGGGTACTTCTTACCGAGAAGAACTACTGTGGTATTTTAATGGCAGGTAAGGTTTAACGTCTCGTCGACAGCGGAGGTTATACAGACAAAGTTAACAATTTGAGGACGGCACAAGTTTGTTCGCACAAAGGACAGGATAGAAGCGAGCTGCCTGTATTCTCCACTACAGCAATACCACTTGTATTGGTCTCTGTGTTTCCACTTACCTTCTTCCTATTGGCCCTGTCTACGCCGATCACTCTTACTCTACTTTGGAACGTTTGTAATTGCCTGGCCGTCGGCCAATGAAATAGCGTGTTGCCTGTGTGCCAATTACCGTGTCGCGACAGAGGTAAATAGTTTTACAGTCCATCGTATGCATTTGAGAAATTATTGAAGAGAAAAGTTTTCATCTTACAAATTTCAATGTTTGCTAATTGTAATTTTCTACTTCGATTCCGATAAACTCCAGCGAAACAGTAAAATTATAAAAGTGTGAGATTTGTGTTGAGAAACAAAGAAGTGTCCATATAGAGGTATCCACGAATATTTACGGGCCTACTCATCCAAGGGTTAAGAGCAGGAGGCCGTATTTTTTAGCACAGCCATTTATTTACTACGGGTAGGCCTATTGTTTTACCCAAATTGTTTTACATCCCCAATACAGATAAATTCAGTTTAATTTTGTCAGCGTTAACATTTACAAACCGTACTAGTTAAATTAGCATTCTGCATTCTAAACTTGAAACAGTGAATACTGAGCAACCAATAATGAGTGCCAGACAACTAATTAATATTATCGCTGAATTTCACTGATTTATAATGATTCCCACGGACTGTCGATAATTCCACTGCTATAAGTAGACACCTGCAAAATTCGCGATATTATTTGGCATCAGGCTATACTTCACAGTACTGTATATATTGCAGTCGGCGTCGTTCCTCCATGGGCGGCTGCATAGATGTGAAATCACTTCCTTTCTGACTGAAATACACGTCAGTGGACTACACAATTGTGAAGTGTGCATTTATCGGCGCAGATTTTCCCGGGGCGTGCCGAACAAAGTAAGGTCCAATGACAAACTTATTGCAAAGGTATATGTGTTTGAAGTTTAAACTGTCCTCAAACATTAACGCAAATTTTGCAGGTCTCTAGCTATAAGTAGAGACTTGCATAGTTCGCGTTATTATTCTGGGACAAGCTAGGCGCCATCGCCCTATAAGTTTCCGAGCACGACCCGTGATCTCGTTGGCTGATGGCCTCTGTACGAGGTCATGTGTAACAGGCGATTGGTCACTCTGACGTTGAACTGTTACTATTGGTTAAAAGGGTCTTTCACGCCGTGCCACAAATACTCTCAGCCATTGAGGGACGTCAGTAGTACGCATAACACATTGGAGTTTAGTCTGCTGCAGGAAAATAACGCGAATTTGGGAGGTCTCTAGCTAGAAGTCACTTGTTCCCAGTTGACTTGTTTGATTCGCCGCTCAGCAATAGCTTATCAACTGACTTTTCACTGAGTGTTATTTCACTGACTGATATCACTGATTCGGACTTGGGGTGTGACAAGGAATATTCAAGAATAAAGAAGAGAAACGGTGGAACGGGTCGCTAACTGCAGTAAGATGGCAACACTGCCCCAACAATACGACGGAACTTGGTTGGTTGGTCAGCGTCCATAGTAGAGTCGAGTGGAGAGATTTGGGCTGCTCTTTAAGGGAGATCAGGCTTCGCATTCTTGGATCTACGAAATTTTCTCAGTTACATTGCATTACAGATTTTATATTTTATCTTGGGCATCGACAATGCATAGCGCATTGTTTTGCACATGTTTGAAACATGTATTGCTAGACTTCCGTTGCCAGGATCATTTCTGTAACCACAGCAACACAAATTTACCTATTTCTTGCTGGCAATCATTAGTCAAAAAATAATAAACGTGATAAATATGTAACAGTTTGGCAGAACTTTATAAACTATTACACAAGCCTGCAAAATCTAGACCATTAAATTTTTTTCCCACAATTGATGCTATCCTCACATTTGGGGGGGGGGGGGGGGAATGCTGAATCCTAAACTGGCCCAAGTTTTTCTCTATCAAGTACCAATATTTGCAATCTGTCTTTGTACTGTAGGCCTATTTACTGTAGTTGCTAAATTATTCGGGGATATATTATTGAACAAAAAAAATTGTAAATCCATATTGTATTAAAATACTTCTAAGATTCTTAAACTTACTCACTAATTATATTTAATAGCTACATAGTCAATTTTGCTCTGGTTCATGAAAGAACTGGTTTGGATTTCCGCCAGTGCTCGGTTTTTGGATTTTTCGAATTCAGCAAAAGAAAATATATATGAAAGAGATAAAATTATCCATAAAGTTTTTCATTGCAGGCCTGTGATATCGATGTCTAGAGACGTGCCAAATTCGCGTTATTATTTGAGGACAGTTTAAACTTCAAACACATATACCTTTTTCAATAAGTTTGTCATTGGACCTTACTTTGTTCGACGCGCCCCGTGTAAATCTGTATCAATAAATGAACACTTCATAACTGTGTAGTCCAATCACGTGCAGGCCAGTCAGAAAGGGCGTGACTTCACATCTGTGCAGCAGCCAATGGAGAAACAACGCCAGTTCCAGTATATACAGCACTGTGAAGTTTAGCCTGATGCCAAATAATAACGCGAATTTTGCAGGTCTCTATTGATGACATGTCACTCGAAATATTTCGTTACACATTCCTAAATGGAAACTAGGCAAAAATATTGAAAATCCACTATGGTGGGATGTGATCCGCCTTAACGTCGAGGTCTTGAGAGCGGATGAGAGCGGAACGCGGCGAGCTTGGAGGAGCGCCAGGAGACCCCCGAGAAAACCCGTCGACCGGCGGCATCGTCCGGGCACGATTCCCACATGCAAAAATCCGGGAGTGACCCGGCCGGGGATTGAGCCCGAATCACCTTGGTGGGAGGAGAGCGTACTAACCACTCAGCTACCGTGGCCCCCACGGCACAAGAAGCAACCAATAATAAAATAGCTTATGTGTCAGAAGAAGCCAACAGTAACATTGCCCAGTAAGAGGCAACGTCCGTATTGGCGCAAGCTTCCGTATTTGCACATATATCACATATACTGCAACACGTCAGTTATGAATGAATATACTCGCGATGATATGTTAACCCTTTCAGTAGCTGTGTACACAATCGAGGACATGTTGTACATTAAGTACACTGTTTAAAAAAAAATTGTTTCACACATCGATTTTCAGAAACGGACTCTCTGTAAATTTCACGGAACCTCTCCGTTAATTTCCAAGTTAGTTTTCTATACTTTCCGTTTAAAATAAAAAGAGGTAGTGAAAATGTCTTTAATTTTCAATATGTGGGTGTTCTACCATGTATAAAAATTATATTAAAAAAGTTAAAATAATTTGCACTTAAGCGAGGTTTGAACCCGAGTAAAAAAAATTACCGGTCCACGACCATAACCATTCACCCACAACTTTTATATTTGTAATCAAAAAATAAAAGCAAAAATTCAGTTTCTATTAAAATTTAGTATATTTTTAGTGTTGCCAAATGTTACAGACGCCTGATGCAATTTTTTAATGTTTAAAAGAGTAGGTCATAGTCGCGTGGATAACCTTAACTGCCGCAGAAACGATAATTTTCTTGTTACAGTGGCGAAGAAAGCTTCGTGTAGAATCGGCATTGTTCGTCCCAGTAACTCGAAGTCAAAGGGAATACGGAAACATTCCGTATTTTGTATTCACGGACTTAACTCTGTTTTTCGTCATTACGGATTGCCTTTCCGTGTACACGCTGTACATTGCTGTAAAACATTCCGTAAACACACGGAAATTTTTAACACTGTACATTTATGGCAGGCACAGTACACAGAAAGTAATCACTGATCAGCGTTTCGGCCATTTTCCTTGTGAGTAATCTGATTCGCCAATGTCTTCGCCACTCTTGTTTGTGAATGGTTAATGATGATAACGCCGAACAAGCATCGCGTTGCTCATTGGACGCGAGAAGCACGCCTAACACAAGTGCAGCGCACACAAATATATATTTTACGGTTGCAACGCTTACGTTCGTAAGTTTATTCGGGACCGAAAGAGTTAAGGCATTAACGAACTCATTCGGTGCCGTCGCAGTGTATATCTACATATCACACCTCGGTCGACAGTTTCCCGACCAACTCATAGACTGTGGTCGGGGCCGAACAATTTAACCTGTAAAAAAAATAAGTCTTAACTTTGAATGCTCATTAGAAAAACAAATAAAAATTATATATTTAACGAAATAAATTTACGAACACGTTCCAAATAGTCTTGGTTTTGCCACAAATGAAAAAGTAAAAATAACCCTTTCAGGACCACTTTAATTTATGGTTTCCGGTGTTGCGAACAAAACATTTTATGATGCGTGCTGTACTTAAGACGATACAGCACTTGTTCCGTTGTCGCAGCCAATGGGCGTATTTCTCGCTACAGTAATATGAAGCAATTACGTCCTATGCCAGAGTAAGACGGTTTGCGAATAATTTCCGCACAGGTAAGATCATTGGTCATTGAGCATCGCAGTGTGCAGTACAGACCAAGAATTACCTACACGTGCGATATGTAGGTACACACTTGTGTACACTGGGTCTGAATGGTTTAGTAAGAAATAAAAATATATATATTAACAACAAAAAAAGCATTTTAATGAAGTAACCGTCTATTATTAAAAACGATATACTGAAATTCGAAGACAAAATATGAAAGTGAAATGGGAAGACAACATATTTTTTTTTAGTGTTTTCATATTTAGTAGCTGACCTCCAGTGGCGCATTCGGTTGGTGCGCCACCGATCTGGGGTGCGGGAGCCCCTGGGTTCGAATCCCGGGTAAGGCAGAAGTGTTAATTTAAGTTAGGTTATAAGTAGAGACCTGAAAAATTCGCGAGTGTAATGACCTCTAGGCTATACGCCATTGTAGTATGTAAAATCATGCAAATATCACTGTCCACTGGTTGCTTGCTGTATTAGCGTAAGTCAGTGATTGGGTCTGTATTTTATTGTCTGTTTATTATTGGCTCAGTGTTGTCCACGATGTGTAAACTAACGGGTGGGCTAATAGCTAGGGATAGGAAAATATCGCGAATTTATTTCAGGACAAGATAGACGTCAAACACGTGTACACTGAAGTCACCTTTGCAATTGGATCGCAGTTTGTTAGACACGCCCTGGACGACTATGAACCAATAGCAGACTTGCAAGGAAACAAGTAGCGAACCCCATATTGCCAGGTGTGAGGTAACATTGGCTATTGTATGGGGGCAGCGGACAATGAACAATCATCTGAGGCCTGATTATACACAGGACCGTGGAGCCTAGCCTACAGGTCATTGAACTCGCGAAATTTTCCTATCCGTACTAATATCATAAGAAATACAAACGTATGAGGTTTTTAATTATAGTTTGTCCCAAAATGAAAACGCGAATTTTTCAGTTCTCTAGTTATAAGTTGGCCTGCAAGCCGTCCCATACTAAGCTCTCCAGCATAAAACCGGCGGACGTTAAAAAGCCTTTTGCTAATTACAATTAATATTTAGTATATGTTTATTATCTTGCGTACGAGAGACGCACACCGCGCGCTCGTTGCAAGAGATTGCGCGGCGGTCTTTGTTGACGTGGAAGAGGGGGGGGGGAGGGGGCATTCAAAGCCCTGTACTGGCGAAGCCTCACAGCATGCCGAAGTGCATTAGGAGGCGCCGAGATTCCATTAGTGGCGCATTAGCGGAGTCCCCGCTTCCAGCACCTTCATTTCTTCCGGAACCCGTGCGGCGATCACGTGTCTTCTTCCAACGCCATACCACGTCGGAGAAATGCGTGATTATAGGCTGTTCACGGTTAAGTGAGCACTTTTTAAGACTCTTCCAAAATACATCAACCCCTAATAAATGTATTTTATTGCAGTCTCGGGCGTTAACTTTTCAGAGTGAAGAAATATATACACGCTGTGTTTATTAGTTATATTGCAATATTGAAAGGAAAAATTTAGCAGGGGCCTTAACAAGTGCTCACTTTACCGTGAATAGCCTATACCAAGTCGAACAGAGCCGGGCTTCACTAGTGCTTGGATGGGTAACAACCAATAACAGCCGTGTTGTGTTGGCAAATGTAGTAGGGATGACAATCGAAACAAAATAATCGATTACATCAGAAGAATACTATTGGTAAAACCAATTAATCGGTTCTGAATAGTCGGATTACACACCACTTAATCCATCAATAATGTTATTTATTCTGAATTCTTAAAAGAAAACTAAAATTGTTTCAACAATCTTTAAAAAAAAAAAAAAAAGTGCTCTTTGATTTTAAATAATTAAAAATAGCGAAAAATAAATTCTTGTTGCTTGTTTAAGTTGCATCAGAGAGGAAATGGGGAGGTGGATATGCTCAAAGGCTCTAATTAAAAACCTCAATCGATTGTATGTTGACATCCGGCAACACTCAATCTGCTTGTAAAAATTAAGCTACATGTAGCCTGATTCGGCTACAGTTGGCAAAGCAAACGGTTACTTGCTTTAAAAATACTACCAGCACAAACACAGTCACATGTCGGAAAAAAAAAATTATCGTATGAAATTAAGCGATCTACCCAAACATAAAGAACAATAATCAATTCCAAAAAAAAAATCTATTAATCGAAATGATATAATCGATTAATCTAAATGAATTAATCGATTACCCTCGTAATTGAATAGTAATCGATCAACCCCAGAGTATAATCTACCCCAAATCCGGCGAGCCGTTACAACGTGAGTGAATAACAAATTCACGTTGTTTTGGATAGTGCTATTGGCAGAAATCAGTACACTGTTTGAAGACAGAGCGTGGCTACCTTACGTCTTACATGAGCACTCTACTCTATTTCTCCTCTACGACTGTTAAGGTGGGTTCACGATCAAAGTGCATAGGCACGGAGCATTGAACAAAATTGTACAACATACGCAATAACAGATACATGGTGCGAGATTGATTGACAGTTCAAGACGTCTATATAATTTTTAGTCAATGAAATTCTGTGACGAGTCTGATGCCAGTTGGCAGTGTTGGTAAATAATGGATTTCCGAAGAAAAAAAAAACTCACCTCTGATATTATCTTGGAAAATTTGACAGCGATATTTAAAATATTTAGTTTTTTTTTTTTTTAAGCAATAGTAAAAATTTGAAAAACACTTTACTGCTAATAAACTATTGTGTGTTATTTCCTTTAAATGTATATCTTGTTCAATTTATTCGTTTCTGCAACGTACATGTACCTCCGTTTTAAATAAACAACATTGTTGAAAAGTACTCTGCTCTGTGTGGCTGCTGCCTCATAAGCCCACACAAGAAATGTAATGCAACCATTTTCTTTGTGCACAATGTCAGGAACTCTCGTACACACGAACTGTCATCGTCTGTTCGCAGTTTCCTTAACACATTTTGCAACAAACGTTTGAAAAACCACCCCATGTATGACGTATTTGGTTGTTTCTAATTATAAGTATCACAAGCGCTTTACACGTGTGTTAACATATAAGTGCCAATCTTTTGGATAAATTGAAAACGTATTTGTAATTTATCCATACATTATAATATTTAATTTTTAATTTATAGGCATAAAAAGAGTGAGAACATAGATGTATCGGTAATACCTAGTAAGAAATAGTTCTTACGAAAAATAGTATTACATTGAATGTGCACGAATATGGTGTGTTGTCCCTTTGGTGTAATTTTCTAGACTTGGATAAGCTTTGTCTGCGTGAAGCGGAGGAATATCCTGTAAGTAGAACTTTCAGCAGGGCTTCAGAAAAGTTGGAAGTAACTGCAAATGGACTATATATATGTATATATATATATATATATACACTCACAGTTGTGAATCAATAAGTACGAGAACACGGCAGCTGAAACTCGTGCACCGCGGTCACTACCCAATTTTTTTTTCCTTTCTCTCATTCCATCTCTTTCCATCTCTCTTTCCCTTTCATTTTCTCTCTTACTTTTCCTTCCTCTCTTTTTCTATTCTTTCCTTTCTTTCTCTCGTTCATTTTTCTAAGTCTCTCTACCTCTCTTCATCTCTTTCCTTCCTCTATTTCTCTCTTCATCTCTCTTCTTTCATATTTCTTTCTTTCCATTTTCTCTTTCTCTCTTTATATCCTTCCTTCCTCTCTTTCACTTTCTCTCTCTCCTTCCTCGTTTCCTCTCTTTCTTTCATTTATCTTCCTTTCTTTCTCCTCTTTCCTTCCTCTCTCTTTGACTCATCCTTCCTCTGTTTCAATCGTGAACCGAGCTTCTCCGGAGACGCAGGAGCCGCAGGGCAAGGCGATACAAGGCAACGTCGCCTACGGGGGAGGAAACTCGGCAACACCGCGACCACCTGAGGGCCTGTCACGGTCCACGGAGCCGGCTAATGAACGCCAGGACCTGGGTCCTTCCTTGCAGACACGTCGCCGCGGGGACTGCACAGCGGACCTTAGCTGTTTGTCGTCGCCGCTGCCGATAAGGGCCACGCCGGCACGCTACTCACGCGCCCCCGTCGCCCTTACGCTTCTCCTTCCTAGTACCAGCTACGGGTGGCCATCGCTGTGATTTCCGGTTTTCCCCCTTTACTGGTTGCTCTACCGCCAGGTTAAAATCACAACGAAAACAAAGTATAGGCTACTCACTGTAAAGGAGCAATTTTGAAAGCCCCCTCATTTGGATAAATAGTCAATAAGTATATTTTATTTCAGCTGTAGACATTAACTTCCGAGTGCGGTGGAATAGACACCCTGTGTTTACTACTTACATGGCAATATCTATTTCAAAACGCTGAAAGGAAAAAGTAAATTTGGTTTCAAAAGTGCTCACTTTACCGTGGACAGCCTTAGCACATTCTATTATTTTTTCAAGTCAGCGTATTTCTATTTGTACTACA
This sequence comes from Dryococelus australis, assembly GCA_029891345.1. Taxonomy (NCBI): domain Eukaryota; kingdom Metazoa; phylum Arthropoda; class Insecta; order Phasmatodea; family Phasmatidae; genus Dryococelus; species Dryococelus australis. The sequence continues at coordinate 51,502,411 of CM057008.1, forward strand.
CTCAGTTATAATTGAGTTATTGGGTTCAGAGATTTGGGAGGCTCTTAGCAACGACATCTTGAGACCCGATGAGGGAGAAATAAGGCGAGAATAGAGCAGCGCCAGAATGATAGAGCGGGGGGAAACAAAAGACCCCCGGGAATACCCGCCGACAGGCGGCATCGTACGGTATGATTCCCTCTTGCGAAAATCTGAGAGTGACCCGGCCGGGGATTGAGCCCGGTTCGCCTTGGTGGGAGGTGAGCAGTCTAACCGCTCAAACCACCTCTGCCCCCGATTATAATTGAAGTCACTGTATTTAGAGGAATCTACAGCCATCGAACATTCACTCATTAATTCCAAAGATGCGGTCAACATTTCCATTCCGAAAAACATAACCGAAGAGTAGATATGTTCATTCTTTCAGGATTGGACAAGCAAGATTTTGATTCGGCTAAGCTGTTTGCAGACCAATCGCGAACATTCTTCCTTACAGTATCAGATTCCTCATTGGCCCAGGGACTATCGGGGCTGAGCGGTTAGACTGCTCGCCTCCCACCTATGGCGAACCGGGTTCGATCCCCGAGCCGGGTCACTCCCGGATTTTCGAAAGTGGGAATCGTGCCGGACGATGCTGCTGGCTGGCGGGTTTTCTCGGGGATCTCCCGTTTCCCCGCTTCACTTCACCGTCATCAGCTCTCAAGACGCCGCCCAAATCTCTTCACTCATTGTTCCAGTGAATTGAGGTAGTAACTTCACTTCATACATGCATGACAGCCAATAAGCAAATAAAACTGTCGGAACATGTGTACAGTACGTTTAATCCTAGCAAACACTCAACTTTTCCCGAGATAAACCATCATTAGAGACGCCCGATTTTTGCGAAAAGATTTCACGACCAGTTGTATTTCATAACACTTTAGCTCAGATCCACTTTTGCGATAGGGGTGATCTAGATGATCGTCTGAAGCGTGTGCCCGCAAATCAAGAGACGTACAGTATCGGAGTACCTTAATTTCAATCGGCCAATCAACAGACACGCGTCACCAATAAGAACAAGGAAACAGTTGGTCCTCACGTAAGGTGTTGAAATCTAGCATGTGCGGAAATCTAGGTGTGTCACTAAATCATCTCTAGTAATAGGAGAGCGTAACAAGCCGTCAGCATGTCGACTGTCCCCATGTATCGAGCAGAAACAACGGCGAGCAGGACTAAAGGAGTACCTCATCCACGCGGACTCTCATTAGCGACGCAAGCGCGGGAATAAAGGTGGCACAAGCTGGAGGCGTGAGCGGAGGGAAATAAAAAATCACAAAGAGCCGGCGCGAGACGAGGCAAGGCGAGGCGAGGATGAAAATTAAGAATCTTGCAGAAATATCGGCTACAAAGGAGGGCGGCGCCTTGATCTTCCCGGGCCACGTTACAGGGATGTGACAGAGCGCCTGATCATTAGCACCGGAGTGCCGTCATTAGGAGATCGTCGTCGGCGGCTCTGATGAGGTATTGGGGGGGGGGGGGGGGACGAGAACGAGAGAATATTTCTATCTCGCCCGTGGGAAGGACACGCCCACTTGCCGCTGTCTTTTGTTCGTCGGGCGAGCCCGGGGAAACATTTGACGTGCACGCGGTGAAATCCGGCGGCCACTACAGATCGCCGTAATGCTCCCGTTGAACGGGCCTACAGTGCTACCAAGCTGGCAGCCGCGAACTTCAAACGGGGAATCAGTGTTGAACGAGACTCCTTCTCATCGCGTCAATTTTAAAGACATCTATTTCAAACAAAAAGTTTTCCACGTCAAATTTATTAATGAACGTTCCTACGTTTAGACATCTCACCGACTGTTTTGTTTAATATATATATATATATTTTTTTAAATGAAATATTGAAATTTACATGTAACAAACAGATGAATAATTTTTTTCCCGAAAATTATTTTATGTAGCAATATTCTCCGTGAAAGTCTTGTCAAAATGTTCCGGAAATACGACTTTCTGGAAGAGAAAAAAATCAGTGTCGCTATATTTTAATTTTTGCCATATTAAGTGTATTCATGAAGAAAAAAAGTATGTGAAAATGGTCAAATATCGCATTTTTAAAGCTTAGGTGTGCAGTTTCCTTAAGCGATAAGAGAAGAGTACTACTATACGCACATAGTTTGACCTGCGTACTTTCATCGCGTGTAATAAAATCCCACTGTTACAGATCTAATGTGCATAGTACAGCGTCAGTACGGAAAAACTGCACGTCTTGCGCTTAGGAGCGATGAAGCGCTAGGCGTGCGTGTTAGGTATTATTGGAAATAATTGATTATACAAAATTTACAATTTACAGCGTATCTGCTGGAATTATATACAGCAGAAATAGTTTGTATTCCAATCTATATGCATATGAATGGTTTCGCGTAACATAAATCAAACACTAACTTTCCAAACAACCACAACTCTGTGATTCTGAGGGTTGCATCTGGAATTGTTAGTTATTCGTGCAGGTTTGCATTAAGAAATCCAGTTTAGTTCTTATGTGGAAGAAGTGTTAGAATTTGTTTGTAAAAGGTACCTTATAAATGATTATCACCGATTTGTATGTTTTTAAAACCAAAAAATTTAGTTTATTAAAGCTGATTTTTTTTTTATCCGACAGTATGGTGATGGATGTTAGCAATACAGCAGTATGGTATTTACTTTTCTCCCCACCAAAGCAATTGTTCGCAAATAACGACGACAGCTCAACGTAAGAGTGCCGTTTCTTTCTCTCTTCCGTACTCTGTGCTCTGGGTCAATTGGCCCAGAGAGCTCTCTCTCGTGCTCTCGCGGCGGCGTCATTATGACGTCAGAGAGAACGCGCTCCGGTCGTCTCAATTCGTCGGAGAGAGCACGAAAGAGCGAGAGCACAGAGAGAGAGAGAGAGAGAACGAAAGAGCGAGAGCACAGAGAGAGAGAGAGAGAGAAAGAGAGCACGAAAGAGCGAGAGCACAGTGTGTGCACATTCGTAGGAGTTCCTTTTTGAGACGTCTTGGTTTGCGACAGTGCGAATGTTATTTCTTGGAATGCCGAGCCTTGGAACACCCAACAACGTTATCTTTACTCCATATTCCGGAACGTCAGAACGGGCACAGACTAAGGATGGGGTAGGCCGATCTCGCTGGCTGCGCACAACCAATCTCCGTGTCCCAACATTGAACTGCAACACTGCCGCCGCCTACACGTCTAGCGAAAATGGCGTGGATTGGATTTGACGTTATAACACTGTTCAGTAGACAAGCGCTTTTGAAATGATTTTCTACTTCCTTTAACAAATTTGTAATGATTTGTGATTCAATTCAAACTGGTAAAAATTATTCTATTAATAGTGATTGTCATTTTTAGATTAATATATAAACAAACACGTTCATCACTGTTGACCATGTGACTTCGACAGCAGTGTACGATTGGGGAAGGTCAACGTTGGGTAGATGCCCTGTAAACGAATATAGGCTGTTCACGGTAAAGTGTGCACTTTTGTTTTGACGTCCTAGTTACTTTTTCCTTTTAATAATTTTGTATCCTTTAACCGTCTTTATTTTTTTAAATAAATACTGACATGTAAGTAATAAACAAAGTGTGTATTTTCCTACCGCATTCAAATTTTAACGTATAAGGCTAATATGAAATATATATTAATTGACTATTATTCCAATTGGGAGGACTTTCAAAAGTGCTCACTTTACCGTGAACAGCCTATGTTTTACAGTGACCTGTTACAAAAATACCATGTTCCGGGAACGTGTTACTTGATTGGAACTGGAACGGTTGAGACAGGGCTTGAAACACAGGGCGGTGACCAGGGGCTGGTTGGTACCTGCGGGCCGGCCGGGTAGGGCGCGCGTCTTTGTCCGACAAGAATGCTCCCCCACGCCGTCTGGCTGGGCTACCCGCGGGGCAGAGCACAGGAAACACCTGTCAGGCATCTGGCCCCGACAGCAACGTGAAATATCACCCTCCCCGGCCACACTGGGCCTGCACGCTCGCCATACCCTGCCGCGCCGCGGTTACGCTTTGTTCCCTACATCCAAGGAATGCACAGCTTATAAAACATTCACGGTTCCTACACACTTTTCTGAAGGCCTGCTAAAGTTCTACTTCCAGGATATTCCGCCACCTCGTACAAACAAAAGGCCGTGTCTCAATTTAAGGGTCTTATGTACCTGCACGTTCAAGGTCAAAAAGTGAGAGAGCGATACGGGCGACCCTAACACGCGCGCCTAGCGCCTCATCGCTCCTACGCGCAAGGCGTGCAGTGTTTCTGTCCTAACTCTTTACTGTGTAAACTAGATCTGTAACTGTGGGGTTTTATTACACGCGATGAAAGTACACAGATATAACTACCTGCGTGCAATCGTACTTTTCTCTTGCCGCTTAAAGAAACTTCATACGTAAGCTTTATTCACGTTTTTTTTCTCCATTAATAAACGTAATATGATAAAAGTACAAATGTAGCAATATAGACAATAGTTTTTTTTTTTTTTTATCCTTTCTGGCAAAACTTCGTATTTCCAGAACATTTATTTACCGAGACAACCACTTTCTCGTCTGTCTCCGGCGTCAGGCAAACAGCTGATGCCAAATGATAGGAAATAATCTTAAGCTAAAATCACGATCATAGCTATTGTAAGTAAATTATTTGTGTCCATAATAATTCACAAATAATTATAGCACTACCAGAATAATCATTAGAGCATAAAATACTATTATTTTTGTTTTATATTTTACCGTCATGTTACAGCAAAGTGACAAAAAAACGATACTGAAGTCAGAAATCCGTTTTATATTTTTATAAATACATGTTGCGTATGTCATTTCTCTGTTTATAAAACAGTTGAAGTTATTCACTTACAGTTAAAATGCAGCGTGGATTTGGCCTACAAAGTTACTATAACCTCATTCAAACACAGAAATAATGTAAACAAATATGGCGCCCGTGAGAGAGCGCCAGAGAGTATACAACTTCGTGCTCTACCTGTGCTCTCGCTCTTTCGCGCTCTCTCCGGCGAATTGAGACGACCAGAGAGCGTTCTCTCTGACGTCATAATGACGTCCTTGCGAAAGCGGGAGCACGAGAGCGTGCTCTCTGGGTCAATTGAGACACGGTATAAGTCTAGAAAATAACACAAAAGGACAACGCACCGAATTCGTGAGCACTCAGTTGTAATAATATTTCACGTGAGAATTAGTTCTTGCTAGGCGCCACCAACACACATGCTTTCTTCTTGTTTTTACTCATATTGATTATAAACGAAATATCAAAATTTACAGATAAAATTAAACAAAATTTTGATATAACTATAAATAAGGTGATCTGGTGTTCTTTTGCGTTAAAGCATGTATAGAACGCTATTCCATACATAACATAATTGGACGCAATCAAGCACGTCATACATGGGGTGATTATTCAAAGGTTTAATTAAAAAAGGGTGGAGAAACCGCGATTAGACTATATCGAACACAATGAAATGTAGGCCAAACAACAGGCGCATAGTCCTCCCCTTGAATCCGAAAATACGAACACTATTCGTCTTGAAAATGGCTTCTTTATTGGATAGAGCAACTAAAACGGTTGACAACCCAAATCCCGGTGAAAGGGGAGAAAAAAAAGGCGGGGGGGCTGGTGGCAGGAGGGAAGGGTGAAAACTGGAACAGGAACATCATTTATTTACTTTTATACAGAAGAAAAAAAAAGAGGTTCAGGCTAAAAGGTGGCGAAGACATGGGTGGGTTTGGTAGTATATACACTGAAAGAACATACCGGGAGATGGCTAGAGGATGTGGTTCGTTTGCTGTCGGGTTATGTGGTGGACCCTACGGGGTGATGGGGGGGTGCACGGAAGGGGGTGAAATGTTCATTTCCCAGGCGACGCTGCAATCTACACCCCGGCACGGCCGACTCTAATGCGGCCTCATTAGCATGGCGACTGTATAAACACGGCGCGGCGAGGCCAACCAACCCCCTCCCCCTCAATACAGGAGTTCATAAGCTAACGCGTTCTCGCTGATACCTCAGGAGGTAGGGCGCGGTAGGATGTCAAGGGGGAAAGGGGGATCGCACCTAATAACACGGGTCCAAGGGGGTTAGGTTGAGAAGGGAGGCGTGGTCCGCATCTAGGGGTAGGAAGGTGTCACGTTAAACCCCCTCACAAGCTTCTTGTTTACTGTCGTCTTGTACGCCGGCTTCAGGACCCAGAGGTAAAGAAATGTAAGGGATAGTGGAATGGAAGGGTGTTTTAGTTTATCGGATGGCACAGGAGTGTCGTGATATCAGTACAATAGTTGGTACATTATGACCAGAGGTGATGGTTTATCGCGGGAAAGGTTGACTGTTTGCTAGGATTCGACGTAATGTAAACATTTCCGACAGTTTTCTTTTCTTATTGGCCGTCGCGTGTGTATTAAGCTCCTAGCCCATTTTTAATGGACCAATAAGGATTTTGATACCCTAAAGCATAACGTTTGTGATTGGCCTGCACAAAAAAGTTAGCCGAGTCAAAACCTTGAATATCCAATCATAAACCAGCTACAGTGTTACCGAAAATAAGTTGGCAAAAAAAGTTTTTTTTTGCAATTTTCTGTCATCCCTAATTACAGCTGATATTGGTGGCAATAATATGAAGCAATCATAAAAATTGACAAGCAAATATCTAGGTTATTAATGTATTCCACCAGTGTTGGACTCACGTAGAGGATATCGTCAGGGCTCCCTCCCTTTATAGGATGCCCGGCCCGGGTCACCGGAGTTTCGCACGTGCAGACAAAAAGATGAAGTCTCGATCGACGCAAGAAACCAACTGACGTGACTTGCAGAGGCAGCAGTCGACGTACGGCCTGAGAAGCGATATCCCGCACCGACCAGCCAATTACGTAGCCGGTGGTCGCGAGGAAGGAGGAGGGGGGGGGGGTTGTCAGAAGTGTCTAGTGGTGAGGTAGAGAGAGCGAGAGAGAGGGGGGAGGGGGAGGTAGCCCCCACAGTTTTAATAAAAACAATAACTGGTCGCGGGCGGGCGATGCCAAATTTGGAACTGCCGCCCCGTCGCGTCGAACCGGCAGGCGCAACAACCTCCGCTCCTGTTTGTTTACTTCGGAGTTTTTTTTTTATGCACCTTCGCTCAAGCACTAGCCGCTGTGAAACAGACACTTCGTGTACCGACTAGCATGTGGGGCAGGCAGTTCGGCGACCGTCTGCAAACACACACATGTTCTGAAGGTCGCAGATTCGCAGGCGGCAGGACTGCGCCTAGTAGGGGGGAGGGGGGAGAGGCAAAAGGAGCATTTGCCCGGGGCACCACATTCCAAGGGGGCCACTTTCTTTGGATTAAAAGAAATAATTTACAATAAATTTACTTTTCTAAAATTACAATCTAACCACGAAGGGTTGCTGCAGATATTACTAATTGAAGGGTATATTTTCATTATATCTAGCACAAGAGTAACATACTTTTCATTTGAAGTAGTAAGCTAGTTTAGTAACAAACGCATTCGGTAACTGAAGCAGGGAATATCGCTGTATAGTATAGCTCAATTTAATTCAGAACATTTCCAATACATTATTTTGTTTTGCCAGCATATATTCCTAATATCTGGGTATGGACTGGGTGCATTTTAATAAAGTTTTTATAATTGTCGTTTTTTGTTAGCTATTACTGCCAGATCCATGTTTTATTTGGAAATATCGAAACTAAATAATTAATCAATTAGTTTTCGTATAAATGTGTCATGGTTTAATACAATAATTTCTAAACTGTAGCTGTAAAGAGGGCCTCAGATTTATGTTGCCCCCGGCCCTCACTTGTGTCCATAAAACGGACCTGACAGACGGTACAGTACGCTCTATGAAATGCAACACGATCGATCGCACATTGGTTTCTGAGTTCCAGTGTCACAATCATGTGTTCTTTAGTACAGTGGAGCGATCGAGACGCGATCTACCTCTGTGGCGTCAGGTTATTCAACTCTGCCTCACTCACTCTTACTGAATTAACAAAATACTAAGCACTTGCCCATAGATAAAGGGGGGGAGGGGGCTCGGTTGGAAATTTTTTGTATTTGGCACGATAAACTACTTCAGATATCTTACTGTGGCAGCTTTACTCAGATTTGATTCCGGATAGCTTAAGGTAGTATTCAACATTGATAAGCCTACTACCGGTAAATAGATTTATATTTATTCTCATGTAAGTGTAGAACCATCTTCATTAAAAAATATTTAAAAGGGTTTCCTATTCACACTAATACCTACCTTCAATTGAAAATGGCACATGCGTAAAATAGTTTAGTAAGTTTTTCTCAAATCCTCCAATGCCTCCATATGAAACCCCACATGTGTAAAACAGTTCCTATCAACAGCACACGTATTTCGAATAAAATGTGGATGTGAAATATTTTCCTCTTTCATGCGCCAACACGCCAAAACACCACGCTACAGTCAGAATCAAATTATAGAGCAAAGAAATTACAAATTTGATCACAGCTCGGCCATTGGCCATAATTGAACTCTATTATATTTTTTAAAATTAAAGTTAATTAATGTACTTCCTATATAACGTTGTTCATTTCTCTTATTGGGTAGTAGCCGAAAAGGCGATCATTGGAAATTTTTTTTATCCCCCCTCCCCCACACTGATTCCAATTAAAAGTCGTGAAATCTGTCACATAATCAGTTAAATTAATTTTTTTTTATTTGGCATCGGAGGGGGTTTAATTTTGAAGAAAGTCATGTAAAATATTTTTTTTAGAGACATGAAAGAAAATACATTTTTGATATAGTTAAAATGACTGAGAAACCACTGCCAAAAGAACTATCGTTTGTATGGGGCTTTTAATTGGTCCTGAACCCTGATGATGTGAGTTCAGGAAGGCGGCTGTTCGTCCCGGAACCGGTGATTCTTGTTTCAACTATTTTAGAAACTACAACTATTTTAGAAACTAAGTCAAGCCAGTTTCAAAGAAATCGCCCTCGAAACGATCGGGCGTAAAAACTAATGCGCTGAGAAATTACCTTCTTACACGACGCAGCCGTCGCCATTTTGCTGGCACGTTAGTCTGGAGTTTGCGATACGGGAAGGCTCTTTGACTTATGTATAGAGAAATTTAATAGCCTCATAGGCGTCACCAGCCAGCAATATCTGTCCCCCAGAGCCTCGCGCAGCCAATAGGAGGACGAGTACGCCCACATCAAAGGAAACCGCCGCACCATTTAGTATCTGTGCATATATCTACTCTGTGGCCTGCGTTTTCCGGCTGGACTACCAATGAGTAGGTTCACGCTCATCTTACCCATCGGCAAAATGAAGTTTCCTTTCAGTAATCTTTCCCCATAAACGCTGCAAGAAATAAGGGGCCGCGGTGGTGTAGTGGTTAGACAACTCATCTCCCACCAAGGCGATCCGGGTTCAATTCCCGGCGGGGCTGCTCCCGGACTCTTGCATGCGGGAATCGTGCCGGACGATGCCACTGGCTGGGATCTCCCCCCTCCCCTCCCCGGCCTACCCGCCACTTCGACATTACTCCAACTCGCCTCACTTCACCCTCATCGGATCTCAAGACGTCGTTGTTAGGAGCAGTCCAAATTTGTCAACTCAACTAGCGATAAGCGAAAATATCACAGAGATAATGAGCAGTTAAACAATGAGTATTAAATTCTCCATAATTAATTTCAGACCTAATTAAATCAGCGGCAGAAATGAAAACCAATACAAGAGTCATTCGAAACTACATCGTTGTGTGGCGTCTTGACATGACACACGATAACGAAATAAAAATAACAAAATGATCGCTTTTGTTGAATTTCATATTTTGTACTAGCAATGTTATGAATTAAAAATATATATATACATATATATGTGTGTCAGGTTCGATGCCACATTTGTTCAGTGTAACTGGTTTCATGTTTTTCGAACGAAAAAAACATGGATTTATTTAATTTCCGGAAAAGTGAGTAATGTCGCACAAATGTTACACGCAACTGGAGATAATAGCAGTGGCATTTTAAAACAAACGAAGCCAGAGAGAAACCAATACACCGTGATAAAAAAAATAATAAAATCGCTTATTTCAATTATTGTCGCCCAAAACTGGATGTAACATCACGTCTGATCGAATGGATATTAGTTTTTCAAATGATGAATATTACTTGTCGTTGCAGACGTCCGTAAAAAAATAATTAGCAATTTTTGTAGCTTTTGCTACAATAATTTTTTTCGTGTCCTTTTATAAACTTTCGTTAACAGAATTATGATGTTTCAGGTGCAACGTAACCCAGTGTCAAGATTAAGTTGCCACAGAACAGATGACAGATTTACAGTGGTCAGCTAGAGGCCAGTTACTGATGGAATACGTGCAGTGGAAAGTTGGACAGCTCTTAACATTTATTTATTTCGACTTTATTTATATTTATACTGGCGAAGTTAATGATTCAATGCCTTCTCTCACACTTAACCAGGTATAACTCAGTGTACACATACGTAAACATATAAAGAACAAGAAAAAATACTTACATTTACAAGAGGCGAAACAGAAATATGATAACTCAACTAGTATTAAATCTGAGAATGATCAGCAGTTTCGTATTATGTACATATCTCGAGCAGGACTAGAGACAAGGCAATGTTTAAAGAAAAAAGAAAAATTACAATAGCACAATAATATTTATCTACAATAACACAAAAATATGTTTCATAATCCGCATTAACAATCATAAATACAAATGTGCATAACCTTTAAAGTACCTGAAAGGAAAACAACACATTAAATATTAGCTCATTAAAATAAATAAACTTAACTACTGTATGATAAGCACTTACATATAATGAAATTTGAATGCAACAACGAATTAAAATAAATTGACGACTGGACAGCAAGTATTCACACATTGATCAAAGTGAATGTATGAATCAAAAGGTGTAGGTAAAGTATACAAATAGGTAAGAAGGAAAAATATTAAAAATACTACGGAATAATGATGCGTGTGTGTGGAATCATCGGCGCATATTCATAATGTACTTGGCAGCGGTGGTCTTAATAGTTGTTGGTGTAGTTGAGTTCCTCACTTCTACAGGTAAATATTCCCATGCTCGTGCGACAGAGACGGTGAAATAATTACCATATACCTGGCTTTCGTGAGCTGCAATATTTGACAGAGATGTATTTTTAGCATGCTTGTTAGTAGTGTGATCATTCCTCAAGGTTTTCAGCCGATTACGTAAGTATTCTGGCGTTGTAATATACTAGGATGTCTTGAGAGCAGGTGAGGGAAGAATGAGATGAGAGTGGAGCGACGCCGGAATGCAAGGGCGGGGGAGACGGGAGGTCCATGAGAAAACCCGGCCGACCAGTGGAATCGTCTGACACGATTCCCACTTGCGAAAAATCCATCTGGGAATGACCCGGCAGGGAATTGAACCCGGCTCGTCTTCGGCGGGAGGCGAGCAGTGTAACCGCTCAGCTACCGCGGCCCGTGGAAGGGTAGGATTAGAATGATTTATGTACGTTTGTGCACATCGGCGTGTGGCGTGGATCGTCGGAGCTGTCCATGCTGTCATTCCGGTCGGCCGGCGGCCATCTCCGCAATTTTGTATGAAGGTGACCTTGACCTTGATCCAGTGACCTTTGACCTTGAAAAACAAATATATCCAAGAAATACTTTTAAAATTATTTAAATAATATTTAACCCTTTAAGGATGGCACAAATTTACTTATACTGTGGACAAGGTTGAAGTGAGCTGCATATATTATCCAATAGAGCAATATTAGTTGATGTGGTCTCTATATTTCCGCTTACCTTCATCCTATTGGTTCTGGCTACACCGGACACGCCTACTGCACACTGTAATGTTTACAATGGGCTGGCCGTCGGTGAAGTCGTTTGTTGACTCTGAACCGATTACACGTGTCGCGACAAGTTTTACAATCCATCGTGAGCATTTGAGAAATGGTTAAAATGGAAATTTTTTATCTTACAAATCGCAATGTTGGCTAATTGTCATTTTTTTTTACTTAGATTCCGATTAAATCCCGCGGAACAGAAAATATAACACTGTGAGTTTTGTCTTGAAGAGCAAAGGATTTTCCATACAAAGTTATCCCTGATTATAAACGTGCATACTTCTCAAAGGGTTAAAAAGTTATTTAAAAATGTATATTTAAAAAGGTATTATTTAAAAATAAATTTAAAAAAAACTTACGTTTCCGGAGGTTCCCCCCAGCACTACGTCCAGCAGACGACTGACTCCCACCACTAATTGCTATTGGCTGTTTAGCCTGCAAGTCTCCACCCCCATCACTCCACACCAATACTCAGTCTATCGTATGCAACCATCTTGGTCTTTTCGTGTCATTTGTTTATACATTGCTGGAGGACGCCACCTTGGATTTAAAATGTTTACTTTTATGTTTACACAAGTAAAATGCTTGTAATACATGAAAACAAATAAGCGTATCATAAATGCGGTAATTCTTCAAAAGTGTGAAGAAACCGTGAATAGACTTTAGTTAGAAATCGAACATCAGTTTTACACATTCTACACTGAGATTTTGGGTAAATTTACTCTAATTTATCTGCAGCGTTACAAAATTATATTTGGTAACTAGTTTCGAAAAAATTACTTGCACACAAAAAAAAAAAATTACAGTGTAGAATTACCCTTCACTAGGTCATACGGAATTAGCTGATTATTTTCATCAGAGATACGAGTTTGGCTGTGCCTTTCATGTGAGCACGAAAGCGCCACTGGTCGCTGGGAGCCATAGTTCTTGCTTCTGTAACATAAGGCAGGGTTTACAAAAGTCCATCACGTCCGTCCGTCATACGTCCGTCCGTCTCCCAGCCGAGCGATTTACAACCAAACTTCGTACGTCCGTCGTAAGTTCATTGCTGCAAATAATAAAAAAATAAACTGCTTACAAATAGGAAAACATTCTCCAAAAAAAGGGAACATTTTTTTCGGCGGTACAGTGTTTATAAGTAACAAAAACGTACATACACGTACGTCATGAAAATTAATCGATATAAAAATTTTTTAAATAGCATATAAAGCGTGATTTTAATACCGTAACTATTACACAAAAGGAACTCGTGTTTCCACACATAATTACCAATTAATCTTCAGGGAAAATGTAACGTAATATCATTTTACAGTTACATAAACAATCATGTGAAAACAAAAGACAGCCAACACAAAACACTGCACACACTACACAGCTTTGTAAAGAACTCGGGATGAACGAGTAACAAAACGTGCAAGTTTAGAAGGCTGTAATTTCATCCGTCCGTCCGTCAAAAGTTGAAGCTTGCCAAGGTTTCGACGGACGGACGAATAGAATTAATGGCCACCTCTGATTGGCTATTGGTCACGTGATTGACGGACGGACGCCTCGGGGTTGTTGTAAATTCTGCCTGACTTCTCGTTACTGCGGACAGGTTAACTATCAATGCAACCACTGACAGGAAGCAACTCGTTATTCCTTGGTTTCCCATGTTTTCTAAGAACCTTGCCGTTTTCCCTGACCTATGTTCAGGACCGAAACCTTCCAGTGCCATTTTTTTTTTCGCCGCTGACAGAAAAAAAAAACATGCAATCTGTGGAGTTGAATTAAATTGCACTGCATAAGACCACACGCAAGCAGAATTAACATTTATTCAGTCCACTGACATTTCTCGCGACGTAAACTACTGGCTTCGCACGTGTGCCCATTACAAAAAAAAAATATTAATTTTCTACGTTTAGGCCCTGTGTCGCTCGGCAAAGACGTATTGTTGCGAGTTCACGAACTAAGAAATTAAAATTTTGAAATGCATATTTCCATTACATCTTTCTGTATTCACACAACTAATAATGTTTGCAGCGTAACAATTATTTACTTTATCCGTGACCCAGGTAAACATTCCCTGACTTTTCCCTGCCACGTGAAATTCCCCGACATTTCCCTGTGGGCGGGGACACCCTGAACCTACAAAACTTCCTGAACCGCACCGAACCCTGACAAACGACGATCACAAACCAGTTTTGTCAAACCGCTCGTTTCCAAGCCGAGTGACTCGTGCCTGTTACAAACGCAACCGTAACCTTTACTATAAAACGCCCAGAGGCCATAAATTAAAAATGAACAAAATAATAATAATAATAATCCGTCGCGGCAACGGGAAAGGACGGCCCGCCATAAATTACCAGATTATTTCAGCGATCTGTCACGGCTGTCGCTACGAGGCAAACAATCTCCTCGGAGAGAAGTTCGCTTCTTGTTTCATTTTTTTTTTGGTTCCTCCACGCCGAAAAGGACAAAAAAAAAAAGCCCCAGAAATAACGATACTGAATATTACATGTCCATGCTCCGTAATTTTCTTCAGTTATACTTCTGCCCTTGAGGGGAAACACGAAGAACCGGTTCTGCTACGTGTGAAGAGGACACAAACAACGACCAAGGGTGAGACGCAAGACAAATGGCTTACAAATTGCACTGCACTCCCATTTTTTATTTTTTTTTTAAACCGTGCACCTATTTCATTGCGCAAGTCAACTTCGACCGAACTAGTCTTGTTTCCCCAGTACTACAACCCGAGTATAACCTCCGGACGCCATGAACCGGCATTTACTTTAAGAAATTTACGAACGATTTATGATCTCCCCGATGAGTCCCTAATAAATCTTTATTTGCCCTTATCTCCGAAACAGAACACCACTAATCGAGCCGGCCACCTTCAGAAGCTGAAGAAAATCAATTGGGATAACACCGATCCCTCTTAATACAAAGTACTGACTTCCCCTTCTGAAGCTGAAGCATTAATACAACTTCAGCTCTTTCTGGCTAGGGCAAGATTGCAATACCCTACATGTAACTTCCACTTAGGCTGTGAAGATCAGTGTCAAAAGTTTGGCAAACGCAAAAATTTTCGCCACTAGGTAAGCGCTAGTGTCGGCAAGTAACCAGATTTCCTCTACGCATTTCGTACGTCAAAGGGGCCGCGGTGGCTGAGCGGCTAGCCTGCTCGGACTCCCACCAAGGCGAATCGGGTTCAATCCCCGGCTGGGTCACTCCCGGATGTCCGCATGTGGGGATCGCACCTGACGATGCCGCTGGTAGGGCGGGTTTCCTCGGGGATCTCCCGTTCAACCCCGCGCCTCCTTCATTCCGGCGCTGCTACATTCTCGCCTAGATCATCTTCATCGGCTCTCACGACCTCGCTGGTAAGAACCGCCCAAATCTCTTCACTCACTCTACATTATAGGCTGTTCACGCTAAAATGACCATTTTTGAAAGCCCTGCTTAAGATCTACTTGTATGCACGCTATGTGTTCTTCCACCTTCAATAAAATTAACATTGCCATGGGCCTCATCACTTTATTCATGCGTCGGTCAAGTACAACAGTGAAATTGTTAGGAAAGTAAATGTTATAGAAAACGGCTAATTTTCACACTCAAGTATTAAAAAAAAAAAAAAAAAACAAAGCGAAAGAGATAATTCAAGTCATCATAAATGGTTACACTAACACTTTTTATTCGACGTTAAGATACAGAACTATTCCATCCATCGTTACCAACTTTACTGGGCAAATGTCACTCAGTGTGCCCACTGAAATAGATGCGTTCAGGGGCATTTCATTTCAAAAGTGCTCACTTTATCGTAAACACCATTTAATAGTACAATAAAAACAATGATAAATCAAATACAAAATCACTACGTAACTAAATAACATATTTCCATCTTATTATTCACGAAGCTTAAAACTTTTTAATTCAAAGTTACCTTTTCGAACAGTGCGCACCTGGCGACGAAAGTCTTCCCTAAACCAAACTCTCACATAACAAATCTCGTTTTGTTCCTAACCTCAGTATCAATTTATAATTGAAAATAAAAAATAACGGCGATAAGATAATATTTTGAACAAGTAGAGTACGTCTTCAAAAATATATCGAGGAATTTTTTTATAGAAAAATTATATATATATATATATATATATAATTTCTAATGGCTTCTCAATAGAGTTTTCTATGCCATACGTACACTGGAAATCACCTTCCGCAAGCTTTCTTTTTATTTGCCCTTCTTTTACCGACGTATAACAAGCAGACAATGAAGAAAACCGCGCATCGGTTAAACACATTGAGGTCTGCACACATTCACTGGCAAGTAAGACATGTTAGAAGTGAGTCGCCTATATCCACTACTGCAAGAACACCAGTTCTGTTGGTGTCTGTGTTAGAACTCACCATCGTCCTATTGGTCCATACCACTACCCTGTACTTTACAGCGTTCATTATTGGCCGGTCATCAACCAATGGAGAGCCGAGATGATATTGACCCCACACAAAAACAGACATTCTGTCGTTAGCGATATCATTGTTATTGCGCTGTCGTGTTCTTGTGAAGGTCGTGTTAAACATTGGCCGAACAAATACTACACATCCATGCGAGTTTTGTTCTGAACAACAAAAGAAATTTTCAAGTTTAACTTTGCTCCAGCTACACTCGAGCATAGTATACAAAGTGTTAAAAGCAGTATTTGAAGTGAAGCTACATCGTCTAGGCCGTAGCAGAAAAAGCGATCCGCCGTACATTTCAGTACAGTGTAAAATCCAAACAGTTAAAAAAATATTGCTCCAAATCAGAACATCTTACTGCATATCTATTAAAACTGCTCCATTTGAATACTGATCATTTGACTTGCTGAGATTCACTGAAACCTTGTAACTTTGCAGATTTTGAGGTATATTTACATTCAGTAAAATACATTATTATTATTTTTATTATATAATTAAAGAGTACTTGCTTGTGTTGTCACTTCTTTTAACATAATTTCCTAATTACGTTTTAATACAGGAGTTAACAGTATAATCTTTGGTTTATCTTAATATTTATTTACATAGAGAGTAATTTGTTTATAGCCAATATTAAGAATAAATGTTTGTTATTTTTAATTTATTCCTACATGGTATAAAGTAATTAAATGTTTATTAAACATAAACCATCTTGGTTGTCTCTCGTCTCGCCATTGCTGATTGGCTGATAAATGTTTCATGGTCAGACCTTCAACACGGTAACACCTTCAACACTATGCCCATATGATATATACGGCAATAATTAATTTACACTTCCTGGCTTTCAAATTCTCACACCTGCAAATATTCTTTATTCTTAAGTACATTCTGCGAGGAATTACAGGATGAAATATATATCCCTAAAAAAAAAAAAAAAAAAAAAACCTTAGATGCAAAAAACACAGCTCGACAGTAAAATAAGCGAATGAACTTCATAAACTGACAAACAATATTTATTCTGTTCGCATTTGTTATAGGTAGGGACCTGCAATATTCGCGTTATTATTTAGGAACACATTAAACTTTAAACACGTGTACCTTTGTAATACGTTTGTTATAGGAGCATAATGTATCTGACACGCCCTGGGTAACTATGCGCCAATAAATGAACACTTCACAATTATGTGCCCCAACCACGTGCAATTCAGTCAGAAAGGGAGAGGCTTCATATCTGTGCAGCAACCAATGGAGAAACTCCGCCGGGCTCCATTACATACAGTACTGTGTTGGGGACACGGCCGTTTGTTTAGCGCGAATACATCTTCGTTAAAGCGCTCGGACGCCTTGGTGTTTTAATTTACGTTCCCGGCCACAGCTTCACTCAATAATATGGGATTATATGGGTACCGCAGGATTTCTTTCGAGATGCTCTTTCGAACCGTATACGATTTCTGTATTTCCACTTGGCTTCTTGACGAGTAAAGAACGACATTGTGTTTAAGTTTTCTTAATTGTTCACATTAAACTCGTGCGATTTCACCATAACCACGCCACACAAAAATGTTTTATAGACGCGATTTTATTTTAATGCATATAAGTGTAAAAATTTTCAGATTTGTAAAATATTTACTTCTCTAATAATTTCACAATTTCACTTGACCGAAGCATTAAAGGAGTGATGGGGCTTATGGCAGTTTTAACCCTTTGAGAAGTATGCACGTATATACTCGGGCCTACGCTTACATGGAAACTAATTTGCTCTTGAAGACAAAGCTCACACTTTTATAGTTTTACTATTTCGCTAGACTTTATCGGAATCCAAGTAAAAAATAACAACTAGTCAACATTTCAGTTTGTAAGAATAAAACAGCCCTTTTAAAACAATTTTTCAAACGAACACGATGGATTGTAAATATTGTTACTTCTATCGCGATACATTAATTGGTGCAAAGCTAACGCGTGACTTCATTGGTCGACGGCCAACCAATAATAAACGTTGCAGAGTGCAGTAGGCATGTCTGGCGTAGACAGGACCAATACGATGAAGGTAACTAAAAATACAGAGAACAACCAAAATTATATTGCTGTAGTGTACAATATAGGCAGCTCACTTCAACCTTGTCGTCAGTGCTGGTATATTTTGTGCCGTCCTCAAAGGGTTAATTTTACATTACGCGGATGAATACTCAACGCGCATATAAGAATGCCATAAGCAGGGTTTTCAGAAGAGCTCAGTTTAACGTGAACAGCCTTGAAAGGCAGTTCACGGTGCAGCGAGCACTTTTGAACCCTAGTTACTTTTTTCTTTGAGCCATGTTTTATCCTTGAACCAGTGTTTTAAATAAATATTGTTGTGTAAGTAATAAACACAGTGTGTATATTCCACCGCACTCGGAAGTAAACGTCTAAGTTTGAAATAAAATACATTCATTGACTATTATTCGAAATGAGAGGGCTTGCAGAAGTGCTCACTTTACCGTGAAAAGCATACGACAACTTTTCGGTTGAGTCTCGCAGTCGCGCGGGGGACTAACCTTCAAGGGACGAAGGGAAAGGGGTAAAAATGTTACACGGAGTAACGATGGGTCAGTTGATACGAGAGAAAGTGAAAAAGACTCCCAGGATACGGTGGAGAAGGGAGGATTGTCTTCTCAGGGAGAGGGAAGTGTCTGGCGTCAAAGGGAGAGCACTTAACACCCTAACACGATCAACTCCTCGCACGACTGTCCGTCACAATTATCTCCCCGGGTCCTCTACTCTCAAGACGCGGCTCGAAGAGTGAAAATAAAACAAACCTGAAAGGATAAAAAAAAAAAAAAAAAAAAACAGAAGGTACACTGTCGTCTTAAGTCCACAAAAACTTAAACACGCTCGATCACGCATTAATTTCAAGAGTTCAAGTATTGAAATCGCGTACTTTTTTTTTTTCAGCAACTGTCGTGGAACCATTGAACAATAAGCTGCGGGATCTATAGTGAAATTACTATTTTGTGTAATTTTGTATCTATCAACTTAATACAAGATTGTTAACCATCTATGTTTCTTACTTCGTAGGATGTGTAGTTAATTTAGTATCTATATTTATTTTTATAACACCTCATGTCGTTATGTTACATGCGGAGTTAATTAACTGAATGTGCAAAGTACAGCACTGGTCAAATATAAACTCCCTGCGTGTCTCCAAATTAGTACGCGACAATGAAGCATTTCCTTCTCTATAATTGAGGAATAATAATATTATATGAAAAGATATATGTTTTTCCTGTTCATTTGATAAATAAATTTCGTCAAATGTCATATGGTGATTATATTCACCTATAAGCTGTTCCGATAAAGTGAGCACTTTTAAGGCCCTCCCAACAAGCATTAACCACTAATAAATGTATCTCATTGCAACCTCAGACATTAAATTCCGAAGGTGGTGAAATGTATATACTGTTTTTTATTGGTCACATTGCAATGTTTATATTAAAAAGCAGGAGGAAGATGGAAATAGGATGAAAAGAAAATTTACAAGGGCCTTAAAAAGTGCTCACTTTACCGTGAACAGGCTAAAATCCCAACTACACTTAGTAAGCTGACCTACTCTAACTGACCTAACCTAACTTAACATAACCTAGTTTCTCAACTGTTGAACTATTGTAATATTTAGGTAAGTACTGTATTTTTGCAAACTAATTAATATAGCCACCTATTTTTCGCGAAAAGATGTCAGGTCCCTTGCACTCCAAAATACTACAATTAATATCCACTTTCGTGATTGGACGATTTTAACTGTCACGCTTTGCAAGGTGTCTTCCCGCGAATCACGGACACTCAGCATCGGGTTACCTAAGTCTGATTGGTCCAGACAGGTAAGTAACTGTCTCCCGACAAAGACACACGGCCACTAACCAAAGGAATAATGCGCTCATGCCATATGACATAGGAGTCTTGCCTTCACGCAAATATTTTCGCGAAAAAAAAAAAAAGGTGACCCTGCTAATCAACACTTCATTTATTCTCGCAAGAAATTAAATACTGTCGTTGTAAAAGCTCTTTGGTCGAGAAAGCGGGAGAAGTGAGAGGCAGTTAAACATTTGTACGGACAGTGTCCCAGACGGGGAAAAGATACCAGCCTATGTCGAGATCATGAACTGTTGTCGTCCACGGGAACCGACTCGTTCTCAGTAATGGGTCGGTTGAGCTGATACACGGTAGTCCGGTTATTACGAAATGTGATGGAGAAGAAATAAATAAGGCGCAGGTGTACGAGTTCGAATCGGCCAACAAAACGGTCATCATTTCACAATTAGAAGACGGAGAGAAATATCAAAACTATTCATAAACAAGAGAAACAATGAGAAAAAATAGAAAGCGATAAACATAAGGAACTATCGATACACGAGGAACAGAAGATGAAACTACAGAACCCAAGCAAGCGTTCTGACGAAAACAACCATGCAAGCAAAATAAACGACGAGTGGAGAGTGACGCAAATAAGCTACTGTCCACAAACGGGAACGAACATAAGCCGAAGCCAGAACGTACACATTTACGTAATTTGACGTCTTACAGGGAACGATGGACAACATCTGGGACCTCTTACAATTGATTTATTGAGTGTCCATGCAATGTTTATGCGAACATTATTTATGTATATTCAAACTGGCCTTGTACATTCATAGTAGGCAGATAAGTGAAGAAAGAGCCCTTAACCCTTTGAGGATTATGCACGTATATACTCTAGGGTACGTTTATATGGAAATTTATTTGCTCTTGAAGACATCTCACACTTTTATAGTTTTACTATTTCGCTAGACTTTATCGGAAACTAATTAAAAAAATAACAACTAAACAACATTACAGTTCGTAAGAATAAAACTGTTTTTTTTTAATAATTTTTCAAACGAACACGATGGATTGTAAAACTTGTTACTTCTATCGGGATACATTAATTGGTACACAGCCAACGCGTGACATCATTGATCGACGGCCAGCCACTAATAAACGTTGTAGAGTACAGTAGGCGTGTCCGGTGTAGCCAGGACCAATAGGACAATGGTAAGTGGAAATACCGAGACCAACCAAAATGATATTGCTGTAGTGTAGAATATAGGCAGCTCACTTCAAACTTGTCAACAGTGCTGTCCTCAAGGGGTTAAAGCAATTGCAAGTGTCAGCCTGTATGTTACATTCTAATTTGTGTATATTTATACACAAACACAATTATATATATATATATATATATATATATATATATATATATATATATATATATATATATATATATATATATATATATATATATACACACACACACACATATACATATATACACACATACGTCTGCCTCCCATGAGTGCACTAGGAATACACACATATACAAGCAAAGTGTATAAATTTCCTGGAACTCGATGGGTACATACACCCAAACCCATCTCCAACACTTTCCACATGAGCTGGGTTAAAAGTGACCCCATCCCCCCTTCCAAAGGTCATCCCCACCGACCAACATTAAACCACTCGTCAATGTGGAACTCCCACAATCCTTCTTACTAAAGAAATGATCGTATTAATTAGCGTTATCTTCCCGCGGCAACCCTACGGCTCAAGCCAGCTAATTAATTGGTTCATTAGGGACCCGCATCGATTCCAACACACTGTCAACATTTTCACCAGCATACAACGTTTTAATTAACTGTAATTCCG
This sequence comes from Dryococelus australis, assembly GCA_029891345.1. Lineage (NCBI taxonomy): Eukaryota > Metazoa > Arthropoda > Insecta > Phasmatodea > Phasmatidae > Dryococelus > Dryococelus australis. Next base: position 51,524,362 of record CM057008.1, read on the forward strand.
TCGATACAGGTTAAAAGACCACAGAGACCTGCGAAATGAAGGGTCGAAAAAAAGTTTCAACTTCGTTCGGAGAACTGATATGAATATCGGAATTTCTATAGCGGGGAAGCTTCGACGAAGAATTAGTTGTTCGCATGTAAAGACCTTGATGTTTTTGTGACGTCGTATCGCAAAAGAGTAGACTTTAACCCTTTGAGGACGGCACAAATTTACTAGAACTGTTGACAAGTTTGAAGTGAGCTGTCTATATTCTACACTACAGCAATTTCATTCTGGTTGGTTTCTGTATTTCCACCTATCATTGTTCAATTGGTCCTGGCTACACCGGACAAGGCCTACTGTGCTCTGCAACGTTTATTATTGGCCGGCCGTCGACCAATGAATCCACGCATTGGCTGTGTATCAATTAATGTATAGCGATAGCAGTAACAAGTTTTACAATCCATCGTGTTCGTTTGAAAAATTATTAAAAAAGACAGTTTTATTCTTACGAACTTTAATGTTGTTTAGTTGTTATTTTTTAATTAGTTTCCGACAAAGTATAGAGAAATAGTAAAACTATAAAAGTATGAGCTTTGTCTTCAAGAGCAGATGAATTTTCCATATAAACGTAGTCTCGAGTATATACGTGCATATTACTCAAATGGTTACATCCCTGTGATTAATTTACTTTCAATCTTGTTTTAATTGGAAACTACCAATGTTAGGAGACTTTCATTTGAAACAGGTTGTACGTGATCAGAACTTCGCGTGCTACCGACGTAATATAATGTCGCGTGGATTTAACCAAGCTGTAAGGAGTTTGTCGTAATATTGTGACTTCCGTATTGCTTGATAACACGTGCGAAGAAAGACTTTTTCCACCAGCATTTTTCGCAGTGTTCTTTCTCTACAACGTCATATCAAGTCAGCAACACTCAGAAGTGTACATTTCTCGAATGAACATTATTCTAGGTAGGAGAGAACAATTGTTTTGTCCAGTTCCAAGGCGGCATTACACTAATAGAGAGCCAGCAGTAACAAAGTTGTAATACAGTCTAAAGTTTTTCTCGATAAAGTGAGCACTTTTGAAAAGAACCTTAGAAAAAGTAACCATCCCTGTCTGCATAAATTTTAATGGGTGTTCTGAGTGACATTCGCCCAGTAAAGTTGGTAACGATGAATGGAAAGTAGTTACATATCTTAACGTCGAATAAAAATTATTACGTAACCATTTGCGATAACTCGAATTATTTAATTCGCTTCCTGTGTTTTTTAATGCACTAAAGTGTAAAAACGAGTAGAGATGTAAAATATTTAATTCCCTGTTAATTTCACAGTTTCACTTGACCAACGCATGAATAAAGTATGAGGCCCATGGCAATGTTAATTTTACATACGGCGGAAGAATACATTACGTGCATACAAGTAGATTTTATGTCAGGGTTTTCAAAAGTGCTCATTTTACCGTCAACAGCCTATAGCAAGAGTGTCCGATGCTGTATGGACAAATAGGACGATTGTAATGATGTTTTACTATTGAACTTTTTCTGACTAGTCAACACCAACAAACCTATTTCATCTCTGTTTGTATTCATATTAGGTATAAATTAAATATGATTATTAATTTACAGATAAAATACAAATATAATTTCTATTTAACTCAGAAAATAAATTTTTTAACACACGTACAAAACGATTGTGAAGCAACCAAACGCGTTCTCCTTAGGTTATTTTTTCAAATGTTTGATTCAAGAAATGTGAAGACGCTGTGAATATACTACAGGCTTATATCATTATCATGTGAGTAAAGTGGATCTAAACTCAAAGTTTTTTAACACTTTGGGGACTATACTCGAGTGTAGTTCGGGCAAAACTTGTCTGAATATTTATTTCCACTTAAAACACAAAACGTGTCCGGGTTAACTTTTATCAATTCCCTATATCATAAGGATTTTAAATAGGAACTAATACAACATGAACAACGAACTCCGTAAATAAACGACACATTTTCATATAGTTACGGAAATCAACATGATGGGAATTTACACCTCGTTAGATACGAAAGAACATTTGGTTGTAAAACGGTACACTCGGCACTCCATTGGTTGGCAGCCGGCCAATACGGGAAGACTTGTGTCGTTTTGACCAATAGAATGGCGTTAAGTGACAATATGGACCAATAGAACACGGTGTCCTTGCAATGGTGTGGATATATGTGACTAACATCTAGCTTGTCTTTAAAGCTGGTATAAGTGTGCCGACCTCGAAGTGTTCAAAAATTAACTTAGGTGTCTGTTAAAACAATTCAAAGAAATGATACGAACTTTAAACCTACCTAATGAAGAGTTAACCCTAGAAGTTCTCGGGTTTCATTACTTTAGCATGTGTACCTCTTATCTCACTTCAACCTGGGAAACTCACTTGCTTTCCGCGCCCCAGTTGCACAGGAAATATTACTTCCACAGTTTCCACATCCGGTGAGTGGGTATCAAAGTTTCGCAAGAAGGGCTTGCATTAGTTCTACTTTCACCTTAGAAAGCGGAAAACCGAATGGGTAGAAAAGTTACCAAAAACTACTCTGAAATACTGTTGGCAGATAAAGCGGTTTTCTGGAGCAATTTTCTGCGAACTTCAAAACGAATAAGGCCTGAAGATGGAACACGTAGCAAAGAAACTATATCCACGGTAATATCGTCCAAGTGCAGTTCCTACTGTAAGTTTAACACAATGATGTCTGCACACATTTACTGGCACTTCAGACAAATTAGAAGCGAGTCACCTATATCCACTACTGCAAGAACACCGGTTCTGTTGGTGTCTGTGTTAGAACTCACCATCGTCCTATTGGTCCATATCACGCCGGACACTAACCTGTACTTTACAGCGTTCATTATTGGCCGGTCATCAACCAATGGAGAGCCGAGCTGATATTGACCCAATCAAATTTCCTTGATCGTATAAAAGGATTTACAATCAATCATGTCCCTTTGAGTGGCTATAAAAAAAAAGAGAAATTCTATCGTTAGCAATATTATTGTTACTGTGCTGTGGTGTTCTTGTGAAGTCATGTTAAACACTGGCTGAACAAAGACTGCACATCCATGCTAGTTTTACTATGAACAATAAAGAAATTTTCAAATTAGCTTTCCTCGAGCTGCACAGTCTACAAAGTGTTAATGAACCTTAACGGCCAAAAGAAAAACGTATCTTATTTCACCGGGGCACAGTTAAATATGCAACACAGTTTCCAGTCAGACTCTTGAGAAATATGAAAAACATACAAAACTTGTTTATTCTCCTCGACGCCAGATTATGTAAAATGGCGAGACTTTTTGCAGAACTCAATTTTGTTCGTGCTACTTCCCTCGTTTAAACTGCATACGGAAACTCATCACAATTCATGCCACTGGCAGACAAGAACATTTTACTAGCACAATTCGCCTTTTACCCAATGCAGCGGAAGGCGAAACAGACGATCCGCGGAAGACGACGAATTTCGAAGCGAAAGAAAAACGAGAACAAACATTCAGAAACAGGGACCATCAGTTATAACGTGAATAGGGGGAATAAATAGAGCGGAGAAAGGTAACGAGCTAAAGATTATTCAAATCCCAAATCGCATTGCAAACAGGAGATAATATTAGAAGCTGACACAGCGATAATAAAGGCGCATGTACAAGGAGTTCCTGCATTTCGTAGGTAAAAGATTTTAGGGTAGGAACTTGGCTGGAAGAAAACAGCACGATTACAAAAATAACATGAATTGCATTTTATTAAACAAGGGTATATTCACGAGGGGTTAATCGGTTTTATTGCCCCGTAAATTTGAGCTTCTCGGATAATGCCTGCACATTTGAATTGGCAACCAGAGGCATTTGTCTTCAGCACACTGACTGGACGAATAGTGATACTAACAAACTCATTTTCAGAGATTCCACCAATAGCAAATCTTCTTGGAAGTCCGTACAGAAAATATTGCACGACTGATAGTGTACAAATCGCTTTAGATCAGACACGCATTAATGAGTGGATGATTTTAAAGTTCGCGCGTGTTAGACAAAGAATAAGGAACTGAAATAGACGCTTATAACCTATTTGCGGTTTCTTAGCATTTTTTGAATAAAACCTTTGAAAAATCACCCCATGTATGACGTATTTAGTTAATTCCTAAATATGCCATGTATCACAAGCGTTCTATACCTCTGTTAACATAAATGTATCTTATTTCAAGTTAAATTGAAGTTGTACCTATATTTAATTTATAAATTATAATATTAAATATATGATAGATATGAATGAAAGGAGTGAGAAAGAGTGTGTTGGCAGCACCTAGTATAAAATAGATCTCGTGCAAAATAGTGCTACAACTGAGTGCGCACGAATTCAGTGCGTTGTTTGTCGGTGTAATTATGTAGACTTGGTTAAAGTAAGTTTGCGTAAGGCGGAGGAATATCCTGGGAAGTAGGGCCTTAGCAGGGCTTCAGAAAAGTGTGAAATAGCAGCGAATGGATCACATAATGCGGGAACAAGTGGACCTGCTGAGGCACTGCTGAAGGTTCACTCCCGTGATATTCCTCCGCCTCATGATAACTGAGCTTTAATAAGTGAAGTGAGACGAGTATGAAGCGGCGCCGCAATGTAAGAGCGGGGGTAACGGAAGATCCCCCGAGAAAAACCCCGCCGACCAGCGGCATCGCAAGGCGCGAGATTCCCACGTGCTCTGACCGCCACGCGAAACGGTAATTTTTGGGGCTCGGGAAAATGTGGCACGACTGTCGCACTCCTAGTTGCGACACACGGGTACTTAAGAAAACAGAAGTGAAAACAATGGTGTCAACTGCGAACTCCACTTACATGCCAGACGACAACTCGACCAATAGGGAATATCCCATACCGTGCAGTAGCCAATCGGCAACCGTCACGCTGTTCAGTTTCTGCATTGTAACTAGAGCCCCGAGTATTTCGCGAATTCATCCGGAGGCGAGGTAGACTCCAAACACTCGTTCTTTCCCCCTACTGTTGTGATTGGACGACAGTTGTATAGTTTACACGCGCTGTGTTTAACTGTGAGCAAATAATAAGCAGGAAGCATTGGTGTGAGAGTGTGAGTGTTTAACACAGAGTCCTCACTTGATCACAGCAACCAATAAGCAGACGATAATGACTCGAGTGTATAAAATGCTGTCCAGCCTAGCTTGCTGCCAACTCAGTCCGCGACATACTCGGGGTTCCAGCACATTAAAGGAATGTACACATTTACTGACACTCAAGACAAATTAATAGTAAGTCACCTATATCCACAAATGCACTAATACCGGTTCTGTTGTGTCTGTGCTAGAAATCACAATAGGCCTACCGATCCATATCACACTGGACACTGCCCTGTATTTAACAGTGTTCATTATTGGCCCGTTATCACCCAACGGAGAGCAGAGCTTATACTAACCAATCAAATGTCCTTTATCGTAAAAAAGGATTTACAATCATGTCCCTTTGAGTGGCTATAAAAGAAATACATCATACCGTTAGCAACACCATTGTTACTGCACTGTGGTGTTCTTGTGAGGCCGCGTTAAAAACCCTAGCCGAACAAAGACTGCATAGCAGTATGCATTTTGTTTTGTTCAACAAAGAAATTTTCAAATTAGGTTTTCTCGAGCTACACTCGAGCGTAGTCTCCAAAGTGTTGATTATTACTACGGACCTCCGAAATTCGCGTATTTTTTTTGGTATCAAGCTAAAACTCACAGTACTGTATATACTCTAGCCGGCGTCGTTCCTCCATTGGCTCCTGTCCAGATGTGAGGTCACTCCCTTTCTGAGTGTACGTGATTGGGGCACACGATCGTCAAGTTGTCATTTATTGGCGCAGAGTTACCCGGGGCGTGTCATATAAAATATGGTCCAATGACAAACGTATTGCAAAGGCAAAAGTGTTTTAAGTTTAACCCTTTGAGGACGGCACAAAAGTACTAGCACTGAGGACAAGTTTGAAGTGAGCAGCCCATATTCTACACTACAGTAATATAATTTTGGTTGGTCCCTGTATTTCCACTTACCATTTTACTATGGTCCTGGCTACACCGGACAAGTCTACTGTAACCTGCAAAGTGTATTATTGGTTGGCCGTCGACCAATGAAGTCACAAGCTTTACAATCCATCGTGTTCGTTTGAAAAATTATTAAAAAGAACAGTTTTAATATCATAAACTTAAATGTTGACTAGTTGTCATGTTTTACTTAGATCCCGATACACTGTAGCGAAATAGTGAAACTATAAAAGTGTGAGCTTTGTCTTCAAGAGCAAATAAATTTCCATGCAGGAAACGTGGCCCCGAGGATATAAGTGCGCACTCCTCAAAGGGTTAAAAATAAGCCCCCCCCCCCCCCCAAAAAAAAGACTGCACAGCCGCCCGAATTTTGTTTTGATCAATAAAGAAATGTTCAAATTAGGTTCGCTCGAGCTACACTCGAGCATAGCCTGCAAAGTGTTAATTATTACGTAGTCTGGGGCAGCGACGCGAACGCTCGTAATTAGGACGACACCCGATAATGGAACGCCACAAGCCAGGAAGGATTTATACTGTCAAGACGAGAGACAGTGGTGTCGGCGCTACAGCATATACAGAGAGCGAGGCAGGCGCCGGCTTTTCACCGGCCTTATTCGGGCAGGGCCACCGCCCGGGATGGATTACCGACATAGTATAGACGATTACACAGAAGCGGAACGGCGTGGAGGCAAGAGAAAACTTAAGGCCCCCGCCTACTGTCTGATCTCATACAAGATGGCAAGATTTTGACAGTCAGTAGGTGGCAACTTGACGTATACCGAAACAAACAAAGTGCCGTTTACAAAATCGTGTATCAGCTGATGCACGAACGAAAACAGTGTAAAAATACGCGATAACATAGAGTTCCAAGATTAATTAATATATTTTATTTTACGTGGTCACAAAACAGCGGTTGCAAGTGTTTTAAACTAATCTCCGTGCTAAAGTAGTAATGTATAGGTGTTCAAAATTAAATGCCCAATACGACGATTCAGAGTTGGATGAAACGCGACTTCAAACCTTAGATCTGTCCATGTCGTATTCCCACTGCCCATCCATGCTTTCCATATGTGCTTGATATTGATTCCAAGAGCCTACAGAAATATTGCATGATAATATTGAATTATTTTTTCCAAATAATTTGACGAAATATATTACAAATTCGTGTCGTTTTGAGACCGTAATAGGAGAAAAGTCAAGTTTAAAAAAGCAGGATATAGAGGCGGCGAACCTGCTGCTATCTGTCGGCTCACACACTTAACCATGCCGTGCGCGCTATATGCGAGTTCTTTCTCGAACCTAACCAGCTATAACGCTCAAATGAATGTGTTTCGTATGTAAAATAACAAATTTACGAACAGAGCTCTGCGAGCTCTGCATAGTTTTTACAGCAACCTATATTTCGTGTACAGCGATTTTGATTACTAGTAATTTCTATTGGGCCAGTAATTTTCCGTCTATGTCCTAAATACGCCACGTTTTTTCCCGAAACCCATTTCCTTGTTTTCGTGTAGCATCCAACTGACACGCCAGCTGAAGGCGGAAGGATATATAAACTAAAAATAAATATTAGTTGAACTGTCAAAATCATGCCATCATATATGAGACAGACAGTATGGAGCGTGAACTGCGCTGCAGTGTATTCGAAACACCCGTTTATCCCCAGGAGAGTATATACCTGCGCGTTCAAGGTCAACAAGCGAGGGAGCGATACAGGCGACACTAACACGGACGCCTAGTGTCTCATCGCCTCTATGTGCAAGACGTGCAGTATTTCCGTCGTGACGCTGTACTGTAAAAATTAGATGTGTAACAGTGGGGTTTTATAACCCGCTATGAAAGCCCACAGATAAAACTATGCCCGTATGTTTGTACTTTTCTCTTGCCACTTAACACTTTTGCAGACTATGCTCGTGTGTAGCTCGAGCAAAGCTAATTGGAAAATTCCTATGTTGTTCTGAACAGTACTCGCATGGCTGTGTAGTCTTTGTTCCGCAAGTGTTCAACACGACCTCACAAGGACACGACGACGCAGTGGCAATGATATTGCTAACGGTCTATTGTTTATTGGTACTCAAATAGACATAATTGATTAAACATCCATTGGTTGATGACCGGCCAATAATGAACGCTGTAAAGTACAGGGTAGTGTCCGGTGTGTTGTGGACCAATAGGACGATGGTGAGTTCTAACACAGACACCAACAGAACCGGTGTTCTTGCAGTAGTGGATATAGGTGACTCACGTGAAATTTGTTTTAAGAGCCAGTAAATGTGTGCAGACCTCAATGTGTTAAGGAAACTGCATAGGCAAGATAAAAAAAAAAAAAAAAAAAAAAAAAAAAAAAAACAAACGATATTTGACCATTTTCACCCAAAGGAGAGCAGGGCTGATACTAACCAATCAAATGTTGTCATTTTTTTTATATAGATTCCGATAGTGTATAGCGAAATAACAAAACTATAATAGTGTGAGATTTGTCTCCAAGATCAAACAAATTTCCGTATAAACGTAAGTCCCGAGTAAGGGTTAAGTGTCAATAGATTCGTAAATAAAAAAAAACTTTTAAAAAAATATTCTGCAAGTGTAGTTCAAGCGTAGGGTAGCCACGGCCCACCATGAAGTGTTAACAGGAGGGTAGCCACGGCCCACCTTGAAGTGTTAACAGGAGGGTAGCCACGGCCCACCTTGAAGTGTTAACAGGAGGGTAGCCACGGCCACCTTGAAGTGTTAACAGGAGGGTAGCCACGGCCACCTTGAAGTGTTAACAGGAGGGTAGCCACGGCCACCTTGAAGTGTTAACAGGAGGGTAGCCACGGCCCACCTTGAAGTGTTAACAGGAGGGTAGCCACGGCCACCTTGAAGTGTTAACCGGAGGGTAGCCACGGCCCACCTTGAAGTGTTAACCGGAGTGTAGCCACGGCCCACCTTGAAGTGTTAACAGGAGGGTAGCCACAGCCCACCTTGAAGTGTTAACAGGAGGGTAGCCACGGCCCACCTTGAAATGTTAACAGGAGGGTAGCCACGGCCCACCTTGAAGTGTTAACAGGAGGGTAGCCACGGCCACCTTGAAGTGTTAACCGGAGGGTAGCCACGGCCCACCTGGAAGTGTTAACCGGAGGGTAGCCACGGCCCACCTTGAAGTGTTAACCGGAGTGTAGCCACGGCCCACCTTGAAGTGTTAACAGGAGGGTAGCCACGGCCCACCTTGAAGTGTTAACAGGAGGGTAGCCACGGCCCACCTTGAAGTGTTAACAGGAGGGTAGCCACGGCCCACCTTGAAGTGTTAACAGGAGTGTAGCCACGGCCCACCTTGAAGTGTTAACAGGAGGGTAGCCACGACCCACCTTGAAGTGTTAACAGGAGGGTAGCCACGGCCCACCTTGAAGTGTTAACCGAAGGGTAGCCACGGCCCACCATGAAGTGTTTACCGGACGGTAGCCATGGCCCACCATGAAGTGTTAACCGGAGGTCTGCGAAGCCAGCAACCAGGGCCTGAATTGTTACTCGATTGCCGCAACTCATGCGGAAACAGCAATTCTGAATAACCGCGGACCACCCCTCCCCCATTACCCCTCGCGTAATCGATGGGGGTGCGAGCCCCAAAGCTTGCGCGCGACATACGCTTACATATAGGATATTCACGGTAAAATGAGCACTTTTTAAGTCCCCTGCAAAATTTTTCCTTTCAATTCATTTCCACCTTTCCGCCACTTTTTTTTTTTAAATTAAACATTGCAATATGATTAATAAACACAGTGTGAACATTTCATCACTGTCAAAAGTTAACGTCTGAGATTGCAATAAAATATGTTTAATAAGGGTTAATGCATATTGAGATGGCCTTAAAAAATGCTCACTTTCCCTTGAACAGCCTATACATACAGCGCCCCACCACCCCTTCCTTCCCTTACCCCTTCACCCACGAGGGTAAATAGAAATCCACCCAGCCAACAAGGTCCGCCTGTAATTTCACAAATAATGATGTCAGTTAATTCCTTCCCTCGCTTCCCTTTTCAACCCCAAACCGCCACAGTGGCACCCATTACTTCGGTTCGCGAGCGCGAGGTATTCCGAGCACGTATATACACTCGACTTCCATGGTTGAGGAGGGGAGGGGGGCGGAAGGAAGATTCTCTATTAGAATGCAAATACGATATCTGTTATCTCATCTGATATCGCCCGGGTATTAGGGCGCCGCAGGGGGTGGATCTGGTAACTGTGGTGGGTGGGTAAGAAGGGGTTGAAAAAGTAATGATGTTTTGGGGGGGGGGGAGAGGGAGAATCCTTCCTGGTCGGCGCTTTCCGTGCGCGAGGACGAACGAATTAAAACTGACGTCATCGCCCCAACGAGAGTAAGAAAGGGGGGAGGGGGTGACGCGTGTGTTGTTCGCAAAACCCTAGCTTCTCTCCGGAGCGTAGAAGCGCGTCATGCATACCAAACAATCCCCCCCCCCCTTTATCCGAGTTTCGCCGGTACTTCCTGTTTTCTCGCCAGTCTGCGGGGTCCGAAAACGCCCCCCCCCCCCCCCTTACGTAACGAGTTTAGCGGAGACGGGGTCTCGTCGGACGAAATTCCGGGAAAATTCCATTTGTTGACGGCGGCTGGACTTGACGTGACTCCTGATTCCATTGCGGTTTAGTGGCTCGAATATCGGAGGACTAAGCCAATAATAAACTCCTAATCAATACACTGGAGTAAACTTTTTTGAAGGCCTCGCAAAATTCAAGTTAGTTTGCAACATCCTCGATTCGAAGCTTACGTGAATTTTACGTTTATCGCTGCGATTATTAGAGGCGGTGAAAAGATTTGGGCGGCTATTGAAATCGAGGTCTTGAGAGCCGATGAAGGGTGACGCGAGGTGAGTATGGTGCAGCGCTCGAATGCAAGGGCGCAGGGGGAAAACGGGAGATCCTCGAGAAAATCCGCCGACCAGCGGCATGGTCCGGCACGATTCCCACATGCGAAAATCCGGGGGTGACCCGGCAGGGTATGGCACCCGGTTCGCCTTGGTGGGAGGCGAGCAGGCTAACCGCTCAGCCACCGCGGCCCCAGCGAGGTTACGTTAGTATATACATTTCTTTGATCTTGAAGACAAAACTTAAAACTTTTACTTTTTTACTGTTTCTGTGAACTTCATTGGAATCTCAGTAAAAGAATATAACCTGTTCATATTTAAGTTGCTAAAAATACAACGTTTGTTTTCAATGATTTCTCAAATTAACACACGATTAACTGTAAAACATATAACCTCCGTTGCAACACATTAATTGGTACGCAATCAACTCACTACTTCATTGGCTGACGGCCAGCCAATAATAGACGTTGCGGAGTACAGTAAGTGCAGCCAGGACCAATAGGACTTTGGTAAGTGTAAACACAGAGACCAGCACAACTCATATTGTTGCAGTGGAGAACATAGGCAGCTCACTTCAACCTTGTCTTTAGCGACAGTCAAGATGTGGACTCCTCGAAGGGTTAGTAATATTTTGCATGAGAACTATTTCTCATTGGTAGAGACCTGCAAAATTCGCGTTATTATTTGGAGACACGATGAACTTTAAACACATGTACCTTTGCAATAAGTTTTTCATTGGACTATACCTTATTAGACACGCCTTGGGTAATTCTGTGCCAATAAATGAACACTTCGCAGTTGTGTGCCCCCAATCACGTGCAGTTCAGTTAGAAAGGACGTGGCTTCACATCTATGAAGCAGCTAATGGAGAAATTACGCCGTCTCTGGTATATACAGTACTGTGAAGTTCAACCTGATGCCAAATAATAATGCGAATTTTGCATGTCTCTACTCAATGGAGATTACAATCACACGTATTTCCTCTCTGGTTTTATTCCCTCTTAATTATACACGATATATTAAAGATTATTGACAGTATATAACTAAAAGTTAGCTTTCACGAAAAATGAGATGCTTAACTGTTAACACAAGCATAAAATGCCTGTAACACACGACATATTTCGTAAACAACCAAACACGACATGCGTGGAGGCAGTTTTTCGAAGGTTTGATTCTTAAAGTGTAAAGGTACCTCGAATATATTATTCCGTTCAGTGACAGTGTCCACGATTATGGGCACGTTGGAGATGAAAAATATTTATGACGGGTACTGTACACAGTAAGGAAACAGTGCCCGGCCTACCCTGTGGCCAACTTGATTTGAGAAATTTTCTACACCTCTTCGACATGAATGGTCGATGTCAGTATCATCGAGCGCACAACAGTTTGTTCACTGGCTGTAAGCTAAATGCTGGTCCCAAGTACAGCACATAACAAAAAAAAAAAAAAAAATTACATGATTGCAACACTTGAACTCGGAAATTAATGTGCGACCGAAGGGGTTACATTGGCTTAGAGTACTACTCCAATAGGTGACAAAATGACACGCGCAGAAGAACATTCAAATGGAACACGAGGCCCCAACATCGGAATTCGCATGAGGCTCTACTACATCGCGACAAGGGTTTCTGCACTGTTTCGGCGACTCAGACGACGGAGTGCGTTGAGTGAAAGGGGAGGGTGAGGGGGGGGGGGGCTAACATCCCTAGAAAATAGCACCTCCAATCAGTGCTCCCGTAACAACTCTCTCCATTAGCATAGGGAACGCCAGATACCGTGCGACGATTGGCGTGTCCGGGCTAAGTTGACTATTCTCCATGCAGCCCCAACCCGCCGCACACATTCCAGCAGCGAGCAGCGCTGCCATTACCTGGTTTTAGCGATAATATGAGGGGGGGAGGGGAGTTAGTTAAAGGGATGGCTGGTGGATAGAAAGCACCTTCCAGCAGCACTCCACGAAGACTGCATCGGGCCTTTAGAACTTTCCCGATACCGCCATTACGGACCCTCTCCGAATAATATTCTCTTTGGCGGGCTGCCTTTCCTACAATCATTCCCCCCCGATGAGAGGGTGGGAAAAGTCATCTCCCGCTCAGGACTACCCTCCCGTGGGGGCGTTTTACTGCCTGCCGGAGCGCGGGAAATGGGGTGGCACATTCTACTGCGAATTTTCGAGATTCGGAACGAGGCCAAGACGGGCGGGGGAAAAACGTTCTTACGTCCCGAACGGGAGCGCAGAAGCTGAATCGGCTGAATCCTGAACGGTGCAAATACACGTGATTAACCTGCTGGCGACTTGAAAATAAATGGACGTCGTTGGGAGCAAGTAGAACTCAATCATCGTTACTACTAAGAGTGGGATGGACCCCTGCGCCCAAGGTCAAGAAGCGAGGGAGCGATACGGGCGACACTAACACGCAAGCCTATTGCCTCATCGCTCATACGCGCAAGGCGTGCAGTGTTTCCGTGACTCTGTACTGTGCAAATTACATCTGTAACAGCGGGATTTTATTACCCGCGAAGAAAAACCACAGATTAAACTACGCCCATATGTTAGTACTTTTATCTTACCGCTTAAGGAAACTACATAGGAAATCTTTAAAAATGCGATATTTGGCCATAGTCAAGAATTTGACCTCCAAGAATACACTTAATATAGCAAAAGAAAAAAACAGAGGCATAGATAACAGTTTTTTAAACCTTTTCTGACAAATAGTCGTATTTGCAGAACATTTATTTACCGAGCTACGCGTACTCACGCAAACAACTATATCAGAAAAAACGCAGCGGTCCATCCTACTCTTAAGGTAGAGTGAGACAGTGAAGAGATTTGGGAGTCTCTTAACGAAGTCTTTAGAGCCGAAGATGGTGACGCGAGGTGGCTATGGAGCAGCGCCGGATTGAAAGGGGGGGGAAACGGGAGATCTCCGAGAAAACCCGCTGCCCAGCGGCATCGTCCCGCACGGTTCTCACATGCGTGAATCCGGGAGTGACCTAGCCGGGGATTGAACCCGGTTCGCCTTGACCTGCGAAGTTTGAAACGTGTTTTATTTTTACGTTAAAATTAATAAACATCCAGTGAAGGACCTAAAATGCATTAACTGTTTCATTCCCAATCTAATTTATGGTTTCTATTGCTGCAAATTAGGAATTTTTTAATCGTGCTGTAGTTAAGTTTGTTTCTTCAACACAACCAATAAGTAGGGATATGCATTTTACCTCGAGTTGATGTCAGGACAAGATAGACATCAAATACGTGTACACTAAAGTTGACTTTGCAATTGGATTGCAGTTTATTAGACACGCCCTGAACGAGTCAGAGCCAATAACAGACGTGTAAGGAAACAAGTAGCGAGTGCCATACTGCCAGGTGTGAAGTAACATTGGCTACTGTTATGGGGGCAGCGGACAATGAACAAACATCTGAGGCTCGAGTACACACGTGACTGTGGAATCTAGCCTACAGGTCATTGAACTCGCGAATTTTTCCTCTCCCTACCAATAAGTTGTAGGTATTGTGTTTCGTGACAGTGATATGTACCAATAATAACGCTGAGCAGAAGCATGGTTTCGGAATCAGTTACCCGCAGGGAAGATTACTGGACACTGAGCCTCGCAGAGTACGGTACCGGTCAAATATAAGCTTCCAGTGCAACATGCTGAATACTGTCTATACTTGGTACGGTACGGTTAACGAAACTATTAAATGTGCCCTCAACAGCTTTACCTATGAAAAGAAAGTGCATTCCAAACGATGGCGGAATTGTTCTTTCGTGATCTCGCGTGCACTGGAAACATATTCAAGCCCTACAAAACAACTAAAAATAGTTTACTTATGCCACTATATCTCATGACATACGAACCGAATACACAGAGGAAAAGGTTTGGTTGAGCCAACCAAATATTTGTTTGTATATGGCCACAAAAATTTGTACGGTTGATTCGACCAAATATTTTGTTATCAGGCAGATTGCTGTTGGTACAAAAAAAACGTGGTTTGTTTGGTTCAAGCACATATTTTGTTAGCTGAACCAAATCAGTTTTGTTGAATTTCATGTTTGGTATACTCAACAAAATATTTTGTTATAGCAACTATATCTTTGTTTGGCCATATACTAACACACGTTTTGTTGGCTCGACCAAGCCTTTCTCTCAGTGTACTGCACATGCGAAACTACGATAGTAGCATGTAGCTTTAAAGTCCTTCCGTATTGGCCGGCTGCCAACCAATGGAGTGCCGGATTTACCGTTTTCCAACCGAATGTTCTTTCGTATGTAACAGGATTTACATCCCATCGTTTTGATCTCCGTAACTATACAAAAATTTGTCGTTCATTTACAAAGTTCGTTGTCGATGTTGTATTCGTTCCTAATTAAATTTCTCATGAAATACGGAAATGGTCCAAGTATACCCGAACCAGTTTTGTTTTTTATGTGGAATAAAATATTGAAACAAGTTTTGCCCCAACTACACTCGAATATAGTCCTCTAAGTGTTAACAACATAACACAGACACCAATACAACACTAACATAGACATCAACAAAATAAAACACGGAGACCTCAAACAAACAACACCAGCCGCCGCCCCCCTCCCCCCGTCGATGCTTAGGGAAGACAAGTTGATAGTATGAGGTGTCCTCTGATTTTATATAACTAAAGCAGCTTTTATTTTTAGAATAAAACAATTTCATCTTTTAGACTTTTGCAATTTTATATAACATAACAAGAAATTTTGAATTCTATATCACGACAAGTTTTATATTTCGATTAATGTTACTTTAAATGTTGTTTTAACTCTCATAAATGCGACCAATAATGGTCTTCAGCCGGGGACTGGTGACATTTTAATCTGTTCTGTACTTTGCTACAGAGTCGCGTCCAATAAAATTCCACGGCCACCGCTTTAAAGTCACGTTCAGACTAGTCGCCAACAGAAAGACTACACGTCAGTTGGGCGCCTCGGTATGTTTACCTACGAAAATACATCACGCCCTAGACGAGGGAGGACTGGTACTTCTAAAGTTACCACACATGCTGTAAATATAATATAGTTAAAAACAGCTTTATCGGAATGCCGTATCTTGAAAACATAGTAGCCTGTGTTGAACTCCGCTACAGACTTTTCAATATGATGATAGAGTCACCACTGAAAGTCCCGTAGTTACATGCAGCACTATGAGCTCTGCGCTTAGAGGCGATGGCGTTCTTGTACCGCGTGCCAGTGTAGCCCTTATAGCTCCCGTGCTGCTCGGTCAAAAAAGAAAAATGTAATAATAAACTATGCAGACAGACGGGATCCTTAAGGCAAGGCTTCACCAAGTATGGGCGTATAGGGAGTTAAAGGCTAAATTCGGACAAAGATCTCTCAGTAATTTTCCCAGGTAGTATTTTCAACTAAAGATTTTTTTTGTTAGAGATTGAACACATCTAGATTTGTAAAAATTCTAAATTACAATTTTTAATTTTTAGTTGTACTTTTTTAATATTTATAAAATGGTTACATTCTATAAATAATAAAAAAAAAAGTTGATTTAAAATTGAAAAATTGAAATTTGCAAGGTTTACAAATCTACATGAGTTCAATCTCTAACAAAAAATCTTTAGCTGAAAATGCTACCTGAGTAAATAACTGAGAGATCTTTGTCCGAATTTAGCCTTTAACTCCCTATACGCCCATGCATGGTGAAGCCTGGCCTTAAGAGGAGTGTGAAGTGAAACATTTTTTTTGAAATCGTTATTTGCACGTATTAACGTATCTAGGTAAATATATGTTCTGTAAACACCACATTTTGCTAGAAAAAAAAAAACTATTATCTATGAGACTATGTTTCTACTTTTAACATATTAAGCACATTCATAGAGAAAAAAATCGTGAAAATTGTCAAATATCGAATTTTTGAAGCTTGCTTACGCAGTTTCCTCAAGCGGCTGGAGAAAAGTACAAACATAAGGACGTAGTTTAATATGTGGGCTTTCATTGTATGTAATATAACCTCACTGTTACAGATCTAATTTGCACAGTACAGCGTCACGACGGAAACACTGCACGCCTTGCGCGTAGGAGCGATAAGGTGATGGGCGTGCTTGTTAGTGTCGCCCGTATCGCTCCCTGACCTAGGACGCGCAACTACATAGTCCTCTTAACCGTGCTAGATGCATGACTGTCCCACTGAGAAGGTCTGCAGATGCGCGCGTGGAAGACTGCCAGGGTCAAGCGATTCACCAGCCGGGGGTAGTAACTGCGCCGCCAGAGGCATAAATCTCCATCAGAGACGCAAGATCAGAGACGCGGACGCCGTGCGTCACGGCGGGCGCTGACTCACGGCGCTGATTCCAAACAGGCCGCATTTCGCAATCAATCGTCGAGCCCTCCTCCCCAGGGCGCCGTGTCAAAGGGCCTGCTTAATCATGCATTGGGGGGGGGAGGCGCAGGGCGTCACCCACGCCCGCCATACGCCCTGGGGAGGATTCTCCGCCAGCGCGCGTCAACCGGGAACAATCCCCCTTTGACGACGACGTCTGTAGACGCGAGCACAGAACAGCCACGTGTACACATGCCAACCTGTCGCGTACGTCTCGTGTCTCGAGAGATACGTGTGGTTCTCTAAATACTGGGAAAAAAACCTTTTTTTAGCACTTTCCTGCGCTAAAAATTGTATTCTTGTACTTTTTTTTAAATATTTAACCCTTTGCGTAGTGCGCACGTATATAAACGAGGTTACGATAATATGGAGATTTCTTTGATATTGAAGACAAAACTAACACTTTTATATTTCTGCTGTTTCTCTGAACTTCATTGGAATCGAAGTAAAATGTTATGGTCTACTAAGTTAGTAAAAATAAAATGTTTGTATTCAATATTTTTTCAAATGAACACGATGGACTTGGTAAAACTTGTTACCTCTGTCGCGACCCATTAATTGGTACCCATTCAACGCTCGACTTCATTGGCTGACGGCCAGCCAATAATAGACGTTGCGGAGTGCAGTAAGTGCAGCCAGGACCAATAGGACTTTGGTAAGTGAAGATACAGATACCAACAAGACTGATATTGCTGTAGTGGAGAACATAGGCAGCTCACTTCAACCTTGTCCTCAGTGACAGTCAATATGTGCACTCCTCGAAGGGTTAACACATTTAGGTCTGCACATATTTACTGTAATCGAAGACAAGCTAGAAGTGAATCACCTGTACATACCACTGCAGGAATATCTATTGATAGGGACATGCAAAATTCGCGTTATTATTTGGCATCAGGCTGAACTTCACAGTACTGTATGCACTAAAGCTGGCGTCGTCTCTCCATTGGCTGCTGCATAGATGTGAAGACACTCCCTTCTCTGAATGAACTGCACGTGATTGGGGCACACAATTGTGAAGTGTTCTTTTATTGGTGCGGAGTGACCCAGCGTGTATCACATAAAGTATGGTCCAATGACAAACATATTGCAAAGGTACATGTGTTTCAAGTTCAACATGTCCCCAAATAATAACGCGAATTTTGCAGGTCTCTATCTATTGACTATTGTGTTGGTTCCTGTATTCCCACCCGCCACTCTTCTATTGGTCCACACCACAGTGGGCGTGCTTACTCTGCTCTAAAACGTACATCGTTGGCTGGACATCAGCCATTGGGGATTAAAAAGGAGATTATATGCTCCAATCAAATGTCTCTTTACGTTTAAAAGATTTACAGCCAATCGGGTCCTTTTATAGTGTTATAACGATGAATACGTTTTTTTTGCAGTATAACTATAACTGCGAGGTCGTATTGTTCTTGTAAGATCCTGTTTAATACTAGCGGAACAAGGACGAAGAAATATATAAACTGACGTTGCTCGAACATAGCTCGAGCGTAGTCTAGAATGTGTTAATACGGTAGTAGCTCTGCATATTAGTCTTTTCTGGAGCAAAAAAAAAAAAAAAACGTATTTCCACACCATTAATCTACGGAGAAAACGCGTATAAACGCAGTATCTTTGGTAAATGTTATGGAAACAACTATAACAAGTTTTATCCTGCATAACTGAATGTTTAATATGCTTATTAAGCACTTAACCTATTTTCCCGAGCATACTCGTTCACGCATGACGTATTGCAAAAATCGTGGTGAGTACTGCGCAAGGTCAAAAGCTAGCACCAATACAAACAGCGTCTTCCTACAGGTTAACGTTAATGATTGTTACTAGCGCACCGGAATTTTATTATTGGTTGCTGTCGAAGCCTTCGACTAATAGAAATCCTTTTTAGAGGTTCCTCTAAATACATTACAAGGAATTCATTGGAACTTGTACTTGTCAGACAAAAATCTCCGCATTTGCAACATCAGGAACGAAAAATCAATGTGCAAGTGAAGGCGTTGAATAAAAATGAAACATTTCTTTCTTAAATGAATGAAAACATTTTCCCAAAAATATTTTTTTCGTGAAATCCGCGATGTCAGTACTCGCTTATCGCTTTTTAAATCACTTCCATAGTAATAATTAAGTTCTGTATATAAGAAGAATTACAGTAAAAGTTATTTGTTTGAAAATAGTAAATTAGGAGCATGTATACTTCAAAATTTCGACTTTCCGGTCCTGAGACTAGAAAATGATAATAATTTAAGAATAAATTACCACACTTATAAGTAGGGCCGGCTGTTTTTCGTGAAAATAATTCAGGACTCCTTGTACTTCAGAACACTAGAGCACAGGTTCACTTTCGTGATTGGATGGTTTTAACTGTCACACTTGCAGGTGTCTCTCCGCGAATCACGGACACTTAGTGTCGGAGATGCATAATTCTGATGGGCCTACTAATGTAAGGACCTGTATCTCGACAAAGACACGTGCCACAATAACCCAAGGAAGACTGCACGTATGCCATAGGAGGTTGGAGTCTAGCGTCCGTGTGAATCGTTCCGCGAAAAACAGGTGTTTTCATAAACCTCTTTCAGATAACACCCGACGAGGATGAAGCGAGGTAAACAGGGTGCAGTGCAAGAGTGCAATATGCAGGAGGAACAGGGAGATCCACGAGAAAACCCACAGACCAGCAGCATCGTCCGGTACGATTCCCACGCGCGAGAATCCAGGGACAGACCCCTCCGGGAGTCGAACCCTGTTCGCCTTGGTGGGAGGCGAGTAGTCTAAACGCTACACAACCACGGCACGGCTGGCACAAGGGATCGAGGCGCGGGATCGAGATCGACAAGAGAAACACCACATTCCCTCCGAACTGGAGACTGGGGACTGGAGACGTCGGGTTTGTTTGTTTGAACTCGCAGGGCGCGGGAGGCTAGGCTTACGTTTCAGGGTAGCCGCGATATACAGACGGATAATCCTTGTTCTGTTCACCCAGCTCGCAGGGACGCGCTGTGATATCGCGGCGTTTGACAGAGCCAGACCAGCTTTCCAGCTAAAGTACTTCTTTCAAACTGTCCCTCCGCCTCATGGCTTAACACTTTGAGGACTATACTCGAGTGTAGTTCGGGCAAAACTTGTTTGAATATTCCATCCCACATAAAAAACAAAACTGGTCCGGGTATACTCACATTAATTCCCTATTTCATAAGGATTTTAAATAGGAACTAATACAACATCAACAACGAACTCCGCAAATTAACGACACATTTCCGTATAGTCCCGGAAATCAACACGATGGGATGTACATCCTGTTAACGACGAAAGATAATTGGTTGGAAAAAGGTAAACTCGGTACTCCATTGGTTGGCAGCCGGCCAATACGGAAAGACTGGTATCGTTCTGACCAGTAGAATAGCGTTAAATGACAATAGGGACCAATAGAACACGGTATCCCTGCAGCGGAATGGATATAGGTGACTAACGTCTAGCTTGACTTTAATGCTGATAAACGTGTGCCGACCACAAATGTGTCAACTCAGACCGTTTCCGACTTGACTAATTCGTTATTTTGGAAATTTTTGATTTGGTAGGTATCAGTTCAGATGTTGTCGACAGTCACTTGTTTAGCACTCGCGGCAACGTATGATTACATTAACAGTGAAAAATATTTTTTCTAAACTTAATGCTTAAAACGGACGTAATATTACTGCAATCATCACTGGAATGATTACAAATTCTACGTTAATAAGAAAATAATGTATTATGAAATAACGACTTTAAAACCATTTTTTACGGAATATATAAGTGAGTCACTTATTGTTAGGGACAGAAACATTTCGCGAGTTCATTTCAGGACAAGATAGACGTCAAACACGTGTACACTAAAGTTGACTTTGCAATTGGATTGCAGCTTATTAGACACGCCCTGGACGACTCTGAGCCAATAACAGACGTGCAAGTAAACAAGTAGCTAGTGCCATACTGCCAGGTGTGAAGTAACATTGCCTACTGCATGGGGCAGCAGCCAATGAACAAACATCTGAGGCTCGAGTATACACATGACTGTGGAGTCTAGCCTACAGGTCACTGACCTCGCGAATTTTTCCTATCCCTACCAATTATCCACCAGAGCTGGAACACCTATTATTAGAGGTAGCGAGTTTTCGCGGGAAAATATGAGTACACGGTAGACTTCAACACTATAATCAGTCGTTAGAAAATTGTATATTGCTATTGGTTGCTGCCTGCTTGAGAAAACGTTTTCGTATTTGACCAGGCCGCTCCGAATTCGGCAACATCGGCACGGCTCCTGCGTGATTCGTGTGCAGACAGTTAACACGTGTCAAAAAGTATTTCAGCCAATCGAGGTAGGTAAATGAGCCTACAGTGTTTTGAAATATAACTTGCCTTGAAATCTTTTCGCGAAATTTCACTACCCCATCCTATAATTTTGCAATAATACTGGACACTAAAACTCTACTACGGGGGCCGAGGTGGTTGAGCGGTTAGACTACTCGCCTCCCACCAAGAGGCAAACCGGGTTCAATCCCCGGCCGGGTCACTACCGGATTTTCGCATATGGGAATCGTGCCGGACAATCCCGCTTGTCGGCGGGTTTTCTCGGGGATTCCGGCGCTGCTCCATACTCAACTCAATCACCCTCATCGGCTCTCAAGACCCCGTTGTTAAGAACTGCCCATATCTCTGAACTCAACTCTTTTTTGAGCTTAGCATGATTTTTAGATTGTTTCATCATGTTCAAATGTCTTGCCCTTCAAATATATTGTTACGCGCTTCTTCCCGGCGCTGTGGCAGTGGACCCACCTCATCCCCCTCTCCACCGGGGGTTGCCCCCTTACCATACTTTCTGGGAAACCCGTGAATACTGGGCAGGCAGGTGATCGGGCTGTCTCGCTGCTCGGCGCCTAGCATGCGTCAAGGCCCGTCTCCCCTGCTGGAGGTTTCGACAGGTCTGGCCAATATGCAAGAATGTTCTGGTGAGGCTGGCTGACGCCTCGGCCCTCCGCGACGCATCGCGGGTGTTGGGGAAGATTCTAGGTGGCGGTCTAAGAAACTATATATACTGCCGCAACCCAGCGGCCGGCAGTCTTTGACGGAGGCCGTCTGGCGAGTGTGCGCGAGCGAAGTCTGTTGTGGACGACTGGAGATTGCAGGACGACGGCGAGTGAGGTGTTCGTGGCTTGAATGGTCGAGAGGGTGTGAAACAGACGAGTGAAGCCTACTGTGCGTGAGGGCGCTTGGAGGACTCTAGAACATTGCGACTGGCGGGACATGGACTGGACTGAGGTGGGACTGAATGGAAGTGTAATACTGATTTTATTGTAAATATTTGAACTGTCAATTTGGAGACATATTTGATAGAATATTTGAATAGGTTGATACACTGTCTATTGGCACTGATCTTTAATTATTTTATTTTATTGATTTCATTGTGGAAATTATAAACTGTATGAAATTGGAGTGATTAGTTGTGCACAGTAAGTGGTATCTATTTATTGTGAGATTTTAAGTTCAGAGAATTTTGCTGCAGTAATTGTAAATAAAATAAAGAAATTATAATTAACTCTTTCATTTAATTAAGATCTCCATCACTTAACGAACTTGGTATAGCCCACTTAATTTCTAGAGAGAGAAATTGTAACAATATAGTGTTTTGTTCACGAATATGTAGCATGTTTATGAGTTGAGATCGGAAAATTTCGCGAGTTCAATGACCTGGAAGCTAGACTCCACAGCCTTTTATACACTAGGGCCTCAGATGTTTGTCCATTGGCTGCACACCTGGCAGTAAGAGATTCGCTACTTGTTTCCTTGCATGTCTGCTATTGGCTCAGAGTCGTCCAGGGCGTGTATAGAAACACACTGATCCAATTGCAAAAGGTGAATTCACCGTATATGTATTTGACGTCCATCTTGCCCCGAAAAGAATTCGCGAAAATTTCCTATCCCTATTTATGAGTTGAAGTGCTCACGCAAAATTATGATGAAAACTATAAAAAAAATATTGAAACAGAATTCCTGCGATTTTTGTCTTCAAGCTGGTAGATATTTCCATATTTGCCTCGACCAAGCTATACCTGCCCATGCCGCTCAGAGTTTCAAAAACAAAGTTTAAAAAGTCGTTTGACAGTAGCGCGGGGAAAATGACACTGAATCTCGACCGCTCGGCCACATCATTGCCGATTAAAACTCGCGCGCACACACACACACACTTACAAGCACGTCACTTGTCCCTCCGGTGTAATTTTCCAGACCAGCCGTCAACGCCAGCAAGCGGTACTGGAAATCACGGGCCACGGTGATCAGCCAATCTCCGAGCCGTCATTTCACACCGCTAATTCTCTGTCGTCCCGCACTCACTCAGTTTTTCACACTCAAATCCATGCGAGAGGAGAAAAAAAAAATGAAGCGTTGCTGCTACCAAAAAGTTTTCCCAGTCGTTCTCGTCACAGAGCAGAGAAACGCACAGAGGAGAAACGTCGCGGCGTGAAGTGATTAGAGCGGCTCTTAAGAGTTGTTTCGACCAGTACGTTTTCTGTGAAGTCTTTGTTTGCGCGAATACGCGTATCTCGGTAAATAAAAGTTCTGGAAATACGACTTTATGTCAGAAAAGATAGAAAACAATTATCTATGTCCCTATTATTGTACTTTTGTCATATTTAGTATATTTCTGGAGAAAAAAATTCATGAAGATGGTCAAATACCGCATTGTTAAAGCTTTCCTGTGCAGTTGCCTTAAACGGCAAGTGAAAATTACAAAGATACAGACGTAGTTAAATCTGTGGTCTTTAATGGCGTGTAATAAAACACCACTGTTACATATCTAATTTGCACAGTACAGTGCCACAACGGAAACACTGCACGCCTTGCGCGTAGGAGCGATGAGGCAATAGAAGTGCGTGTTTGTGTCGCCCGTATTGCTCACTCGCTTCTTGACCTTGGACGCGAAGCTCCAACTTGAGCCGATGAGGGTGAAGAGAGATGAGTATGGAGCGGAGCCGGAATGCAAGTGAGTGGGAAAACGGGGGATCCCCGAGTAAACCTGCCAACCAGCGGCATCGTCCAGCACGATTACCGCTTGCGAAAATCCTGGAGTGATCTGGCAGGGGATTGAGCCAAGTTCGCATTGGTGGGAGGCGAGTAGTCTGACCCCTACACCACCTCGGTGCCCTGATAAATCAAAGAAGCAATGCGTCTGTCTGTACCCGGACTCGTGAAGTTTTTGGGGGAAGGAAGGTTAACTGAGCTAAATTAAGAAACAGCAGTAGTAAAGAGTGTTAAGTATACTATGTCTCAGCACTCCAGCGCTTCTAATCCAGTCACACTGAGAAAAATATTTTGTTGAATCATACAAACTTTGTTCGGCGCAACCAAAATAATTGTTTGTTTAGGGGCAATGAATGTCATTGGAACCAATTTTTTTTTTCTTATTTTGTTGGCAGAGCCAAACAAATCTACGCAGGTACATTACATAGTTTTGGTATTTGTAAAAAAATTCGTGAAAGGCCAACCGAAGTTTGAACCCAGGCCGTTTACGCCCGAACCATACGAACTAGTAACTTCAGTTAAAGTGACTACTAACAAATTGGGGATGTTTTTATATAAAGGCTGTTCACGATAAAGTGAGCACTTTCGAAATCAACCTTAGAAAAAAGTCACTGCCCCCACATGCAGACATTTAAACGGACGCACTGAGTGACATACGCCCAGCAAAGTTGGTAGCTTTGGGTGGAAAATAGTTCCATATCTTAAAGTCGATTAAAAAGTGTTAGGTAACCATTTGTGAAAAATTAAATTATTTCTTTCGTTTGCGGTTTTTTTTATGGATCGATGTATGAAAAAGAGCAGATTTGTAGAATATTTACTTTTATATTAATTTCAAAGTTTCGCTTGACCGACGCATGAATAAAGTAAAGAGGCGCATGGCAATGTTAAATTTTACATAAGGTGGGAAATAAACATCGTGCACACAAGTAGATCTTAAGCAGGGCTTTCCAAAACTGCTCATTTTACCGTGAACAGCCTATACATACAATTCAAATAATGGGCAGCGTGCGTATAGGTTGTTCACGGTAAAGTGAGCACTTTTGAGACCCTAGTTACTTTTTTTTTACAGCCACTTTTTTTTTCCCCTTCAACCACCTTTTTAAATAAATGTTTCCATGCAAGTAATAAACACAGCGTGAAGAATCCACCGTACTCGGAAATTAACGTATACGGCAAAAATAAAATATATTTACTGACTACTTTTACAAACAAGAGGGCATTCAAAAGTGCTCACTTTATCGTGAACCGTGTATATATATATAGACACACACACACACACTCCGTCCATCCCAAGGTGGCACCTCGTATTAATCCGCCAGTTTGCGCGCTCTGAAGGCATTGGTTGTGTAGCCATTCACCACCGCGTCCGGCATATTGCACAACACTGGTAACTTGGTGCGTTTTTTCCCCGCAACCAAAGCCAAGAATTAAAATGTTTTCAGACTAGAAGGATTTTACACTTGTACGCTGATATAATATTATAATATTATAGTTAGGGATAGGAGAATTTCGCGAGTTCCGTGACGTGTATGCTAGACTCCACAATCCTGTGTACACTCCAGCCTCAGATGTTTGTTCACTGGCTGTTGCCCAAGTGTCACCCCACATTTGACAGTACAGGATTCGCTACTTGTTTCCTTGCAAGTCTTCTATTGGCTCAGAGTCATCCATAGTGTGTCTAATGAGCTGTGATCCAATTGCAAACGTGACTTCAGTGTCCACGTGTTTCAAGTCAAGCTTGTCCTGAAATGAATTCTTCGAGAAATTTTCCTATCCCTAACTATGGGTAGGGATAGGAAAAATTCGCGACTGCATTTCAGGACAAGGTAGTTTTCAAAAGCGTGTACGCTGAAGTCACCTTTGAATTGGATTAGCGTTTATTAGACACGCCCTGGACGACTCCGCGCCAATAGCCGACTTGCAAGGGAACAAGAAGCGAATCCTGTACTGTCAAATGTGGGGTAACACTGGGGCAACAGCCAATGAACAAACATCTGAGGGTCGACTATACAAAGGATTGTGGAGTCTAGCATACAGGTCATTGAACACGCGAAATTTTCATTTTCCTAATTATGGGTAATTGAAGAAAGCAAATCATAATGTGAGATGGCTAGCCGGCCAATGGCTTTGCGCTGGTCGCTGGCAATGTTTATTTCTGCTGCCACCTTGGAATGGATAGAGCGTAGGTAGGTAGGCGTGGCTTAACATCTCGTCGACAGTGAGGTCATTAGTAGAAAACAGAAAAATTCGCGAGTGTAATGACCTCTAAGCTATACGCCATTGTCGTGTGTAAAATCATGCAAACATCACCATTCATTGGTTGCTTGTATTAGCGGAAGACGGTGATTAGGTCTGCATTTCATTGTCTGTTTACTATTGGCTCAAAGTTGTCCACTAGGTCTAAACAAACGGATGGGCCAATAGTATAAGCAAATAAAAACGTATGAGGTTTTGAATTCTAGCTTGTCCCGAAATGAAAACGCGAATTTTTCAGGTCTCTAGTCATTAGAGATGGACCTAGTTTCTAAAAAAAAAAAAGCAGAAATAGGGAAGGAATCGCCGTTAAACCTGTAGTAACGAAAGATCCTAAGCATTCGCCTGGAGGGATTTCGGGATGCAATAGATAAAGGAAATTAGGACGGCCGGTTCCGGATTCGAACCCAGGTCCCACCGACTTCGATTCCAAAGTGTAACTGCGACGCCACCGCGCTCTGGAAAGTGAATAGATAAAATCTTCAAGATTTGCAGCTTTACTTTTTAGTTTCCTTTTAAACTTGTTTGATTTGTATTTTCATACCATTACTAGATACCTGCGTAATTCGCGTTATTATTTTGGGACAAGCTAGGTGCCATCGCTATATAAGTTTCTGAGCACGACCCGTGATTTCGTTGGCTGAGGTCTTCTATATGAGGTCATGTGTTACAGGCGATTGGTCACTGTGACGTTGAACTGTTACTATTGGTTAAAAAGGTTTTTCACGCCGTGCCACAAATACTCTCAGCCATTGAGGGACGTCAGTAGCACGCATAACACACTGGAGTTTAGTCTGCTGCAGGAAAACAGCCCGAATTTTGCAGGTCTCTTATTAACCATTACTAAGCATCAGTAAATGAAATAACAAACACTGTTGCTATCCCAACTGTCAAAAAATACAAACATATTCTCAAGCTGTTTTTTCGAACGAAGGCAATCGAATGCGTGGCCAAGCAAAGATACACAGTACAGTTGATTCAACCAATTAATTTTGTTGACAGTCTAATCTTTTTGGCCCAACACAAAAGTTTTGTTTATTTAACAGTGTATTATGTTAGTCGAAATAAATTAACTTCATTGCTCTTCGAGTTTTGTGTACTCAACAAATTGGTTTTGTTGGGGTTGCTAAATATGCTTCTGACCATATACAAACAAGTATTCTGTTAGCTGGAACCAGTGGCGTGTGGTGTAAGTGTTGCAAGATAAGTAGGCGTCTGCTCGGTGCTGTACACACTAGGCGCACCCAGCGGGAAACAGTAGCCGGGGCGGAGACGGGAGAAACAAAATGTACTGCGGCCACTCGCGAGAGAGCGACGAGGCACCCATTTCACGCGTGCTATGGCGTCAATTCCACTACTAATTTAACCCATTCAGATCCAGTGTACACAACGTACGTGTGAGTAATTTTTTTGTGTGTACTGCACACCGCGAAGCTCAATGACCAATGATCTTACCCGTGGGTAAACGATTCGCACACCGTCTTACTGGTTTAGGTCAAAACTGGTTCATATAGGTAACTGTAGCCGAACGTACAGCCTACAGCTCATTGGCTGTGCCAACGAAACAAGGTACAGTACGCGTCATAAATATTTTTTGTCTGCAACACCTGAAACCGTAAATTAAGGTGGGTCTGGAAGTGTTGAGTGAGTGAGTGAGTGAAGAGATTTGGGCGGCTCTTAGCAGCGAGTTCTTGAGAGTCGAAAGGAAGGGTTAAGTGACAGATGTGTAAACTAGCAAACGATGAGGTACAGCACAGAGCAAAATACAGCCTGCCTTGCAACAGTTCACCACACGCCGCTGGCTGGTAACAAAACCTTGCTCTTAGCGCAACACGTTAAATACTGACGGCACGCAGTACCATGTTGGAGTGAGACTTCACGTCATCTTTGTGAGCCGTGAAGAAAGTGTGTGTGTGTGTATGCGTGTGGGTGGGTGGGTGTTAGCTTCGTGACCTGACATCCCGGGCGAGAGCACACGGCCGCTGACAGCTATCGATCTATGGATCCGTCCATCAAAACGACGAAACACGCAGCCTTGTAAAGGAAGCACAAAGCGTGCGAATGAACGGGACAAAATTATGTTTAGCAAGCGTCTCGGATAGAAACGAAATTATGCTGACCTCAGAGCTGCTGAAGTCTGATACTTCTCACGTGACTGCAATTATATCAACAACCAAATGTTTAAATACGTAATACTTACGGAACCCTGAAATTATATCAGCTTGAGCTGCTCTGAAGGGTTGCCTTCAGAGCTAAAATTCCTTGAATTTTCTTTGTTTGAGATTTTCAAATATAATGTGGCCGTTGATTGCAAGCCGGTCCAGAAAAAAAAAAGGCGTTCTTACAAGATACTTTTTACAGAGTTTATAAACCGAAATATAATGTGATCGATGAATTATATTTTTCAGCTAGTGTGGCGTGGGAAAAAATATTTCAGACGACTACAGAGTAAAAATTGTCTTTACTTGTTAGAAAAAAAACCTTTGTAAACCTGTTGCCAAAGACTTTCAATATAACTACATCTGAAATATTGTATATTTACAACACATTATTTTAGGAAACATACACAACTGATTATGTAGTTCCATGTTTATAACAAACGTGAAGTCTCTAACACCAGATTTATAAAAAATTCAACATTACATTGTATTTTCCACCCAGAGGATCAAATTAAGCTGTAATTAGGGATAGGAATATTTCACGGGTTCATTTAGGACAAGATAGACGCCAAACACGTGTACACTAAAGTTGACTTTGCAATTGGATTGCAGTTTATTAGACACGCCCTGGACAACTCTGAGCCAATAGCAGACGTGCAAGGAAACAAGTAGTGAGTGCCATACTGCCAGGTGTGAAGTAACACTGGCTACTCTATGAGGAGGCAGTCAAGGGGCAAACATCTGAGGCTCGAGTATACACATGACTGGAGTCTAGCCTACAGGTCATTGAACTCGCGAATTTTTCCTACCCCTAGCTATAATGTTTTTTGTGGTTAACAAAGGATTCCTCATAAAAATAAATAACAGTTTCGGCATGAATGGGTAAAAATATAAACCCCATATTTCTAAGGTTTCATAGTTATAGGCTATTCACAGTAAAAAGAAAACTCTTGAAAACCCTGAATAAGATATACTTATAAGCACGTTGTGAATTCCTACGCCTTATGCAAGTATAACATTGCCACGGACCTCATCACTTGATTCATGCGTCGTCCAAGCGAAACTGTGACATTATTAGAAAAGTAAATGTTTTACAAATCTGCTCATTTTTACACTTCGATGCATAAAAATAACAAAGCGAAAAAATAATCTATATTATCAGAAATAGTTACCTAGCAGTTTTTATTCGACGTTAAGTTACGGAACTACTTACCAAATCCATCGTTACGAACTTTACTGGGCGCATGTCACTCAGGGCGCCCGTTAAAATATAATATACACGTAGGGGGCAGTGACTTTTTTCTAAGGTTGATTTCAATAATGCTCACTTTATCGTGAACAGCCTTTAACATAAATTCCTAAAGATCATAAATTGGAGCTGAGCTACATAAATACAAAAATACGGAGAGTCCTTACGTTTCATATAGCTTTTTGTTTCTGTTACGAACAATGCCGAGTCCACACGAAGATTTCTTCGCCGCTGTAACAAGAGAATTGTCATCTTAAAGTAGCATCAGCTACTCACAGCACATGCCACAACTTAAAATTACTTAACACTTTGAGGACTATACTCGAGTGAAGTTCGAGCAAACTTTGTTTGAATATTTCATCCCACATAACAAACATAACTGGTCCGGGCACACTCACATCAATTCCTTATTTTATAACGATCTTAATTAGGAACTAATACAACATGAACAACGAACTTCGTAAATGAAAGAAAAATTCTTGTATAGTCACCGAAATCAACATGATGGGATGTACATCCTGTTACATAAGAAAGAACATTTGTTTGTGAAACGGTAAACTCGGCACTCGATTGGTTGGCAGCTGGCCAATAAGGAAAGACAGTAGAATGGCTTTAAGTGACAATAGGGACCAATACAACACGGTGTCCCTGCAGAGGTATGGATATAAGTGACTAACGTCTAGCTTGACTTTAAAGCTGGTAAAAGTGTGCCGACCTGAAAGTGTGGGACCGCGGTCGTGTAGTGGTCAGACAGCTCGCCTCTGACCTAAGCGAAACGGGTTTGATTCCCGGCGGGTTGGCTCCCGGATATTCGCACGTGGAAATCGTGCCTGACGATGCTACTGGTCGGCGGGTTTTCTCGGGAATTTCCCGTTTCCCCCCGCCCTTGTATTCCGGCGCTGCTCAATACTCACTTCTCTTCACTCTCATCGGGTCTAAGGTCATCGTTAAGAGCCGCCCAAATCACTATACTCACTCACTCACTCTACAGTTCTAGGCATGTCCTAGGCTGACGTGAATCGATGGAGTTGGGATAATGCCTTATTCCTTGGGCAATAAAACTAGTGAAGTCTAAAATAAACTATAGGCTGTTCACGGAAAAATGAGCACTTCTGAATGCCCTGCTTAAGATCTACTTGTATACAAGTGGTGTATTCCTACGCCTTATGTAAGATTAACATTGCCATGGGCCTCATCACTTTATTCATGCGTCGGTATTTTTACACTTCAATACATTAAAAAATCAGCAAGCGAAATAAATCATTTTAATGGTTACCTAATACTTTTCATTCTATATTAAGATATGGAACTACTTTCTACTCATCAATACCAACTTTAATGGGCGAATGTCAGTCAGTGTGCCCGTTAATACATGTGCTTGCAGGGGCAGTGATTTTGTTTTAAGGTTCGTTCCTAAAGCACTCACTTTATCGTGAACATCATTTGAATAAAATATACGTGGGCTGATGATTGGAATTCAACACTACCACTTTTTTTTTTAATTAATTTATTTGAAAAATGTGTCTTCTCCCGGTTGCAAATTGGTTTATCGCGCCTATCCACGCGGCTTTGCATTCATACCAAAGTATATATATATATATTTTTTAACTGGTAAAACCAGATAATGCACAAGTACTTGTCCGCCAGGACGCGCTAGACATTAATACACACGAATCGCTAATTCCCTAATACACTGAAGCCCGGAGAACTGGGATGAGTCCACGCTCGTTAAACACGACAAAACAGAGCTTTTGATCCCGCGAAAGGATTTTCACATCACGTCATTCATAGAGTGATACACGCGTGGTGCAGATATGTACCGCTCGGGCGAGAGTTTCATTACAAACACTGAGCGCGGCGGCCGTTTCGTTTTTTTTTTTTTTTTTTAATATATATTCACAAGAGCAAAGCGTTTGAACGTTAATTATTCTGGAACGATAGATCATTCAAGCGTAGGAATCAATACACGACTGTATCACCTTTACGATACAAAACATTCTGCCAACTCTTTTATTTACAGATTTTTTTTTTTGCCTTTGCTATAGGTCACTGCATACTTTTGACGGGTATAATATCTCCCCTGAACGTATACAATAAATATGAATTATCACAACCATTTATGACTAAAGTATGCTACTTCTATAAAATAAATGGTGAATTTCTTGTGATAATGTACTAATAGAGACTTGCAAAATTCGCGTTATTTTCTGACTGCACGATGAACTTCACCGTCCTATGTATACTCGAGTCAGGGTCATCTGTTTATTGGCTTCCGCAGGAGTCAGGTGCCATTTCCCCTTCCGACTTGTTTCGACGCGATTGGTCCATGATGTCGTTAGTTGTTTCTTATTGGTTCAAATACGTCCGGGAGGTGCCAGGAAAGCTGTAAGCCAGTAATAAAACTAATTGCAATGTATACGGTTTTGAAGTATATTCTGTCCTCAAATAATAATGCGAATTTTGCAGGTCCCTCTTTACAAGGTACACTGAAAAAAAATTAGCATAGAATTGACACGAGAACAGTTCTGTAAACTAGCTTCAGGCCAGCAGAAACCAAACTATCCCTACGAGCAACACAATGTCTTCTTAGATTATTACAATATTCTTTGTTGCGGAAACAATACAACTATTGCCGGGGATGTTAAATGTTGTTCACGATAAAGCGAGCACTTTTGGAATCATCATTGGGAAAAAAAAAAAAGCCACTGGACTTGCCTGTATGTGTTATAGCTGGCGCACTGAGTGACATGCGCCCAGTAAAGTTGGTAACGATGGATGGGAAAATAGTTCCGTATCTTGAAGTCGAATAAAAACTGTTAGGCAACCGTTTCCGACAACTTAATTATTTCTTTTGCTTTCTCTGACGTGGAACTACTTTCCCTCCATCGTTACCAACTTTACTGGGCGCAAGTTACTCAGTGCATCTGTGAAAATATATGTAGGTGAGGGCAGTGACTTTTTTCTAAGGTTCATTTCTAAAGTGGTCACTTTATCGTGAACAGCCTTTACGATTGCACGCCGTTGTTGACATTCAATGTGAGGGATGGCACCTAGAACATAAGGCATGAACATTGTTGTAATAATTCGATAATTGCACATGTGCGTACGTCATATCTCGAAAACGATTGTTTTCCGGACTTATGTTTATTGTGGCATTTCTCATTAATTCATGTTCCTCTACATAGGTTGTGCCTATGATACTGAAACAATCTGTGTTGTCTCCTTTTTCCGTATTTCAGCCGAAGTTTGTCGGTCTAATTAAAGGGCAATGGAGAACGAAAGCATCATATTTGCCCGATTTTTTTTTTTCATAAGTTGTTTTGGAGAGAGTTTTGCGAAATTTTCGGCTCGACAACACACAAATAACTATTTTGAACATTTTCTTACTTTGTTAGATATTACTGGCCTTGATTATTCTCGGAGCACTGGTGGGAAGAATGAAATAAAGACATCTTCCATCAGTGCTCTGATAATAATAAATGCAGCGAATATCTAATAATGTAAGAAGATTTACGAAATTATTATTTAAGGACACTGCCTACCGGCTGGCAGTTGCGAAATTTAAATAGGAAATCCCATGTTGAGGAAATTTAGCCTGAGCGCGATAATTTTCAAGGTAGGCATTTCAAACAAAAATATATTCTTCACAAACTTTTCATGAGACGTTCCCTACAGTGGAAATGTTTCCACTGCGTGTATAGTCTGTTCGCAAGGAATTTTTAAAAGTTATGTTTTTTTTTTAAAGTACATACTGCCAATATATACTGAAAATATACGCTCGTAGGGATCTTGTCCTAAAAAAAAAAATTCGTGGATCTGTGTGAAACGCGTATCTTTAAAATTAACGCATCGAGTCAAAATTTCCTTTAACATAGGATTTCCTATTTCAATTTCGCAGCTGCCAGCCGGCAGAGCAGTGCCCTTAAGTCTTGAAGCGCCAAACTTTTCGAAAATTCCTCTGCAAAATAACCTGTGACGAAAATTAAGTAAATAATGCGATCCTTCATTTGTACAGCTCTTTGCGAGAATTAATTTCTTGTGCTCAAACGGGAGCCGATATTATAAAATCCTCTTACAAATTTTTTTACAAATTGTTTTTATTATGTAGTCAAATTTTTCCAACACAAACAAGTATATACTTTTATCCAGTTAATTAATTAGCGAAAATTTTTTCTTTCTTTTGATAATTAGTTTAAATTATGCAGTTTTTTGTGTTGAAAAAATTAGAGTACATAATATAAACAATTTGTAACAAAATTGTAAGGAGATCATGCGCAGAGCACATCTTCAACTTGAAAACGACAATAAGGGCCAGAACACTCCAGAATAGGAACACTGTAGTCACCTTCGGTGACTTTGAGAAAGCGTATGACTCAATAGCCAGACGCTAAACGAGTTAGGGATGGACCAAAATAACAGAAGACTAATACAACAGACACTCATAGATACTACATCAAAATAAAATTCTTAGGGGAAATCTCCGAAGCATTCAAAATCAAAACAGGAGTTCGACAAGGGGATGGACTCTCACCAATTCTCTTCAACCTTGTACTATACAAAATCATGAAAGACATGGGAAACGGCCTCGGAAGAAGAAAAAAAAAAAAGTAAAAGGAGTCAGAATAGGGCAAGGAAAAGGAAGAGTCGAGGTGAAATGTCTGGCATTTGCCGACGACGTAGCTTTAATAACACAAAACAGAGAACAGAAACATAAACATGGTGGAAACATTATACATAATAAAAAAAAAAAAAAAAAAAAAAAAAAAAAAAAAAAAAAAAAAAAAAAAAAGGACTATAAATCTCCTACGAAAAGACATATAGAATACAGGCACAACAGGGAAAGATACATGAAAACAGAATATGGACAAATAAAGAGGGTCGATAAATTAAAATATCTAGGAGAATAGATCCAACCAAATGAACTGGACAACACAACAAACAAACAAAGGGTCAGGAAATTGGAATTGACATACAGGATAACGCAAAACCACTACAACAATAAAGCAATATCCATCCAAGTCAAAATTAGGCACTCTAATACAGTCATCAAACCAGAAGCAACATATGGATCAGAATGCCTGACGATGAGCAAGAAAGGAGAACTGCGAGAATTAGAAATAAGAGAGAGGAAAACGCTGATAAAAATTTGGACCACTCAAAAACACACAACACGTTGATCAAGAAGAAAAATGAAGACCTATACAGAAACACCAAAAAATTACAGACACAGTGAGAAAAAGAAGACTGGAATTTTATGGACACCTAAAACGAATGAATGAGAATAGACTCGCCAAGAAAATATTCAACTACATCGGAAATGCACAGCAGGATGGATGGTAGAGACCAGGAAAGATTCAGAAAAAGTTGGGATAACGGAAGAATTGTTCAACAACAGAGAGAACATCAGGCAACTGATCGATAACACAATATTTCCGGAGGACCGACCGAAACCACGTACCAAGAGAGTGTGGACTGAAAAACAGAGACGAGCAGTTGGGGAAGAAATGAGGAAGTTCTGGGAAGGAATAAAGAAGAAGACGAACCAGAAGTCTTTTGAGTTCATTGCAGTTCGTAGCTGCAGAAATTCATATATAGATATATAAAAAAATTGTGAGAGGATTTTGCTATATCGGGTCCCATTTGGGTACAAAAAATTAACTCCCGCAAAAGCTGTAGAAATGAAGGATCGTGACCTTTAAGACACCTGTAGAATACTAACCTGTCCTGAACAGGTCGTTGGGGGGGGGGGGGGAAGTCGTCGCCGGGAACCCCTATTTGCGCGCGTTCCGCTCCTGTCGCCGATGGCGCCATCTAATGGCGGCCATCCACACCCTCTCCTCCCTCCCCATTACCAAACGACGTTGGCACCCATTAAAAACGCCGCACTTAAATTAGCAGCGCGCTACATTTACCCCGGGCATCGCGGACAGGGTGCGATGAAGTGATGATGGCGAGGGGGGGAGGAATGAATTACAAGCGAGAGTACACGCCAATTCAGACCATTATAACACTTCGCGTCCGTCGTCCTCTTGTTCCAGCACATTACTGGTCCTCGCGACACATTGCAACCCACTCCCCCCCTCCCCCCCGGGCCGAGCTCTTTCCAACACACCCTTCTCCATTACAGTTACCCGGCTCTGCAGTATCGGCTGTCGCGGGGTGGATGAACTCTGCTGTCCACTCTAAGGGCCGGTTGCACCAACATCGCCCCGATCCGAGATCGAATGATCCTAGATCCAGTTGGATCTTGGTTCCAATGTAAAAGTGTTGCAACAACGAAATTTAATTATTTCGGATCTCCCGATTCTTCGATCTTGGTTCCAAAGTGAAAGATCGGTATTAAGCATGAGACACGTTTTGCTATTGGTTCGTAATATATGACGTCATGGAAGTAGGCGTATTTTTCACTATAGATAGAACTAGATGTGCGATGTTTGATCTGTTTTATGTGAATTATTGTTGTACGAATTTTACTGAATAATATAGTTCTATATGTTGGTGTACTTTCAAACCACATTTGTTGACGATGACTGCAGATCTCGGATCGATATTTGGAAACGCCAATTTCGGGGTTCGAGAAGAACTTCATCTCGTTCTCAGTACAGCTCTGAACTCTCATGGTGCAACAGATTTCTGTATCGATCTCAGATAGAATTTCAAACCACGATTGTGCAACCGGCCCTAAGTGATGGGCAGAGCGATTCAGACGGGAGAATCGACTCGTATGTATCAGTTCAGTGAAATGATTCGTTCAAAAGGATCGTTCATTTCGTTTATGTACTGCCGTTCTTCATTGAGTCGTAGGGATAGGAACATTTTGAGAGCTCATTTCAGGACAAGATAGACGTCAAACACGTGTACACTGATGTTGACTTCGCAATTGGATCGCAGTTTATTAGACACGCCCTGGAAGACTTTGAGCCAATAGCAGACTTGTAAGGAAACAAGTAGCGAGTGTCATACTGCCATGTGTGAAGTAACATTGGCTACTGTAGAGGGCAATAGTCAATGAACGGAGTATACACATAACTGTGGAGTATAGCCTACAAGTCATTGAACTCGCGAATTTTTCTTATCCCTAGACGACTCATTCTCCATTTCGGGTATCCCTTATCGCTAGGGAAATGCGAAATTCCCGTTATTTTTTTCGCGACAAGTTGTATCTTCATATCCAACGACCTGAACAATTTTGCACCAATGAATAAACTCTTTATAATGGTGTGCCCCAATCATGCGCAGTCTTGCTAGAAGGGGAACTGCTTTACATCCATGAAGAAGCCAAAGAACTAGCGACACCAGCTCCAGTATTCATTGTGTTGTGAAATCTATCCATATACCTAAGAATAACGCAAATTTTGTACATAGTTAAAAAAATTTCCTTCATTTTACAGAAAAGTGGTGGTAAAAATTTATCGAGAAGTGTCCGTATACTATCCGTAAAAT
Organism: Dryococelus australis; assembly: GCA_029891345.1. NCBI lineage: Eukaryota > Metazoa > Arthropoda > Insecta > Phasmatodea > Phasmatidae > Dryococelus > Dryococelus australis. The sequence goes on from CM057008.1 coordinate 51,561,774, forward strand.
TACGTACACATTGATTTTCAGAAACGGACTTTCCGTAGATTTCATTGAACCTCTCTGTTCATTTTTAAGTTAGTTTTCTGTACTTTCCGTTTAAAATTAAAAGAGATAATGAAAATGCCTTTAATTTTCGTTATGTGGGTGTTCTACTGTATATAAAAAATGATATTAAAAAAGTAAAAATATTTTGTACTACAGTGAGGTTTGAACCAGAGTCAAAAAATTTGCCAGTCCACGACCCTAACCATTCAACTACAACTCAAATGACAAAAGCAAAAATTCGGTTTCTATAAAATTTTGTGTATTTTAGTGTTGCCAAATGTTACAGACGCCTGATGCTATTTTTTAATGTTTGAAAGAATAGGCCATAGTCGCGTGGATAACCTTGACTGCCGCAGAAACGATAATTTTCTTGTTACAGTTGCGAAGAAAGCTTCGTGTAGAATCGGCATTGTTCGTCCCCGTAACTCGGAGCCAAAGGGAATACGGAGACTTCCCGTATTTCGTATTTACGGACTTAAATCCGTTTTTCGTCATTACGGATTGCCTTTCCGTATATACACTGTACATTTCCGTAAAACATTCCGTAAATATTGGGAAATTTTTAACAGTGCAGGTCCTTACTTATCTCTGCTTCTTCCCTTCGGCTCTTGTGGCACCTGCGTTGTATTCATCTGCTATTCTTTTAGTTAGCATGATCGCTAAAAGACATTAATTTTTACGAGACATTTTGTGAACTCTACGAGAGATTCTACACTACTACTCGGCATTGGCGAGTACTACGATACAACGCGATACGCGTGCAGGCAGTATCTTCAAAGAAACATAACTGTAACACGCTGCTTGTTGTTGTAAAGGCGTCCTCCTTCTCATCCCGCCGTTTGTACATACAAGCTTCGATGGCTCTTGACACCCGATTCATATTAACGACCGAATCTGATTTTCTCGTTCTTCTACCCTCTCCTCCTTTAAGAGTGGCACGGACTCCCGCATTTTGTGATAAATAAATGTTCTGCAAATACTACTTTTTTGCGGAGAGGGGGGACATCCCCCTTTTTTTTTTTACTTTTGTCACATTAAGTGTATTCTTGGAGGAAAAAATCGTGAAAATGGTCAAAAATATCACATTTAAAGTTTACCTATGCTGTTTCCTTAAGCAGCAAGAGAAAAGTACAAAAATACAGGCGTAGTTTAATCTGTGGGCTTTCATCGCGTGTAATAAAACCCCAACAGTTATAGATCTAATTTGCACAGTACAGCGTCACGACGCTGCACGCCTTGCGTGTAGGAGCGATGAGGCACTGGGCGTGCTACTGATTCAACAGTCACTCCAGTGAATTTAACCGTTGAATCAGTGGGAAAATGCCAGATTTCCTTCACTTATCGATTCTGTGAAAATATCCACTGATTCATCAATCACTTTTTTTCAAATCTGGTTTCCAATGGTTTATTTTTGACTGACGGATCCGTCAAACAACGTTTAAAAATGGCCGCTAAACAACGCGTATCAAGTGAAATAACAGCGAACGAATTAATAAAACCAATATAAAATACTTTCTAAAACGTGTTTCGTCTTTCAAAACACTATTTTAAGAGGATTTATGAACATTCAGTCATTAATTTCGTTTTCATGCGATCATCACAGCGCTCTGTTTGAAGGCTTAAACTGCACATAATGTGGTGAAGAGGGTGCACTCATATACACTATTCGTTTGAACAATCCTAACCGTACCAATTAAACCAAATATGAAAAATGAGGGCACACAATATAAATCTTCACGATTTCGGTAATAACTATAAGTAATATATTTTCCTCCTATTCTTTTATCATGGCTTGGTAGCACAGATGGTTAGGTAACGGCTTAAAATATAATTTTTTTTTTTTTCGTTTTTAAATTACGGTAAATTGCGCAATATCGATAGTAGGCTATGGTACATATGTTTTATTCACGTTTACATTCAATAAAAACATTTAATTCACCACTGCAGTCGGTCATGACTGACTCAACCACTAGTTCAATCAGAGAAATTCTTTCACTGAAACAAACAGTGGTTTTCCACAGATTCTAAGTGGAGCCATTTTCACTTATTCGAGTCGTTTAATTTCACTGCGAATCAGTGGTTTCCCACTGATTCGAATTTAGAGTGTAGTTTTTCAGTTCTTTACGGACATAAGACAGGAAAATCCGCGTATTCCGTGAGCGATTGGTACAGCCCCGATTATTTCGCGGATTGGTTTGGCAGCAGGCTATACTTGACAGTCCTCTACACACTCGAGACATTATCGTATGCTTATTGGTTGCTACGATCAAGTGAGGCCTCTGTACAGTACTTTTACATAGTCACTCGCACTGCCGCTTCCTGGTTACTACACAGTTAAATGGGGCGTATCTAGAGAACTTGAGTCCAATCGCAGTAGTAGTAGAAAGGGACAAGTGTTTGAAGTCTACCTCGATACCGAACGAATTCGCGAAATACTCGAGGCTCTACCAATTGGCTATACTCAGGGCCAGTAATAGGTGCACACAGTAGACTTCAATACTATATATACACCTGAGCTTTTCTCATACCTTTATTGGCTCCTCGTGTCGTTTCCGCATTTGACAAGGCCTTTAAGGATTCCTCAACTCCGACAACGAACCTTCGTAAATCGTGCGCTAGCAGTTAACACGAACCAGGATATGTTTCTGCCAATCAAAAAAGATGGACAACCCTACAGTGCTTTGAACTCTTATCTCGTCTCGAAATATTTTCGCGAAATATCACTGCCCCTAGCTATTCTTTACCCTTTCACTCCCACATTAATTATTAATTTTTAACGTCGCAAATAATTCTTTTTGGAGCGTTCTGTACATAACCTGGCAAAGAACATGTTTCTTTATCACAGCCAATAAACTGTACACTCTTTGGTTGGTCAGTAATATGAACCAGTCATAACGTAGAGCTGTATCGCAGGTTACGAATCAGTTTACCCACAGGGAAGTTCTTTGGGCACTGAAACTCACAGTGTACAGCAGTGATATAGTGTAAACTTCATGTGAGTAGTAGGAGCGTGCAGATTCTGGACCACGTAACCAAAGGGTTAAATTGATCGAAAGGGTTATGTGTCGAGACCGTTAATTAATTGCAGGGTTAATTAAATAACCCTTTCGACACAATACCCCCTTTTGGGCACGTGGTCCAGAAATGGCACGCTCCTACTACTAATATGCAACATGTTGACAATTGTCTACAATGGGCATGAAAGGGTTGACATGTTGAGGACTATGCCCGAGTCTATCTCGGACAACGTAAGTGTAACGGATTCCTTCGCACACGAAGATAGAACTCGCATGGATATGTTTATGTTGCTTCTGTGGATTTTATGCTGACCTTACATGAACACTGCGCCACATCAGTTGTAATATTCGTGGACAAAATTGAAAAATGTTTTTTATTCAGTTATAATAAAATACGGATGGACTGTATAGTGTGTCACACATCACAAGTCACTGTGATTGGGACACAGTCAAGTCGCCAATTCATTGACCAGCAGGCAGCCAATAATGTAACTTGCCAATGTGGTAATCACGTCCAGTGTAATTCGAACCAATAGGAAGCTGGCAGGTGGACACGCACAGGGCCAATAGAGCTGGTGTTCATGTAGTGGATTATCTATGCAATCCACATCTAGATCGTCGTGACTGCCAGGAAATATGCTCAGGCCTCAAAGAGTTTAAGAATGCCGACATATTTACTGTTCAATTGTTGCTTGCGCATTTGCACTTATCTCTACAAATAAATATCCTGGGAATACGCGAGTCAATGTGGGGGAAATGGGCAGATCACTAGCCTTCATGAGGCGGGGATAGTTTGACGTAATATTTAGTTAGAATTACGTTAAGCCGTCTCCGTAGTAGTTTTTTTTTTTTTCGAGGAAATGTCTGAGAAACGTTAGATAATTCTATGTGCTTATCAACTGACAGGGCTGAGTACAGGTATTCAGAACAATTAAAAAATTTACAATTGACTGGCAGTATTGAGGTATTAAAAGGTAGTTTAACTGAATTTGTATTTTGCTTTACTTATTAACCTTTATGTGGTTACGGTAAATATTGATCTCGATGGTTTAATACCGAAACTGCAAGAAAAATGGCAAGAAAAAATGTCGAAAGTAAGATCAAAGAGGATTTAATTATAAGCGTAGCATACATTATATTATAACGGGGAAAGATTTCATTAAACTGTTATAGTAGAGGAATGGAAATATAAAGAGAAAACGCAGTCATACGCATGGGACAGTTAATGGACTCACTTTTTCTAGGGGAGGTGCGCTGTAATATGAATTTCCGATATCCCCCCAAGGGAAATTTATTTCAGTGAAATAAAAAATATATTTTCCCTACTCGGTTCGCTGCATTATTTTATAATCACCAATACATTTACCTGAAAACGTTTGTCGCCAATTGTTCAAAAGGGTCACAGTAATATATCTCATTTAATACACAACGACATCCAGTTTCACTGCATTTGTTCACAGGAGCGCCGAGAATTGTAGCATAATTCTGTTACATGTAGAATAATTTTAGTTCATACAGATTGAACGTCAAAATGTAGCCAATATGAAGTCTGCTCTCTCTCTCTCTCTCTCTCTCTCATATATATATATATATATATATATATATATATATATATATATATATATTAGCATTAATCTGTTTATTTCTTAGACAGAAGGTTATCACAGTAAAAACGCAATATGTTTGAAATGTTTTCAACGGGACTCGAATTTCATCTTCTTTGGACTGTCTTTGAATGCTTTCATTAGAAATAGAAATTATTATTACTGTATTATGAATAGCAGTATTCAAAATTTTCAGGTTTGGAACGAAGCTTAATTTGGTTATTTTGAACCAAACTTCCGATCGTATATATACCCGCCTTACTGGTATTTAGGTTGGTAACACTGCCAAACACACATTCAGAGTAATTATAATTTAAACGACACACAGCATAAAGACAGTTTTCACCAGATATTAAAGAGAAATATTAAAGCAATTCCTCTGAAAAGCTTGCTACATGTAGGGACACCCGATTTTCGTGAACATATTCCCATGCGTGCTACATTCCAATATCTTACGAGAACATCAGCAGTTTTGTTTTGCTTATTGGTCACCTGTCTTCGTGACAGAACATTTTCTAACCCGAGTGGCCAATCAGAATTAAACCTTTGAGGACGGCACAAATGTACCAGCAATGAGGACAAGTTTGAAGTGAGCTGCCTATATTATACACTACAGCAATATCATTTTGGTTGGTCTTTGTATTTCCAATCACCATTGTCCTATTGACCCTGGCTATACAGGACACACTTTCTGTACTAAGCAACGTTTATTATTGGCTGGCCGTCGACCAATAAAGTCACGCATTGGCTGTGTACCAATTAATGGATCGCGATAGAAGTAACAACAATTTAAAACGTTGGTTTGAAAAATAATTAAAAAGGACATTTTTATTCTTGCAAACTGAAATGTTGACGAGTTGTAGTTTTTTTTTAAATTAGATTCCGATAAAGTCTAGCGAAATATTAAAACTATAAAAGAGTGAGCTTTGTTTTCAAAAGCAAATAAATGCTCATATAAGGGTAGCCTCGAGTATACACGCTCATACTCCTCAAAGGATTAACACTGTGACGTCTGGACACATTGACTGTCATTCAGGACTAGTTCGAAGTGAATCACCTGTCGCCAGCACTTTAGAATCGCAGGTTTTATTGGTTTTAGTGCTTCACGGCCATCCTACTGGTTCACGTGACGTCGGGCATGTCTACTGTACACAACAACGTTCCTTATTGGCTGGTCGTCGGCCAATGGGATGGCAAATTTATTTTACCCCAATCAAGTGTCCTTCATTGAGTAAAAGGGCTTTGCAGTTAAACGCGTCCTTTTGAAGTATTATTTTTCAGCCCGGAAAATCTTTATTGCTGGGCTAAAATTTCTTGTTGGCTTTGGTTGCATACAAATGGAACAAAGAAACTACACCCGTGCGAGTTTTGTGTAGGAACAAAGAAACAATAATTCTGAAGATGGTTTTGCACGAGCTACGCTCGGGCGTAGTTCTCAACGTGTTACAGTTATTTTAACATCCTGACAAAACTAAACCCGTGCGAAATTTGTTTTCACTGGCAGAGAAAAATTTCATTAGTGAACGGTACTGTAAGTGTTAAACGAATCTACACGTGTTTGCTTTCGGGTTGAGCCTAGAGACCTCGCCAACACAAACACGCATTTGAAAGGAAAAAAAAACTCCCCGTCTAGCTATTCTATTACCTCTCGGTTTTCAGCACTCGAACCCCTAATTTGCACCCTCTCGCGGGCCCGCCCCTCACTTAACGAGGAAATTACTGCCGGGGTTGTGCAGATGGCTGAAGGGGGGAGGGGGGGTAGGTTTGCTGAGGTGGTGGGGCAAACAACCAATCAGGTGACTGATGAGCCGGAGTAACGCAATTTGCCTATCGGCGCTTGTTTACGGGGATGGGGGAACGGCGTAGAGCTGGTCGTATAACCAGACCTGTTGCAGGGGAAAGGGACGAGTTTTTCAGGACGTCTCGCCTAATGCATGCGGTGCTTTGCATTCTGGGAGCGGTTAAGTTCGCTGCCCGTTGCCTGGGGTTGATCCTCGCCCAGGCAGCTGTGAACACTCTCATATTACCAGACGACTTACGCAATGAGGTGGCCACACACTTACTGGCACTTTAGAAGTGAGTCACCTATATCCACTACTGCGAGAACATCGGCTCTGTTGGTGTCTGTGTTAGAACTCACCATCGTCCTATTGGTCCATACCACTCCGGACGCTAACCTGTACTTTACAGCGTTCATTATTGGCCGGTCATCAACCAATGGAGAACCAAGCTGATATTGATACAATCAAAAGTCCTTTATCGTATAAACAAATTTACAATCAATCATGTCGCTTTGAGTGGCTATGAAAAAAAAATGAATTTTATCGCTAGCAATATCATTGCTACTTTTGCGCTGTCGTGTTCTTGTGAGGTAGTGTTAAACACTAGCTGAACAAAGACTGCACATCCATGCGAGTTTTGTTCTGAACAATAAAGAAATATTCCAGTTAGCTTTGCTCGAGCTACACTCGAGCATAGACTTCAAAGTGTTAGTAAAAGCTCTTCACTATACTGTAGGCACTTCTAAAACAAACCTTCGGGGGGGGGGGGGGAATATTACTGCCGGTAACCACGAAAAGTGTCAACCTCCAAAGGGCGCCATACCCTTGCATCTCCCACAGAGGAGGAAAGTTCCACTTATTAAGCCGTTCGGTCACACCTTAATTTCTAAGGGGGGCCGCGATGGTGTAGTGGATGGACTACTCGCTTCCCTCTAAGGCGAACCTAGTTCGATTCGGGTAATCCCCAGATTTGCACACGTGGGAATCGTGCCGGGCGATGCCGCTGGTCTTTCGGTTTTCTCGGGGATCTCCCGTTTCCGCCACCCTTGCACTCCGGCGCTGCTCCTTCATTCACCGCACTTCACCCTCATTGGCTCTCAAGACCTTGATGTTAAGAGCCGACCAAATCTTTTATTTCTGGTTAGGTTGAAATATTTCATAGCCTATATTTATCAACAAATTATGAATATATTAAAAACTGAGATAAAATATTCGTGTTGGTAATGCATAATACGTAGGGATAGGAAAAATTCGCGAGTTTAATGACCTGTAGGCTAGACTCCACAGACCTGTATATACTCGAGTCTCAGATGTTTGTGCATTGGCTGCTGCTCCAGAGAGTAGCCAGTGTTTCTTCTCACCTGGCAATATATGGCACTCGTTACTTGTTTCCTTGCAAGTCTGCTATTGGCTCGCAGTCGTCCAGGGCGTGTCTAATGGACTGCGATCCAATTGCAAAGCTGACTTCAGCGTGCACGTGTTGGAGGTATAGCTTGTCCTGAAATGAATTCGCGAAATTTTCCCATCCCTAATAATAAGAAATAGTTCCTATGCGAAATATTATTACACCGAGTGCGCCCGAAATACGGTGCGTTGTCCCTTTGGCGTAATTGCTTGTATGAGACGGAGGAATATCTTGGAAGTAGAACTTCTCCAGGGCTTCAGAAAAGTTGGAAGTAAGAGTGAATGGTCTGTGACTCTGTGACTCCGTGATGTAAGGATTAAACAAAAGAATTAGTTGTGATCGTGGCGGCAGGCAATGAACAAGTGACCACGGATCGTGTTGGTAGAGAATATGTGTTGGGGGAAAGGGGGGGGGGGGGCTCTAGCTTGATGTCCTTCTGTAAATCCCCTGTCACACTGTCAAATATTTCCGTCAGACTGCTTCCAAATTAAGTTTGGGTCAAATAAAGGTGGACAGTTATGACGTCATCGGAACGTCATAAACGCCACCATTTTGCCCGAGAAAGTTGGATGGCTTCTATTTACATCAAACATTTGAGGATTGGACCGGTTCTAAAATGTCTTTGATGTGTTTGATGGTCTTAGCCAATCAGAATCGTGCACAACAAAAATTGACGTCAAGTAACTTTAAAACAACGGACAATTGCTGGAAACGAAGTAGGTTATGAAGATAATTAATATATGCGGAAGCTGTCTGGGCATGAATGCTAATTTAACTGAATATTGCACATAATATTACAAACTCAACTTCTAATGATAACCTGGTAACATCTGTTAACAATCAGGTATAGGCTGTTCGCGGTAAAATGAGCACTTTTGTAAGTCCTGTTTAAGATCCACTTGTATGCACGTTGTGAATTCTTTCGCCTTATGTAAGACTAACATTGTCATGGGCCTACTTTAATTCACGCGTCTGTCAAGTGAAACTGTGAAATTATTGGAAAAGTCAATATTTTACAAATATGCTCATTTCTAGACTTCGATGCATTTAAAAATAAACAGAAATTTAAAGAAATTATTTTAATTATCAAAAATGGTTACCTAACACTTTTTATTCGACGTTAAGATACGGAACTACTTCCCATCCATGGTTACCAACTTTACTGGGTGCATGTCACTCAGGGTGCCCGTTAAAACATATGCAGGTAGGAGCCGTAACTTTTTTTCTAAGGTTTATTTCAAAAGCGCTCACTTTATCGCGAACAGCCTATACAAATATTTGCACAGAAACATGAAATGTAATGCTTCTATAATAAAACATTATCAGTAATGACTGTGGCTCTTGTGTTATGACACCGAAACGAATAATTTCTGTATAAGGTGTGATGCAGCCTCTTAACGCGAAATTGAAGTTGTCTCTCCACCAATGGAAAACACGCACAGCACGGCGGAGATAATCAAACACACACTGTTAAAGATTTCCGTATATTTACGGGATATTTTACGGAAATGTACAGCGTGTACACGGAAAGGCAATCCGTATTGACGAAAAGCGGAGTTAAGTCCGTAAATACAAAATACGGAAAGTCTCCGTATTCCCTTTGGCTTCGAGTTACGGGGACGAACAATGCCGATTCTACACGAAGCTTTCTTCGCCACTGTAACAAGAAAATTATCGTTTTCGCGGCAGTTAAGGTTATCCACGCGACTATGACCTACTCTATCAAACATTTAAAAAATAGCATCAGGCGTCTGTAACATTTGGCAACACTAAAAATACACTAAATTTAGTAGAAACTGAATATTTGTTTTTGTGTTGCAATTAAAATATAAAAGTTATGCCACTGCTTCCCAGTGAGAGCAGCAGGAAGATGGTTAGGGTCGTGGACTGCTAATTTTTTTAACTCGGGTTCAAACATCGCTTAAGTACGAAATATTTCAGCATTGTTAATATCATTTTTATACACGGTAGAACACCCACATAACTAAAAATCAAAGACATTTTCACTATCTATCTTTATTTTAAACGGAAAGTACATAGAACAAAAATTGGAAATTAACGGAGAGGTTCCGTGAAATCAACGGAAAGTCCGTTTCTGAAAATCAATGTGAGGGTTTACAGACACTTCTGGGTAAATTTATTACCAGCACTTTTCCGTAAAATGAAGGGAATATATATATATATATATATATATATATATATATATATATATATATATATATATATATATATATATATATATATATATATAGAACAGTGCAGACGATGGCTCCACAGCATCAGCATCCATCAGCGGCCGAGCATGTGTTCACATCAAAAGCACCGGCGATGTCGCGCCTGCCCGTGCTCGCACGACGACCGACACGTAGTCATATCACTTCGTCTCATCCAGCGCGTAGCCATTGCGTTTTTTTTTCCTTTTCCCATCAACAAAATTGCAGTGCTTACATTACCGACGCGACAGCTCTTTCATCAACCGCGCGCGCTTCCTTTTGAAGTTTTCATTATTGCTGTTTTTCTCATGCATCTTTCGAGCCCGTTCTTTCTTTCGGGAGTAACTAACGGGAGCGAGGAAATATCGGCTCCCCCCCCCCTCCCCCCGTGTGTAGCTTGAAACCAGAAACCGTATTCCTTGTACCTGTTACCCCAATCCGACCCAGTGTGCACATTTGTGTACATTACGCACGTGTAGGTAATTTTTTGGTCTGTACTGCACTCTGAGAAGCTCAACGACCAATGATCTTACCCGTGGGCGAATCATTCGCAAACCGTCTTACCGGTTTTGCGTCATAATTGGTTCATATTACTGTAGCCGAACATATTGCCTACAGCTCGTTGGCCGAGACAACGAAACAAGTGTTGTGTTGAATTTAAGTACAACACTCATCATAAAATTCTTTGTTTGCAAACACCTGAATTCGTAAATAAAAGTGTGTCTGGAAGAGTTAATTTACTTCTCGCGCGCAGCAGTCGTCACCGAATTACGCATTTTCGTTACGAGTACCCACGACTTAGTAGCATAAATATTTAATGAGAGCGAATCAACTCCTATGCGCGTTGCAGAGTGTTTGAAATACAAGTTTTCCCACGAAAGCATTCAGCGTGCGCCCAATGAAAGGCGAGGGTTGTCGAGTAGGCCTAATTTCAAAACGTCACACATTAGAAGCGCCATTTCTCAGAACTCCAAAAAGAAAAAAAAGGTTTTTATAAGGGTTGTATCTCAAAATATAAACGTCAGATACATATAAAGCTACCCAAGGACCCTCACGGAATCTCCTATAGACTTTCCGTAAATAAAATATTAGGGTAAGCGCTGAGAGTCCCATAGGAACTCGCAGTGCGACGAGAACACTGCACGCCAGTTCAGAGCCTTGCGCTTAGAGGCGATGACGCACTTGATGCGCAAAGTAATGTGGCTCTTATCACAACAGCGCCGGGTAGTCAGGGGCCTTAAGGGAAATGGTGCACGAATACCGTATGTTTACATAATTCACCCCTCGACATGACACCAAACTGTTAACATCACATTATGGCCCCTTTTACCCCAAACAACGTTTATCGGAGCCATTTTCTTCTATCTTTACAAGTGGGCGATTTATCAAGGTGGCCTGTTTTAAATGCCTCGCCCTGTACAGAAACGTAAAAAGGCGTTGAATACTATTATTTACGTCTCGTCGAGCCAAAATTTCGATAAACCCTTTGGAAAACGACTTACATCGAAAATAGGGTTAATATACTGCCTTCTTGCACCATTCCCCTTAATGCGCACAATGTTATCATGCCCAGGGACAACTCATCCATGACATTCGTTTGTTTGCAGATGTAATTTGTCTTTACGATAGAGAATTATTGATATATTAAAGGACACTACACGCATGTTTCGTCAATTATGTTGGCTCTGTTCTGAAAGCCACAACGCTCACACCAATATGCCTTCTCACACCTTCCAACATTGGACCAGGGCACGAGCGTGATTGCAATAACACCTTGCGGAAGTAGGTTACAGAAACCCCTCTACGGCCAGTAAACGTGTCCGAAGATACTAAACTACGCGCCCGATATAGGCCAGCGTAACACTGGGAGCTGCGTCCTTTGTCATCGGGGCAGCGGACCAAGAATACATGGAGATGGGTATGTCCGGCCGCAGCCTCCGGCAACATGAACAATGTGGGGGACTTTCCAATTAGAGTGTAATAGTAGTGGCCTGCCGTAATATAAATTATAATTAATTATCATCTTGGTAATCCATATAAGCTCCCCCGATCAATAGTCACGTAAATAGTTATTGTATAATCCTTATGTTCAATAAATCCCATCTCATACTGTTGTCCTCTACCTAAACATAACTCATTATTTAACTACGCCCATAGCCCCTTTCAGGTATGATCTGATCAACAAGTCAGTTCGTAACAACACGGCGGATACTTATGACGTATGCTGTACACGGCATAAGGAATCAGCGCTCGGTGCTTTGAAATGTCTTTATTTTCTGGTAATCTGATTCGTGAAAGTTTTTGCAGCTCCCGTTTATGAATAGACAGCGTTGATACAAGTACGCGCGCAGAACGCTGTACACCGGTTGCGAGGAACGCGCTCTCGACACGAGTACAGTGCACACCAAATAATCACATGACTGCAACAATTCGCAATCAAGAATAACGCGACCGCGTTACAACTCGGGACGAGGGAAATAGAACGCACACTGGCTGCATGCTATTCTGTTGTTTTGTGAGCAGTTTTGCAAGGGTACGTGAACTAAACCACTAACTTACACGCTAATTGTTCAATTCAGGTGTTGCAAAAGAGAAAAATTTTGGTTAGAACAGTATGTATGTATTTCTGATAACTAGAGACCGGCGAGATTCGAGTTATTCTTTGAGGATATTTCAAACTTGGAACGCTTTTTCCTTTGCTAAATGTTTGACATTGGGCCATTTTTATTTTACACGCCCCTGGTAACTCTACACCGATAAATGAACACTTACCAATCGTGTGCCCCAATCACATGCAGTTCATTCAGGAAGGTAGTGTCTTAACATCTAGGCAGCAGCCAACAGAGAAACCACGCCGGCTCGAGTATACACAGTGCTGTGAATTTTAGCTTGACGCTAAAAAAATAACGCGAATTTTGTAGGTCCCTACTGTTAACGCCTGACACTTTGTAGCCTATGGATAGGGATAGGAAAAATTCGCGAGTTCAGTGACCTGTAGGCTAGACTCCACAGACATGTGTATACTCGAGCTTCAGATGTTTGTACATTGGCTGCTGCTCCAGAGAGTAGCCAGTGTTACCTCACACCTGGCAGTATGGCACTCGCTACTTGTTTCTTGCACGTCTGCTATTGGCTCAGAATCGTCCAGGCGGTTTCTAATAAACTGCGATCCAATAGTAGAGTCAACTTCAGTGTACACGTGTTTGACGTCTATCTTGTCCTGAAATGAACTCGCGAATTGTTCCTATCCCTACCTATAGCATATGTTCCAGTAGATCCTTGGCATAAGAAGCAACCAATGATAAAAATAGCTGGTATGTCAGTTGCAGCCAGAGGCATTGCCCAAGGATAGAAGCTGCCTGCATCAACGGTAGCTTCAGGACCTGCCAAGCTCCGACCATTACGTTATTTATTCAGCAATATATCAGACGTGAACGATTACACTCGGGATAACATGTTAGGGGGGTTAAAATTGTTTTAAATTTCAAATTAATTTACGTACTTATTTGTAGGTGGTGGTGATTTAGATTATCACAGGTGACAACAAAGAACATATTTCGAAAATTACTGCGAGAAAATTTTTAACACTTAATTCTTTTAAGACCTAGTTTAATTTACGGTTTCGGGCGTTGCAAACAATAAATGCTATGACGCGTGCTGTACTTAAAGTCGATAACAACTTTTGTTTCCGTGTGTCAACCAATGAGCTCAAGTTTCGTGTTGGGCTATACCAGTCATAACACAGGCGAGTAAGACAGATTGCGAATCAGTTACCCACATGGAAGGTCATTGGACACTGAGACAAGCAGTGTACAAAACATACCATAAAATATCCTTCTTGAACATTATGTACACAGGGCTTGAATGGGTTAATAGTGATGCTTCAGGGTTCCGTAGATGACGAAGACAGCTGTAGCGCCTGCATGATGTGAAACCATCGTACCATTGGCCCCAGTATTTTATATTTGGTAACCAAAGTATAGCCTAGAATAGTGATTCTTCTTACTTCTTGCACCCATGTTAATTGCCTAGAATAGCAATCACTGTTCCTGTTAGTTTTGAAGTAAATGGTATTCAACTTATAATACTGTGGCTCCTGTTAACAGGTTAAACAGGGTCTGAAGAAGAAGATGATGCACGGAAAGGAAAATTTGCCTCCGAAAGAGAATTTTGTAAAAAAATCAAAACCCTGTTGGCTTTGTTTACAACAGAAACTTGGTCAAGTTGGTTTCACTTGCATTTGCTATTGTTATAACGAAAATGATTATAACTGCACTGCATGTGAAAACAAAGAATCTATGTTAGTATCATGAGGGCTCTGTTGCTAGCACTGAACAGTCCTGTAATCGGGTTTCAGCGTAGCAGTAACGCCTGGTTTCACATGTGCGCCGATCACGCAGAACAGACAGAGCGGAAAACTAGAACAGCCAATCAGAAGCCGTCCTCAGTTCCAGCGCGAATCACGCAGAAAAGTTGAGCTCACGCCGATATTTTCTGCTCGCAGAAAGAGCAGACTTTGCCGATAGCCGATATTTTTCCAGAAGTCAGTTGGCTCACATATTTTATACTACTAATTTCTTGGATAATAGACGTGTATTAATATAAATGTAAAGAATATTTCAATGTACGTATTTATAATGAAATACGTGAATATATTCAACATTTGTTTTGTATTGCGTAAACGTAGTTTGAAAATTACCCTAAAGGTAGCACTAAAGTGTAAATTATTTTAGGAAAATCATTTAACAAATAAATCGCACTGTAATATAATTAATAAACAAGATAAGAAAGACTACAACATCCAGTTTTTAGAATCTTGGCGTTAAAAATCACGAATTGAACAGCAAAATGGCTACGCAGAAAAATCTGCTTACACGAGAACAACCATCGGTCTGCTCTGTCTGTCTGGCATGATAGGCGTACAGGCATGATAGGCATTATAGAATATTCTGCTAGGTTATTGCAATACGGATTGTCTCGGGAACAATCCAAATATTGTTAAAGTTGATCTGTTGGAGGTACTATCTGTTTTGTACTAGGAACGAAGAGCTCTGCTGTAGTAACAATATGTGCAGCAGAAAATACAATGACATGCAGGAGGACACGACAAACAGTTCTGTTGGAATAGTATCTATGTTAGCGATATTTAGACGGTAACGAAGTAAAATACAATGACAACTCTCCGAACATTATTGTATGTCATCGGGAACTTCAACGTAAGAGCCGATGTTTTGCACACATACGGCTTAAAATCTCGCTATTTTTTTTAAGGACTCATACCTCCCTTAATACTCGGTTTAGATATAAAGTGTCACGTATGTTTTCCTTTTTACTTTTTTCATGAAGAATCACCTCCCGAAGTTGAGAATCACCATGTATACATGAAAATGTCTTTGACTAACTGTAAACGTAACCCTGGAAAATCTGCAATGTTACAACTACACACTGGTGGACCGTATAGTCAGTCGTACGTGTGGCAACACTGCGCGTCCCTGCGAGGCAGTGCGGCTTATCTGCGAAGATCCTTCAGCCGTCCGCGAGCCTTGTTTTTCCCCTCCCGTGCATTAGCACACCTCGCCTAAGGGGCAGGGCCGCACCACAAATGCCTTGTTTCACTTCATTTCCCGGTAATGGTGTGCGCAAAGCTGTTATTTCGCCGATCGTATCAATTTTTGTAAATGCCTTTCGCGC
Organism: Dryococelus australis; assembly: GCA_029891345.1. Lineage (NCBI taxonomy): Eukaryota > Metazoa > Arthropoda > Insecta > Phasmatodea > Phasmatidae > Dryococelus > Dryococelus australis. Next base: position 51,577,524 of record CM057008.1, read on the forward strand.
CGCTTTGTGCCCGGTTCTTATCCGTGCGCCGACTGAGCCCAGCCTTCTCGTCACGAACATCAAATATGCGGCACAGAGTAGCGTATAACACAGAAACGAAACAGCAGCGCCACGGGCGTATCCAGGGGGGGGGGGGGGAGTTAAGGGGCTACAGCCCCCCCCCCCAAATGACACATTTTAAAAACCATTTTATAAAAATATTAATCATATTTATATACTAGGGGTGATCGTGTTTTCAGTAGTCTATGGTCACGTGCCTAGAATATTTACACTGTTACAAAATTTGGTTATCATATAAAGGCTTGAAAAAAATCTGATATTTCTCTATTCATTGGGCCACAGTGACCCCACTTAGGACCGATTTATCCACTGAGCCACTAAGGCCCCACTTGGAAATTAATTCAACATTGAAGCGAGACATGTAGAGTAAACAAAAATGATATTCCATTACCTTCATATCTCTATGCAATAATCTCCATACATTAATACAAAACTTTCATAGGATAAAAGTAATTAAAAAAATGAGTTTTTAGTGTCAAAAGTCATGATTGTGTAATCTGATCTTGCTGAAATTCGAACTTGACCTGTATTTGACCCTGAGGATTCACTCTGAAAAATTTGAAGAACTTCTGTTGAGTTTCAAGGGACTTAGAAGTATTAAAAACAGACAGACAGAGAAAGATCGTCCTATTATATAATATGATTTGTTATAACCCAGATGACACACATTTTTTTACACCATATATTATAATGGTATAAATTACATTTATTTGTTTTTTATTAATCACACATATGATTACATCTTAAACATCCAAACTTCGTTTTCTGAATTAAAACAAGGGGGGGGGGAGATAGACAAGTACATGGTTCCTAAAACGAACGCCAGTAGCTCTGTTGAGTCATACAACAGCGACTCCCTCCAACCTGTCGATTGTTCCACTGTGACTTGTGAACGATACACTACTAGTGACAATATTAATATTCATCCCCCCCCCTCCGGCCTTCCCCTCTCCCTACAAGATATTAGTAGGGATAGAAAAAATTCGCTAGTTCAATGACCTGTAGGCTAAACTCCACAGCCATGTGTATACCCAGACGTTTGTTCATTGGCTGCTGCCCTGTTCACGTTAAAGTTAGCACTTTTTAAGGACATGCTAAATTTTTGCCATGAGTGAACTTCTCTGTTTTTACCATTTTTCAATATAAGCATTGCCATATTACGAATAAACACAACGTATACATTTCACCAAACCCAACAGTCAACATCTGAAGCAGTCACAAAATATATTTATTAGTGGTTAAAGCCATTTGGAAGGGCCTTAAAAAGTCCTCACTTTACCGTGAACAGCCTATAGCTGATGTTACTTCACACCTGGCAGTATGGAACTCGCTACTTGTTTCCTTGCAGGTCTGTTATTGGTTGAGAGACTTCCAGCGCGTGTCTAATAAACTGCCATCCAATTGCAAAGTAAACTTCAGTGTACACGTGTTTGACGTCTATCTTGTCCTGAAATGAACTCGCGAAATGTTGGTAACTCTTAGATATTAGAATGGATTGTTAGAGACCTGCAAAATTCGCGTTATTATTTAAGGACAGACTGAGCTCCAAGTTACTGTACGTTCGACCAACTTAAGTCATTGGCCAAAAATATGTTTGGCACGCCTCGGAGAATTCTTGAGCCAATAATGTAAAGTTCAGCTTTGGAGTGGTTATTCGCCTTTGGGAAGCAAAAGCAGTCATAATATAAAAAAAACTCACTATTACCATTAAACTTCAAATATAAATATAAAACGTTTTATACACGTTAGTGATACATAAACACCATATAAGCTGTTCACGGCAAAATTAGCACTTTTGAAAGCCCTGCTTACGGTCTACTTGCATATACTTTGTGTATTCCTCCGCCTGATGTGAAATTAACACCGACATGGGCATCATCGCTTTATTCATTTGTCGGTCAAGAGAAACTGTGAATTTATTAAGAAAGTAAATATTCTACAAATCTGCTTACTTTTACTCTTCGATGCATTAAAAAAAAAAACAGAGCGAAATAAATTATTTTAAGTTATCACAAATGGTTACCTAACACTTTTTATTCGACGTTAAAATATGGGGGTCAATTTCACTCAGTGCGCCCGTTAAAATATATGCATGCAGTGGCAGTGACTTTTCTAACGTTAATTTATAAAGTGCTCACTTTATTGTGAACATCTTTTACACGGGATGACTTTCCAAATGTTTGATATAAAAATGTGTGAAGAAACCGCGAGTACACTATAGTCCATTCACTACTGGAACAGCACTTTTTTTTTTTTTTTACTAGCTATGCATGCAGTTAATGGCTAGGGCATTTTTTCTAATGTTGATTTTCATAGATCTGTTCCAGTCGTGAATCGACTATATAATAACCTCGTGACGCCAAACCACGTGTGGTTCTGACAACTCTATGAAAAAAATAATCGTCCTTTATTGGTACTCAGATATTGTTAACTGCGCAACACTTCCACGAGCTCTCTATTATATATTCACTATACGACGTAAACGACGGTAATAAATCGTTATGTCGCAACGCGAAGTGTCATTTTAGAAACCAGGGCGTGACCAATAACTTTGGCTAACAGCCTGCAAGCGCGGTATCAGTTTCACAGATGAAACAATGTTTTAATACACTAATATTCACATTCTTATATAATGTAGCCGTCGTGGTATTATCAATAGCGCGTCGGCCCACAGTGACAAGGGGCCCGTAGTTCGCGCACACCCTGCGACAAGTATCGCGGATTTTTAGAGTTAAGATTTCGGTCACTATTCGTCAGAGGATGTAGTTAATAAAAAATAATAATTGTACTAATGCCCGGTGTATTTTTTAATATAATTATATTATACAATATAGCTAATATATTTTTACAGTGTGGTTAAAAAAAGTAACACTGATAATTCAGTCTAATAAGTGCATGTCAAGTTTAACTACATGATTCGAGCCAAACCAAATAAATGCACGTTTGTTTTAACACAGGCATATATTTGGTTCGACAAAATTATTTGGTTAAAAGTAATTGTCTCATTAGTCAAGCCAAACAGCAGCTTGGTTGTTTTAACGCAGACATGTTGAAGTTCAACAGAATTATTTGGTTAAAAACCAAATCTGTGAACTGACTTTACGTTGAAACAAATAAATAATATCAAACAAATAATTTTGTTGCTCCAATCAATGATCTTGATTGCTACTAGGCAGATATAACATTTGGTTGTTTCAAAAGAATGCCATTAGATTTTACCAAATATTTTTCTCTACATGCAGAACTACGAGAACATTGCACGCCGGTTCAACCCGTAGGAGCGAAGTGTCATCAGGAGCACGTGCCAGTGTAATCCTTATTGCTCCCGTGCTCTCCTGCCTCAAACGCGCTGAAATCCTCCAAGAAGGCGGTGGCCTTAAAGTAGCCACACAGCTGTTACCAGTTTGTGTCAGGTACT